>CM050415.1:21489635-21886899 GCA_027564155.1 Gymnocypris eckloni scoliostomus
TCAACATGACAGCAGTTGATATAAACACAATGGCTGCGTTACAAACCTTACTGAGCTGTCTATCTAGACAGTGTTTAGATGGGCCGCTTTACATGCTTTCGTCTGGGAAGTGCCTATGATGCCCAGAATGTTGTCTTGGTAGCAGCTCTTTATGGTTTGACACACAGCCAGTCTTTCGCTACTATTAACGTTACACACACTAAGCAGACGCTTACAAAGACAGACTCGCGGAAACGTAAACATGCCTTTCTGGTGTGCACCGCGTTCCTCTGTAGATTCTGGTCGCGGGGTGTTCTCTTATGAGCAGCAGTGTGCTGTTAGAGGACACCAGAGTTTTGAGGACACCTTCTCGCTGCTCTGCGCGACGCGGACCAATGACAGAGCGGCGGCGCGACTGTGTTTACTGCCCGTGTCTGACTCCACACCGAGCACTTTGGTTCCTACCATGGTACCTTACATTTTAATTATATATATATAGTACTTTTTATTTCAGTTTGAATGTACTGGCATTTAATTTAATCAAAGATTTATAATAATTGATTTAACAAAATAAAATAAAAAATAATACAAAATAAATCAATAAAAGTGAATAATAAGATTTTTAATACACATCAGAGGTACAAAGTATACAAGCAATGTTCCCTCTAACTTTTCTCTGTTGGGCGGACATATCGGTCACCTGAGCAAAAACAGTCTTTATACCAGACCTGTACAGCACACACACACAAAGTGTGAAACATTTAACTTTAATGTGCTATTTTTATCTGATTTTAACTAAATGATGTATATTTTAGGTTACCTGAGAAAACATTTACAGTATAATACACTGCAGTTCAAAAGTTTGGGATTTGTAGTTTCTTATGCTCATCAATGCTGTATCTATTTGAAATATTATAGCAATTTAAAGTTTTCTATTTTAATATATTTTAAAATATAATTTATTCCTGTCAACTTTGTGAAGCAAAGCTGTATTATCAGCATCATTACTTCAGTCTTCAGTGACACGTGATCTTCAGAAATCATAATAATATACTGATTTATAATCAATGTAGGAACAGTTTTGCTGCTTAATATTTTTTGAGACCTGTGATAATTTTTCAGGATTCTTTGATAAATAAAAAGTTAAAAAGAACAATGTTTATTCAAAATATAAATGTTGTGTTTATTCAAAGTTCAAAGTTTGGGGTCAGTGTTTATTTTATTTTTTAAGAAAGTAAAACTTTTATTCAGGAGGAATGTGTTAAATGGATAAAAGGTGATAGTAAAGACTTATACTGTGAGAAAAGCTTTTTATTTTGAATAAATGCTGTTCTTTTTAACTTTGTATTCATCAAAGAATCAAATAAAAAGTATCACATGTTCCAAAAACAATTAAGCAGCACAACATTCAGCAATCATAATAAATCAGTATATTATTATGATTTCTGAAGATCATGTGACACTGAAGACTGCAGTAATGATGCTGAAAATACAGCTTTGAATCACAGGAATAAATTATATTTTAAAGTATATTAAAACAGGAAACCAATATAAGAAATGGCAATAATATTTCACAATATTACTGTTTGTTTTTTCTGTATTTTGATCAAATAAATACAGCCTTGATGACCAGAAGAGAGTCCATTAAAAAACAAGGTCAATTATTTATTAGATTTATGATATAGGCCTAACATAACATAATATCAAAACAAACTGAAGCATTTAAACTGATATCTATAACCTAAATATTTTCAAAACACTTGAACATGTGAATTATAGCTTCTAAACATGAGTGTAGTTTGCACAATACACCTGTGTGTGACTAAATGTCTCTGGGTTTTGTTACCGTTCTGTGCCCATCCTCCGCCATTTCCAGCACTTAATCAAGCCTCTCTTCTTTAATACACGAGGACGTTTTATTTCACATGTCATTCTCGATTTGAGCTATTTCGTCCGCAACCATTGAAGTATTCGGTTTCTACAGCGACTCATTTAGTGCACATTCTCTTTCGGTCTTTCTGTGAAACCTGTTAACCGCATTCACCGGTTCTAACGCTATAGCGGCATCAAATAGCGGGTTGCCAGAGCTTTGCGATTCTTTCGTTTTAACTAGAATTCAATCAGATGTCTTCCCAACTATGTTTTTTGCGTGTGCGCGGCACATTATTTCTCTGCGCGGCCGCGCGCCTGCGCAGCTCAGAGGGTAAAATATTCGTTTTTATTAATGTTAAGTAATTCATCTTAAAATGAAAATATAAACATGCTCATAAAGCTAAGGTGAAAATGTTACCTCTCCCCCCACTAATTCAATTTAATTGTTTTATGTCTATTACTGAATAGATAACAGAAAACATGTAGAGTGAATACAAAGCAGATTAACAATTATGAAATATTCTAAAAATAGACAAATAAAAATATAAATAAAACATTATTCTTTACCACATCAAACCTCTTAATGACACAAGAAAAAACACCAGAAAGAGCTTCATTGTCAAGTATGCTTGCGCATACAAGGAATTTGTTTTAGTGACATAAGTACACACAGAGACAATATAAAATAAGACGAGAATAAAAAAAATACACATACGTAAATTTAAATAGACAAAAATTGTACAATAATAAATAAATTGTATGAACAGTTGTGCTATATACACACTCACACAAACACACACACACACACACACACACACACACACACACACACACACACACACACACACACACACATGTTGGTTTTTATGGTTTACGGGGACTTTCCATAGGCGTAATGGTTTTTATACTGTACAAACTGTATGTGCTATTGCCCTACACCTGACACACACACACACACACACACACACACACACACATATACATAAGTGTATACACACACACACACACACATATACATAAGTGTATACACACACACACACACACACACACACACACACACACACACACACACATATACATAAGTGTATACACACACACACACACACAATCTTTTATATGCATAAGGGAAGGAAAATATTTAGAAACAAACTTATCGTTACAGTCCTTCAATTTATTATACATGAATATTTGCAAGATTAATACAAATGTATTTTTATTTATTAAATTCATTACTGAGAGCATAATACAAAACATATACCAAGAATAGTTAACAATTATTAAACAAAATAAAAGAGTCTGTCCTGAGGTGTGAATTGTGAGGCCCCGCCCACATCCTAGTGTGGCCTCCGCTGATTGGTCAGTGACGCGCGGAAAGCAGGAAGAGCCGTTGGCTCTAGGAACTGAGGAGGCTCGTGGGAGCTGTCGATGGTGCGGTTTAATGACAGACAGGTGATGAAGAAACATGGATCAGACTGTCAGCGCTCTGTTACTGCTTCTCTTAGTGCAGTTACCGGCTTCATTTCACTGCAAAGATGCGCCCAGTGGAGAAGATGGAGGATGGTGAGAGAAATACCATATGGATCACTGGCCGTGTCTCAAAGCCAAGCGGCTCACTTTGTTTTGAAACACACCATGTGATCAATCTCAAATCCTGACAACATGCAGTTGATCACCTAATAATATAAACAAATAAAGCTGTGTGAGTGAGATTAATCATGTTATGTCTTTCAGGGAACTGGGTTCCAGTATAGAAGATGAAGGCGAGTGCAACATTGAGATCAGAGATGTGAACTCAATAACACACACAGAGTTTATTAAAGAGTAAGAACTACAAACATACAGTTCATAGTATTTAGACATTTTAGTCGCGTAAAAACATCAGTTTCATTGAACTTTTATTTTTGTATCCTGAAAGCAACTCTTATTAAAAAGCAATACTAGTGCTGTCAAACCATGAATCACATCCAAAATAAACGCTTTTGTTTACACAATATATGTGTGTCTAGTGTGTATATATATAAAGACACACATACAGTATATCTTTTGGAAATGTTTACACATGTACTTACATGTTTATATTAATTTATATTATATAAAATATACAAATATAACATATTTTTCTTAAATAATTAAATGCTTGTGTTTGTATTTGTATATACATAATAAATATACACAGTACACGCATATAATATGTAAACAAAAACTTTTATTTTGGATGTGATTAATCATTGGACAGCACTAAAAAAATACTATAATAATTTATAGTAAATAAATACTACACTGCTTTCAGACCACACTATCGCAAAGTGTATTATACTGTATATATAATAGTATTTACAACACTTTGTTAATGATTGCTACAGCAAACTGTAATATTAACTATAGTGAACTCATAAACTGTAGGTTAATTAATACTGTAGTATACTTTAGGTTTTACTACTGTAAACTGTAGTGTATTGTAGTATAATATACCCTACACAGTTGCAGTAAAGTTCATATTACTACAGCAACAATAGAATTAACACAACAAATTAATTCAAGTACTTTACTATTGTGTTGTTTAAAAACACTAGTGTTTACTATCAATTACTATACTAGTTTTTCATGTGCGCTACTTTTAATAATAGCAAGAATATAAATAACATTATATATTATAATATACGTAGATGTAAATTTATGTAATTCTTATGTATTTTTATTATATTTTACAGGTATGCCTATGCAAAACCAGTTATACTCCGAGGACTTACAGATAACACCGTAAGAGTTGTGGTTATACTGTGTATCAGGTGTTTACTGCTGCAAGTTCTTAGCCACTTTTCCACTATCGGGCCGAACGGTTCTAAGAAAGGTCAGGTACGGTTCCAGTTGTATTTCCACGTGAGCCTGGTACGGCGCGGCACGATTACAAACCGTTCTCAGCTCAGAATTCTCAAGATGGTCCTCACTGCAACCAGGGGGCGAGGTTGGGTCTAGATCCAACCCCTAAACCCACACATCCCCACCCCTAAACCTACACATCTCCACCCCTAAACCCGCCCATACCCACCCCTAAACCTACACATCACCACCCCTAAACCCACACATCTCCACCCCTAAACCCGCCCATCCCCACTCCTAAACCTACCAATCTCCACCCCTAAACCTGCACATCTCCACCCTAAACCTACCAATCTCCACCCCTAAACCTACACATCTCCACCCCTAAACCTACCAATCTCCACCCCTAAACCCGCCCATCCCCACCCCTAAACCGCCCATCCCCACTCCTAAACCTACACATCACCACCCTAAACCCCACATCTCCACCCCTAAACCCGCCCATCCCCACTCCTAAACCTACCAATCTCCACCCCTAAACCTACACATCTCCACCCCTAAACCTACCAATCTCCACCCCTAAAGCCGCCCATCCCCACTCCTAAACCTACACATCACCACCCCTAAACCCACACATCTCCACCCCTAAACCCGCCCATCCCACTCCTAAACCTACCAATCTCCACCCCTAAACCTACACATCTCCACCCCTAAACCTACCAATCTCCACCCCTAAAGCCGCCCATCCCCACTCCTAAATCTACCAATCTCCACCCCTAAAGCCCCCACCCCTAAACCTACACATCTCCACCCCTAAACCCACACATCTCCACTCCTAAATCCGGCCATCCCCACCCCTAAACCTACACATCTCCACCCCTAAACCCACACATCTGCACGCCCTGATCGCGTCATCATAAATAAGCGCAGAAGAAACAGCATATGAGTCTGTCGTCAGTTAAGTCATGAAATTACCAAAAAAGGCGATTAAAACTGCAAACTGTGCATGCATGTATGAATGCATTACATTTAAGAACGTCTCTCAAATGCATACTAAAATATATATCGTGGAATGGTTTGCTAAAAAGAGACGGGATAAATGCTTGATATCATTATCTAATCACATTGGAATCGAAACTGGGAATCGAAATGAATCGGAATCGATAAGCAGAATCGGAATCGAAATCGATGAAATTCAAACGATACCCAACCCTTATCCCCACCCCTATACCTACCAATCTCCACCCCTAAACCTACACATCTCCACCCCTAAACCTACACATCTCCACCCCTAAACCTACCAATCTCCACCCCTAAACCTACACATCTCCACCCCTAAACCTACACATCTCCACCCCTAAACCTACACATCTCCTCCTAAACCTACCAATCTCCACCCCTAAACCTACACATCTCCACCCCTAAACCTACACATCTCCACCCCTAAACCTACACATCTCCACCCCTAAACCTACCAATCTCCACCCCTAAACCTACACATCTCACCCCTAAACCTACACATCTCCACCCCTAAACCTACACATCTCCACCCCTAAACCTACACATCTCCACCCCTAAACCTACCAATCTCCACCCCTAAACCTACACATCTCCACCCCTAAACCTACCAATCTCCACCCCTAAACCTACCAATCTCCACCCCTAAACCTACACATCTCCAGCCCTAAACCGCCCATCCCCACCCCTAAACCCACAAATCTCTACCTCTAAACCCACCCATTCCTAACCCCTAAATTGCCTGGCTACTCTATTTTCTCCAATTAGTAATAAAATCGAAAGAAATTTCTGATCATCCTCCATAACTCGGTGGTTATTTACACCTCATATCATATGTAAACACCTGTGTTACCACGGCAACGACTGACTAATTTGAATTGCATTCCAAAGAGCTCCGTTATCAGCCCCGCAGTGGAAAACAAAACCATAACGTACCGGCCGGCTCGGATCAGCGCGGAGTGGAACGGTTATGCAAAGAGAACCGTTCAGCTCGATGGTGGAGAAGCGGCTCTTGATTCTGTTTCTAACAGTGCTGTGTTGTGATTGGTTGTTTCAGAAGTTCCGTTTCCTGTGTTCCAAATCCAATCTGTTGAGAGAGTACGGAGGGAAAACGGTTCGTCTCAGCACAGCCAATACACACTCATACAGGAAAGGTAGAAGCATGAGCACACTTTGACATATTTGCGCAATCTTTTCATGTGCATGGTCAATAAAATCATACTGACCCCAGACCTTTCGACGTTAGTGTAAGTGTTCATGTGTCTGTATTTATATTTCCAATTGCTCTGTCTTTTAAAAGTGGATGTGCAGTTTGAAGAGTTTGTAAAGTTCCTGTTGACCCCTCAGCCTAAAGACACACTGGGCAGTGGTCAGTTCTCTCTGTTACACACACACACACACACACACACACACACACACACCAAATCTGCTCATTCTACAAGCTTTCCCCACTGTACATGATTATTTCATAATGTGTGTGCATTTTATTTCAGATACGCTGTACTTCTTTGGGGACAATAACTTCACAGAGTGGCATTCTCTGTTTAAGGAGTATAAAGCTCCACCTTTTTCTCTTCCTCTCATGCATCCTGCATATAGCTTTGGGATTGCTGGTATTTACAAATACATACTCTCTGATCCAGCTAATTAGTTTTTTTGGAGTGCACATACACACATTTTCACCCATTAGGAATAGTTCACCTAAAAATGTATTAATTGTTAGTCCATCCAAGATGTAGATGAGTTTGTTTCTTCATCAGAACAGATTTGGAGAAATTTAGTATCACATCTCTTGCTCATCAGTGGATGCTCTGCAGTGAATGGGTGCCGTCAGAATGAGAGTCAAAACAGCTGATAAAAAATCACAATAATCCACACCACTCCAGACATCAATTAATGTCCCGAGGAGCGAAAAGCTGTGTGTTGGTAAGAAACAAATCCATCGTTAATGTGTTTGAACTTTAAACCATTGCATTATATTGCCTTCTCCAGTGACAAAAAAATCTTGTCTGAATCAGGAGAGAAATCTGCAAAGATCAAGCACCATTTAAAAGCAAAAATGGTTCTAAACAAATATATCAGTTATTATCTTAATTATTAGTAGTTAATTATCAATATATGGGTGGATTTTGATATGAAAGGGCAACAGAGGATGGACTTAATGGAAAACCCTTAATGATGTATTTGCTTCTTACAAACACGCAGCTTTTCAGTTTACAAGACATTAATTGATGGAGCTGTGTGGATTATTGTGACGTTTTTATCAGCTGTTTGGACTCATTCTGACGGCACCCATTCACTGCAGGGCATCCACTGGTGAGCAAGTGATGAAATGCTAAACTTCTCCAAATCTGTTCTGATGAAGAAACACACTAATCTACATCTTGGATGGCCTGAGGATGAATACATTGTCAGCAAATTGTCATCTTTTCATTTAAAAACAACATGTGTCTCCTGCAGGACCAGGTACTGGCGTCCCGTTTCACTGGCACGGTCCCGGCTACTCTGAAGTTATCTATGGCAGGAAGGTCTGTGGAACGCTAAACTCATACAAATGTATTATTTACAGCTTCAGTACAGATGTCATTTTCCCTGTCTATATACTGATGAGCTTGTGTTCTCCAGCGTTGGTTTCTTTACCCCCCTGATGAGGCACCTGGGTTCCATCCCAACCACACCACTCTCTCCTGGGTCTCTCTGTCCTACCCAAACCTGGAGCTCCACCAGAGCCCCCTGGAGTGCACCATACGACCCGGAGAGGTGAGGTTTAACCCAAACTGTCAAAGTCAAGTCAAAATCATGTATTCCAGAGGAAAAACCGCATCTTTTTGTACAGGTCCTGTATTTTCCAGATCGTTGGTGGCATGCTACTCTAAATCTGGACACCAGCGTCTTCATTTCAACTTTTCTGGGGTGAAGACTGATGTGGTGGACACACACCAAGTGCATCTGACTTGAAGGACCGAACAAGGATTCGTTGTTCAGAGGACCAAATCAGAGGAGTTCGACTCAGTTTGAGCAAAACAGAAAGTCAAGCCATTCGTCCATTAACTTGAACAATGTGTTTTTTAATAGAAGCTGCTTTTATTGCGAGATCGAGGTAATTTTTGAATAAAGTTGTGTTGTTGAAACATATGAATTTAATGCTTTGTTAGGTTTTATTCTTGGGTTTTTGAATGCATTGAACTAAACAGATAATCAATTCAAGTAAGCTGGATATCTTTAATACATCTGTTATATGTGCGTCTCATTCAGACTCACAAAAATACATTCTTATCAATAAAGGAACCTTTTTTTATATACTGAAAAAATAACAAAAACCTTAAAAATGTTAACAAATAAAAAGAATAGATTAGAAACATTATTGAAATCAGTTGGTTAAACTGTCCAGTTTCACATTAGACTGGGAGCATTGAATTATGTAGGTTATTAATGAAATAACTGGACCCTTGAGATTCTTTTTACTTAAGTTATATTGTATAAATCCATACACACAGTATGTGCTAAAATGATTCTGGCTCTTTTTAAATGCCCCAAGATGCATTATGCTTCAGTACATGAGCATAAAGAGTGTCATAATAGTGCTTGTGTATATGGAGCAGTTTTTATATTCAGGAATTAATCAATAGAATTCAATTTAACGAGAATAACATGTTTTTGCTGTAATGTATCTTTTTGGTGATCTAAGTCCAAAAAGAGAAAGAAATTCCAAGCAAAAACTCAGCAGAAGCAAATCCTCCAGATGATGTCACTTCCTCCAGACCTGCTGTCCAGCAATGTAGGTTTCCTTGACTGTCAGTGTGTCATCAAGCACTACAAAATCTACAAAACAACACATAACAATCTATTTCATATTAAAAAACACTTTATTGTAAACACATCATTTATCCAGTAGACACAATGATTCCTTAACCACTAATAATAAATAAAATCTTAATAAAAAAAATTCCTATTTTAACTTTTACCTTAAAAAAATAAATAAATTGCATTACCAAAATGTGCATTAGATCTTCATATATTCTAGTATATGTAGTATATTCTCCAACAAAAGGATCACATTTGATGACAAGGAAATCGAAGCTAAAGTGGTTATGCTTTGATATGCTGTTAAACACATTAAATGTTCATGAGATGTTTTGAAAATTGTGTATAAGTTTAAAGGAGTAATTCACCCAAAAATGAAAATTTGCTTAAAATGTACTCACCCTCAGGTCATCCAAGACGTAAATAAGTTTATTTTTACCAAAACAGAATTGGATAAATTTAGCATTACATGATTTGCTCATCCATTGATCCTCTATAGTGAATGGGTGCCGTCAGAATGAGAGTCCAAACAGCTGATAAAAACAATAATCCACACCTCTCCATTTCATCAGTCAATGTCTGGTAGTGAAAATCTGTGTGTTTGTAAGAAACAAATCCATCATTAAGGCATGTTTGTACTCTCATTCTGACGGCACCCATTCACTGCAGAGGATCCATTGCTGAGCAAGTGATGTAATGCTGCATTTCTCCAAATCTGTTCTGATAAAAAAGAAACAAACTTATCTACATCTTGGATGGCTTGAGGGTGAGTAGATTTTCCACAAATTGTCATTTTTAAGTGAATTCTTCCTTTAATAACAACTATGTAAAAAAAAAATATATATTTTAAATATGCCCAAAAAGACGCATTTATACCTGCATCAGTGCCGTATTCAGCGTTCCCTTCCTGTGACTGATACCCAGCAGGCGAGCAGGATGCAGCGATGCAGCTTCTAATGCAGCTTCTACTGTACAACCTACACACACACACACACACACACACACACATCAGTATAAAACCTCTATGATGGACACACACAGTCCAATAATGGAATAACATGCAGCCAGTTCCTCGGGATTCCTACACAGTGAACATGCAAGAGTAATCAGGCACACACACACACACACTGACCTGATGCCTCTCTGAAGTGTCTCACACACATGTCCATGGACGCAATGCTGCCACTCAAAGTTGTAGTGCCTGAAATCAAGAATGAATGAATAAAAACATGCTATAAAAAAATTGGGAAATTTTCTTGTATAGCACCACAAATCTATGTAAACAAAACACTCACAATCATCTTATTAATAAGAGCAATCAATAATACCATGCAAAGCATTTCACAGTAAAATAATATAATCAAAATGCATGATAAAATATCACAAAATAATACAATATAATATGGATCAATCAAATAAATTTGTCCAAAATCTTATCTTTCAAACTCAACACTGCTTCAATTGACAATTTTTGCCAAATTTAAGACGCATCTGGGTTAACTTGCAACACACTGAAAGCAGATAGAACATGATGCAGACCTGCGACGTAAGCGTGAAGCCCCTGGATGTCTATCTGCTGCTGTCCGAGTGTGTGTCGACCAGGAGGAAGACCCATCGCCGTCACAGCATCAGTGACCAACATCAACCCTGCCACACACACATACTCTATTCTTACACACACATTAACTTTAATACAGTCAAAACCTGACATGCAGTTCATTCAACTAATTTGTATTAACATATATAGTCAGTATTATGTACAGGTATGTAGTTTTGTGTGTGTGTGTGTGTGTGTGTTTGTGTGTGTGTGTGTGTGTGTGTGAGTGTGTGTGCGTGCGTGCGTGCGTGCGTGCGTGCGTGTGTGTATGTGTGTGTGCGCGTGTGTGTGTGTGTGCATGGGTGTGTGTGTGCGGTGTGTGTGTGAATACCTGCGGGATGAGCTCTGTGTGCGATGCGCAGCGCTGCAGGGTGTGTGTGTATCCCATCTGCGATCATACCGTAGTAAACTGTCCGACCTGGTGGAACACGATCACTTGTGAGCAATCCCACAATGCCCGGGTCTCGATGATGAAACTATAACAAAACAAAATAGCATGCATCATTCATGGTATGCAGATTCAAGTTTTAAAATGATTAAATTGATTTATTTTCATGGTCCGGTTGTGTATTAGGAATATTATGTTATTTTAAACGTGTGTATGTGTGCACAAACTTACAGTATGTGATCTAATGCAATTACCTGTTAATTACTGAATGTGCATATGTGTGTGTATGCCTTTCCATTAATGTGTGTGTAATACTAACAGGCAACATGGCATTAAATAAGTGTGTAATGAACGTGGCTCCATTCTGCACAGCCTCTTCAGCCTGAGAGAGATCCGCCATAGAGTGACCTGGACAGAGGACGGAAATGCTCAGCCAGTTGAGAAATTAATTAGAAATAAGAAGAAATAAGAAATTACACACACACCAAGTGACACTGCTATGCCTCTTCCTGACAGTTCACGGATTGCTGCCGCGCTATTGGCCAGTTCTGGTGCGAGGGTTACCATGGCAACATTGTCCAGGTGCCCATAAGTCTCCATCAGGTCGGCCACACCACCTGCTTTAAAAGTGCGGAGGAACTTCGGAGGGTGAGCGCCTTTCTTCTCTTCACTGATGAACGGCCCCTCCAGATGAATACCTGAAACAACCGGGAGTAAAATCATTAAACAAATTCATTTAGCAGTAAATCAAATCAAATCAAATATCAACAGAACTAAAGAAATGTCAACAAAAGTATAACAATTGAGGTCCTATTATAGTTTTAATAAATGTTTGGAATTATTTTTCATTTTTATATTTTCTGTTCTAGTAATTTTATTGTCTGTTTTTGTCATTTTATTAGTTTTTTATATATATATTTTTTGTTTTTATTTAAGTTATTATTGTAAATCAATTTAAACTAAATAAAAATGAGAATTGTTTTTATATGCTTACTTTATTTCAGTTAGCGTTCATTTTAATTCAAGTAGCAAAAACGTTTTTTATTGTTTCAGTTTTAGTTTAATAATCCTGGTCACCTCACATTACACTTTGAATGAAGTAAATAAAGTCACACTATGTCTGTGTACATCTTACCTAAAACTCCTGCCCCTTCAGGTCCTCCATCCTGAACTTTGAGCTCAGGAATGACCTGTGGAGAAAAAAAACATTAAAAAGCAGTAAAACATTACTGCTGCTAAAAGATGAAGCAGCACAACTGTTTGCAACACTGGTCATATTAAGAACTGAGCAGCAGATCTGCATATTGTTATGATTTCTGAAGATCATGTGACTGAAGACTGGAGTAATGATGCTGAAAATTCAGCTTTGATCACAGGAATTAATAATATTTAAAAATACATTAAAATAGAAACAGTCATTTTAAAATGAAATAATATTTCACAATATTACTAATTTACTGTACTTCTGATAAAATAAGTGCAGCCTTCATCATAATATTACAATTTTTACTGTATTTCAGATAGAATAGCGCAGCTTTGACCAAAAATATTTTAGTTTTTACTGTATTTCTGATCAAATGACGCAGCCTTGGCCACAATATTACTGTATTTCTGATCAAATAACGCAGCCTTGGCCACAATATTACTGTATTTCTGATCAAATAACGCAGCCTTCATCATAATATTACTATTTTTACTGTATTTCAGATCAAATAACGCAGCCTTGGCCACAATATTACTGTATTTCTGATCAAATAACGCAGCCTTGGCCACAATATTACTATTTTTACTGTATTTCTGATCAAATAAATGCAGCCTTGGTCATAATATTACAATTTTTACTGTATTTATGATCAAATAACGCCTTCCACAATATTACTATTACTGTATTTCTGATCAAATAAATGCAGCCTTGGCCACAATATTACTGTATTTCTGATCAAATAACGCAGCCTTCATCATAATATTACTATTTTTACTGTATTTCTGATCAAATAACGCAGCCTTCATCATAATATTACTATTTTTACTGTATTTCAGATCAAATAACGCCTTCATCATAATATTACTATTTTTACTGTATTTCAGATCAAATAACGCAGCCTTGGCCACAATATTACTGTATTTCTGATCAAATAATACTTGGCCAATATTACTATTTTTACTGTATTTCTGATCAAATAAATGCAGCCTTGGTCACATATTATTACTGTATTTCTGATCAAATAAATGCAGCCTTGGTCATAATATTACTATTTTTACTGTATTTCTGATCAAATAATGCAGCCTTGGCCACAATATTACTATTTTTACTGTATTTCTGATCAAATAATGCAGCCTTGGCCACAATATTACTATTTTTACTGTATTTCTGATAAAATAAATGCAGCCTTGGTCATAATATTACTATTTTTACTGTATTTCTGATAAAATAAATGCAGCCTTGGTCATAATATTACTATTTTTACTGTATTTATGATCAAATAATGCAGCCATGGTCATAATATTACTATTTTTACTGTATTTCTGATTAAATAAATGCAGCCTTGGTCATAATATTACTATTTTTACTGTATTTCTGATAAAATAAATGCAGCATTGGTCATAATATTACTATTTACTGTATTTATGATCAAATAATGCACCATGGTCATAATATTACTATTTTTTACTGTTTCTGATCAAATAAATGCAGCCTTGGTCATAATATTACTATTTTACTGATAAAATAAATGCAGCCTTGGTCATAATATTACTATTTTACTGTATTTCTGATCAAATAACGCCTTGGCCACAATATTACTGTACTGTTTTGATCAAATAATGCAGCCTTCCAATATTACTATTTTTACTGTATTTCTGATCAAATAAATGCAGCCTTGGTCATAATATTACTATTTTACTGTATTTCTGATAAAATAAATCTTGGTCATAATATTACTATTTTACTGTATTTATGATCAAATATGAGCCATGGTCAATATTACTATTTTACTGTATTTCTGATTAAATAAATGCAGCCTTGGTCATAATATTACTATTTTTACTGTATTTCTGATAAAATAAATGCAGCATTGGTCATAATATTACTATTTTTACTGTATTTCTGATCAAATAACGCAGCCTTGGCCACAATATTACTGTATTTCTGATCAAATAACGCAGCCTTCATCATAATATTACTATTTTTTTACTGTATTTCAGATCATATAACGCAGCATTGACCAAAAATATTACTATTTTACTGTATTTCTGATCAAATAGCACAGCATTGGCCACAATATAACTGTGCTTCTGATAAAATAAATGCAGCCGTCATCATAATATTACAGTTTTTTACAGTATTTCGGATCATATAATGCAGCCTTGGTCAAATATAACTGCTTTTACTGTATTTTAGATCAAATAAATGCAGACTTGGTCATAATATTACTATTTTTACTGTATTTAAAAAAACATTAATGCAGTCTTGGTAAACATAAGAGCACAAAAACATAATTATTCCAACACATTTTATTCTTAGATAGAGTCTCAGATACTCTAAAATCTCAAGGAAAAAGAGCAGAGATGCATTTGTGTGTGCGGTTGAGCATTCAAGAGACGAATGAAGAGTGGTTATTGGTGTATGGATTGTACCTTGTGGTATATGTCTGGTGGAGATGTGACGAGGGTCGGGCAGAAGGAAGTGACACCGTGTTCTAGAATCTTTTTGGCCACCAGAGCCACGCCTCCTCTGATGTCACTGCTGGCCTGAGAAAAGTCAATGCCATATCCACCTATGAGTGAGAAGACGGCAGGAGCTTAGCATTACAAGGTATCAGTAAGAGCACGGAGACTTCTACATAAACTGGTGAATGTAGCAATGTCAACCCGCTGTGTACTTCTACATTAGTCTTATGCTGGTCTTGTTTACCATTTATCTGTACATCTATGAATCCAGGAGCAATGATTTTATTCTCGCAGTCAACTTTGTGATCCGCAAAACCCTCCTCATCGAAGAACAGCTTCTCCGGGTTCAAAATCTTGCCCTCACGAACCCACAGGTCTTCCCTACAAACACAAAGATTTCCTTTCAAAATGTGCAGATTTCATCTGGAGTCAATTACAGCTCTTAATGTTTTAACCAGCTTTTTATAAATAAATACAAGTCATTAGCATTTATATTTTCCAACATTGTAAAGGGCAGTCTAATATGCGAGAATGTATGTGAATCTGTACAGTTTGCAACAAGCGTCTTACATTAAGAACATTTTTATATAAAATTATAATCGTAATTGTAGAGAAATCAGAGGTGTGTCATCATATGTTACCATTGCAGCTTGTGATCCTTCAGTATCCTGCAGTTCACAAACTGTGTGATCATCAAGACACTCTTATTGGATACATTCTAAATAATACACGTAAACACCCTGTGAAGGGAAACCAGAGCTATCAGGTCTTGTACACACACACACACACACACACACACACACACACACAATAAGTAAACAATACGTTATTATTATGTATTGTTACAAATAATGTAAAGCAAAAATGCAAGTTTTCCAAATGAATCATTTTGTTCTAAATTATTAATTGGACATCTCAAACCCAAACAGACTGCATGCAAAACAGAAAGTACTTCCATAAAATATTACAAATAATAAAATGTGTATGATGCACACTTTCTGAAGGAAATATTATATGACTAGCCTATTCTTTAGCACCTATATAATTATGAAAACGTCAATATTGTGCACTTTTTCATATTAAAAGTGCTATACAAATAAACTGACTTGACATTCATTAAATACAATGACCTATCAATCATTGCCCTTTTGGACACGTTATCTCTTTTATGACACAGTATTTAACTTTGTACTGTCAAACATATTTTCTAGACAAAGAACCCTCCCATGAAAACGGACAGACAGCCAGCTCTGTCAACATTTGCTTTATTCATATTTTTGTTATTTATTATTATTCAGCACACAATGGCACAGTTTTTAAAACAACAAGCGATGCTGTTTCACTGTTACAGCAGAAGGTAAACAAAAACAACGGAAGTGCGGATCAAACTCTTCATTCACTCATCTTACAGATACCGGATCATGTGAGGGACGTGATCACCGGGTGTAGTTCTAAAAACACACTTACCGTTAAATCACATACTTTTACTCTGATGCTCCGCTCGCTACGCTTGTGTTCGCCAGGAAGTCAGAAGAGTAGTGTGTCACGCGCGCTGTCAGCTGACGAGGAGGCGTGGCCAAAACACACGCGCTCCAATCGTGTTTAAAACCTCAGACACAAAATGAACACTGTAATTAAATAAGAAAAATGAATGTTTGAAAAATACGAACGCTGTAAAATGTATGATTTGTAAACATTTTGTTTTTAATAATATACTTTAATATTATTATTATTATGAATGTATTATTGTTTTCCCTAATGTTCCCTCTGTATGTATTTGTAATTTTATGAAACCATTAAAAATATGAATTAATTAATTTAAATATATTGTCATACATTTATATATATATATATATATATATATATATATACATATATATCATTGTTGCTTCAATTCAACAATTTTCACATAATATATGTATTTGTACTGTGTTTATTTATTATGTACATACATACAGTATAAGATGGTATTTACAGTATGCATATATTTACATGTATAAACATTTATATAATTATATTATATATTAATATATAAACATAACATTATTCTTAAATATATACATGCATGTGTTTGTATTGATATAATAAATATACACAGATTATGTAAACAAAACATGTATGCAATTAATCGCTTGACACACACACACACAGACATATATAGTTGTAGAAAGTGGCATGTTTACTCATATTTATATATATATATATATTTTTTAATTTGTGTCAATGAGCAGCAGGTTATTTGCGTGACAACTTACTCCATGTGTCAATATATCCTACTACAGGTCAATGTGGGGTCAACAAAATAATTTTGTGCAAAACACAGATTGTGTAACTTTTCTGAAAATGATTTTCTATACACAAATGTAAACAATAACACACAAAATCAAAGCAAGGCAAATGTAGTATGCAAACTTATCCAAAATGAACACAGAGTGCCGTTCACTCACTTGTGTGTATCTGTAAGCCACTGACACTAATAAATGTCAAGCACTGCTTTGTGTGCGGTGAGGCTACACATTGTTTTCGGAGCACATTAATATCAAAAGACAGAAGTGAGCTGCCGGCTTTACCGTCAGACACAAACCCCTCACACCTGCGTCATTAATGTTGAGAACAGCACTGCAGGGCCAAACACGCGCCGTCATTTCCCGCCAACCTCTAACCTGTGTCAGACAGCTGCCTCTCATATTCACAACATCACACATTACGAAAAACAGAGCAAACAAACTCTCTTCATTACTAAAACAACACGTCAGAGTATTTGAGGTTATGCTGTAGTTGTTCTGTTGCTGAAGTTTGTCTGCTCAAGCAGGTATTAAATGAAATACATTTTCCATTCGATACATGTTAAGGAGCTCCTAACAAGCGCATTAATGAGCATTATTGGTAAACGCAACAAAGATTTGAAAGGGGTCATTTGAGTGTTTTTTAAAAGATCATTATTTTGTGTATTTGGTGTAACAGAATATGTTGGCATGCTTAAATGTAAAAAACACATAATTTTTCAAATACTGTACATTATTGTAGGTTCTCTGTGTTCCGCCTCTCTTAAACTCCTCCTTCCGACAAGCACAGTCTGCTCTGATTGGCCAGCTGACCCAGAGCGTTATGATTGGCCGAACACCACAAGCATCGAAATGTAACCCTCCTTACCATAATTGCCAGCTTTAGCTTTCAAAATAAATGTAAAGACAGTTAATAATGTTTAGTTTTACCATCAGTTCAAGCCAAGAGGGGAACAGAGTCGCGTGACAGACTCAGTGATGAAGCTCGTATGTGTTTGCACACAAGCCACGATTAAGAGAGCTGACTCGACTGTGAAGTGACCCTGTCTCTCTCTCTCTCTACACACACACACACATTAGGGATGGGAAGTTCGGATCATTTACCGACTCTGACCTTTGAGTCTCCTTCAGCAAAATGAAAGCATCTTTTTTCGAGTCTGTGACGAGGGGGGCGTGGGAAGGCGAAATGCGGTAATGGGAGAGCGGGTTCTGAGACGAGCGGTGAAACGGAGGGCAAGTGAATGATGATTAATACCTGTGTCTAATTCCAGTGATTGTCGGAGAGACAAGAGAAAAGGGCCCCGCAGTCCTGGAAGGAGGGAGAGCAAGCACGAGCACGAGCGCAGTCTGGTTCCAGAGATTGTCATACGGACAGCAGAAAGCCGACGACCGGCAGTTTTATGATTTTTGTGACATTTACCTTTTTGTTGTTCGGATTTATAAAGACCCCATTGGCTCGTCACCCCTGACTTCCTTGTCTTCCTTCCCTACGAACTTGAACCTTGTTACACTGGTGCCGAAACCTGGTACGAGGAAGCCGGCACGCCACTATGCAACTGGCCAAGCCAACGCCAATTGCGGAGCTAGTCAAGTCGCTCGCTGGTCTTCATCAAGCTCATCACCAAGCGCTGATGGACATGAAGCTGGAGCATCGCTACCAACTCTTGGTCCAGGCGCAGGATGAAGATCGGCGGGTCATCTGGAGCTTGCTTGGCCAGGAGGATAACCCCGTCACAGCCCCATCGATCGCCCACATCCCGCTGATGAAGATGGGTCCACACGATGACCCGTAGGCCTTCGTTGACCTCTTCGAGAAGACAGCGGAGGCGTGGGGCTGGGTGCGCACCCATTGGCCGGTGCGCCTGATCCCACTGTTGACGGGGGAAGCACAGGTGGCAGCCCAACAGTTACCTGTCGCGAACCTCCTGGCCTACGGTGATCTGAAGTGGGCCATCCTGCAACGCATCGGCCGAAACCCCGAACAGCATCGTCAACGCTTCCGCTCAGTGGAGCTAGGGGACCACGGCCGACCATTTGTGATGGCTCAACAGCTCCGGGATGCTTGCCGCAAGTGGCTCATGGCTGAGCAACGCGATATCGAGGGAGTGATCGATCTGGTGGTGCTGGAGCAGTTCATCGCTCGGCTGCCCGTGGAACGGCCGAGTGGGTCCAGTGCCACCGCCGGACGTCGCTGACGCAGGCCATCCAGCTGGCGGAGGACCATCTGGTGGCGTGCCCCAGGGTCGGCGAGCCCCTGACTAATCTCTCTCTCTCTTTCTCTCCTCCTTCCTTCCTGTCTCTCGTTCCCAGGTCGGGTTCCGGCGGCCCCTCGAGCCCCACAGCGGAGTGGTAGCAGCCAGGGGGATAAATACCCCGGCGAGGGGGGGCAGAGGACGCTGCAGCACCGCCTTCTTTCTCTCTCCGACAATCACTCGCCACTGGGGCGGCGGTAAGGCCTGGGCCGGCCTGCTGGAGATGCGGGGACCCGGGTCATTTTCAGGACCGCTGTCCCATGATGGAGGTGGGGTTGCTGATCCGGGTCCCCGACTCCCTGGGGGCTGCCCCCGATCAAGCCGGGCAGTACCAAACACCTGTGAGTATTAAGGGGGGTACCTATTAGGCTTTGGTGGATTCATCCATCAAAGCCTGATGCAGCAGAGGGCGTTGGATACGGCGCAAGGTTAAGGTGAGGTGTGTGCACAGGGAGGTGGCGGACTACCCCTTAGTGCCTGTATCGATTACATTTCAGGGGAAAACGCATAGAATGGAGGTGGCGGTTAATTTCCACCTCAAGCATCCACTGATTTTGGGTACAGATTGGCCGCCTGCCTCGGAGGAAACGAGAGCCAGCGAGGTGGTGAAACCTCCTGAGCTGGATGACTTTCCTCTGGAGCAGTCGCGGGATGAGACGCTCAACAACGCATACGATCGGGTCCGCTCCGTTGACAGGCAGCCAGACGTGCCCCTCTCCTTCCCCTATTTTTCCCTTATAAAAGAAAGGTTGTATCGGGTAACCCAAGATGCCCAGTCAAAAGAGATGACAACCCAGTTATTAGTCCCCAGGAGCACTGTACTCCCATGGCAGGCCACTTGGGGGAGGCAAAGACACGCGAACGCCTCATGGCCCGATTCCTTTGGCTGGGCATTCACGAGAACGTCCGCCGGTGGTGTGCGGCGTGTCATGAATGTCAGCTGGTAAATCCGCCGGCCCCAACCAAAGCGCCCTTGCGCCCATTACCGTTGGTGGAGGTCCCCTTCGAGAGAATTGGCATGGACCTCATCGGGCCATTAGAGCGTTCCGCACGGGGATATCGCTTTGCATTAGTTCTGGTGGATTATGCAATGCGGTATCTTGAAGCAGTGCCGCTGCGCACCATCTCTGCGAAGAGCGTGGCAGAGGCACTGTTTCGGGTCATCTCCCGAGTAGGAATCCCGAAAGAGATTCTCACGGATCAGGGCACGGCGTTTATGTCACGCACGCTAAGCGAACTGTATTAACTTTTGGGCATTAAATCGATTCGCACCAGCGTCTATCACCCACAAACGGACGGCTTGGTGGAGCGAAGTGTGACCACCTTTGTGGTCACACGGGGAGTTGGGGAGCTCGATTACGAGGTCAAACGAACGGATAGGGGTGGTGCATGTCAGATTTATCACCTCAACCTTTTAAATGCTGGAATGTGGGGTTAGCAGCGGCTGTTTTGAATGAGGATTATCTCGGACCGGAAGCGGCAGTCAAATCCGATCCGCTTGCTCTGGTCTCCGGGGGAAATCTCCTCTCACCGCTGCAACTCGCTGACTTAGCCCAGTTGCAAGCAGATTTTGTGGATGTGTTTTCACCCCTGCCTGGTCGTACAGACCTTGTACAGCACCATATCGAAACGCTCCCCGGGAAGGTGCCGCCTTTCCCGAACACAAGAAAAAGGTGGTTCAGGAAGAGTTAAAGGCCATGCTAGACTTGGGCGTAATAGAAGAATCGCATAGTGACTGAGCAAGCCCGATAGTGTTAGTACCTAAAACGGACGGCTCGGTCCGGTTCTGTGTCGACTACAGGAAGGTGAATGCCGTGCCGAAATTCGACGCTTATCCAATGCCCGAGTTGACGAGTTGCTTGATCAGTTAGGTGCGGCGCGCTTTTATTCAACGTTGGATTTAACGAAAGGGTATTGGCAGATCCCCTTATCGCCACTATCCAAAGAAAACACAGCCTTCACCACGCCGTTCGGGTTACACCAATTCATAACACTGCTGTTCGGGTTGTTCGGGGCTCCCGCCTCCTTTCAGCGGCTCATGGACAAAGTCCTCCATACGCCGCTGCCTATCTGGATGACATCATCATCCATAGTAATGATTGGCAGCGGCATATGGAACATCTCCGCGCTGTCCTGAGGTCGCTGAGGGTGGCTGGGCTCACGGCGAACCCACGGAAGTGTGCAATTGGGTGGGTGGTGGTACGGTATCTGGGCTTCCACTTGGGTCATGGGCAGGTGCGTCCCCAAATTGATAAGATGGCTGCAGTTGCGGCCTGCCCAAGTCCCAAGACCAAAAAGGAGGTGAGACAGTTCCTGGGGCTGGCAGGATATTATAGGAGGTTTATTCCTAATTATTCGGACCTCACCAGCCTGCTGACTTATCTCCCAGTGGATGGAGCTGTGCCAACAGGCCATAACCAAGGTGAAGGCTGCCCTGTGGGGCGGGCCACTCCTACACTCTCCTAACTTTGATCTCCCCTTTTTATTACAGACGGACGCGTCGGACGGGGGGCTTGAGTCGGAAGCTCTCAAAGAGAGAGACCAGATACAGCATTGTTGAGAAAGAATGCTTGGCCATCCGGTGAGACATCCTCACACTCCGCTACTACCTCCTGGATCGAGAGTTCACCCTCTGTTCGGACCACGTGCCCCTCCAGTGGCTCCACCGCATGAAGGATACCAACACGTGGATCACCCGTTGGTATCTAGCTTTACAGCCTTTTAAGTTCAAGGTGGTCCACAGGCCTGGGATGCAGATGGCTGTAGCCGACTTCCTCTCTAGGAATGGGGGGGCTGCAGACCGAAGGGCTCCCCGGCCTGAGATGGGTGGTGGGGGTATGTGGCGAGGAGGGCTTGGGAAGGCGATACACGGTAATGGGAGAGTGGATTCTGAGATGAGCGGTGAAATGGAGGGCAAGTGAATGATGATTAACACCTGTGTCTAATTCCAGTGATTGCCGGAGAGACAAGAGAAAAGGGCCCCGCAGTCCTGGAGGGAGGGAGAGCAAGCACAAGCATGAGCACGAGCGCAGTCTGGTTCCAGAGATTGTCATACGGACAGCAGGAAGCCGACGACCGACAGTTTTATGATTTTTGTGACATTTACCTTTTTGTTGGTCGGATCAATAAAGACCCCGTTGGCTCCTCACCCCTGACTTCCTCGTCTTCCTTCCCTACGAACTTGAACCTTGTTACGGAGTCATTTCATTTTTTTTAGCAAAACATAATTAAAATGTTACATGCTACTTCCCTAACACATCGACTACTTGTGCAAACGTTGATCACACTACAAACAATACAAAACTATAATACTATAAGAAACAGAAAATATTAATTCACGCGAATAAATCGCGCTATTCACGCGAGAAATTCGCGCCATTCACGCGTGAAATTCACTACACAACAGACGCGAATACGCGTCATGGGAGGGGCTTCTGCCAGGCAGCTCCAGTCTCGTTGCAAAATGTATTCCTGTTTTTGTAAAAGTACGAAGATGAATATACAGATTTTCGCACCATTTGCGCCGCCTCATTCACGCAAATAGCGCCGCAGGATTGTCTATCGCGTCTTTGCATTGACTTAACATGTGAACGCACCTTTACAGTTACGTGATGCGTTTCTGGTCTCAAATTTTAGCTTTTTATTTCTTACAGTTTATACATTTGTGAATTTCTGTCATGATGTTCTTTTCTATAACACTGAATGCGGTAACAAAGGTAATAATCTAAAGAGTTGGTTATTATTATTATTATTAATAAATATTTTTCCCTCAGACTGCACAGGTTTAGCTTACGGGGCTGTCACGTGATGAACGAATGACTCAAACCCGAAGACTTGAAAAAGGTGAACTAATTCCAGTACAGAGCATGTAGGATGTTGCACACTCCCAGAGATGACTCGTTCTTCCCGAGTCACATTAAAGATTCGTTCAAAATGAATGAATCGTTCAAGAATGACCCATCACTAACACACACACACACACACACACACACACACACACACACACACACACACACACACACACACACACACACACACACACGCACAACTCTGAATTTAAACAGTCTAGAGCAAATACTTAAACTAATAAAACTTACAGTCGCTGATTCAGAAGCGCCAGATTGTCAGAGCAAAGTCAAAATTACCTCGGCTCCTAGGTTCCCGAAACTGTCATCCATAAAATTTGTTGCTGTTCTGTTCTAAGTAATCTTAATGATTCCGAAATGCATCTACTTTCAGAAGGTCAAATGAAGTGCTTTTTCTTTTGCCTAGAAACTGACAGGCTGCTTCAACACTGCTGCGGTTACTGAAACCACGCCTTATGCAAGACTTGGGAAGTTGCTTGGGAAAGACATGTCTTTGCAACTTCAGGGATCTTGTCTATGCTTAATCAGCTTTAACACTCCACAGAGAAAGCAAAACTTGAAATCACATCATATGACCCCTTTAAACATTAGAATACTGTTTATAATAAGAGTTGAAATTAATCAAGGGATACAATTAAAAGGAAAAACAGAGAACAAAAATATCAATGTAAAAATAAATAATACAAATATAAAGCATAGTATAAATTATTATAAATGTATTAAACAATACTATCATTTAATGAAATGTACTACAAAAGCATTAGCTATTAAATTATTCAATATTATTACTATTATAATAAATATTAATATTATCAGCTATTATTTTAATTAATAATTCTAATTATTAATTATTACAATTAAATAATTGTAATTAATTTAAATTGTTTTATTTAATTTATTAAACAGTTACTGTCTGTATATTAATAAAACAAATAGAAAAATACAGATATATTAATGACAACTACTGTACTTTTAGAAGACATCATTATAAGAAAATAAAGCACGTTAAAAACAACATAAGATTTTTTATTCACAAATGTATCACATTTCCTGTTATTTGTATTGATGGTTCTGAAGAACGTTTAACATCCATGGAATCTTTTAACTGCAGAAAAAGGTTCTTTATGGTGAAAAAATTAGAATAAAAAGGGTTCTTTTAAGAACTGTTTGCTGTAAGGTTCTTTGGAGAATTTGTTTTTTTCTATGACATCACACAATTTTTTTTATATAATAATTATTATTATAAAAATAAACAAATATGATTAAATTATAAATGCATTACATTGAAAGTGTATTAATGAATGAATGAACAATCTTTTAAGAGTGCATTTCATATAATATCCTAATATTGCCTCTGTTAATGGGCGTTTGCATGTATATTTATTGATATATATTTCTGCATGTGTGTTGTTTTGGTCTACTCCAGGAGCTCAAGCATCACCTCACTGAAGGCCGCTCCGGCATGCTTGACCTGATGATTAGATTTATTAAACAGCGTGGGTGAGGTGTGTGTGTTTACTGTGTGTGTGTGTGAGCGGATGTGAGGGGGTGTCAGTGACGTAGATCCTTAAGGCATAAACTCAGTGCTCGTTATAGGTCAGAGGTTGAGAAGTGAGCTAATTGATTAATTTAAAGTGATAAAATGCGTCATTCATTCGATGTGTGATGAAGTGTCAACTTGAAGGCTGTGTATCTGTACACTGTCACGTAGACGTCTACATCCAAATCTTTAGTGTCTTAGGGTCCAGATACTACTGGGAACGTTACGTGAGGTGAACATCAACAGCAAACTGATTCATTGAGCCTGAAATCTGTGCAATTTACTATTTATTACAAGAATTTGCGTCTTGTAAAGCTATTCTGTGTGAATACAGTAAGCTGAGAATCCCACAGAATACAGCGGAGTTTCATTATACACATGATATTAAAATCATAAGATTTCAGATAAATGTACATAAAAGATAACAGTTATTTCAATGGGAAAAAAAATCTGGAAATGTCAATTCATGGTTTTTCTTTGTAATTTATTACATTATTTTTTCTTTTAGACTCCCAAAAAAACTGTACATTTAATAGTTACTGTAAAATTACATAAATGTCCCACTATCTGCTTTTCCACTGCATTCAATAGTTTTGCTGGAGTTTAGCATTCTTCTTGTTACAGCTCCTCGAAGGAAGGCCATGAAGAAGAAGAAGAAGATAATCCACATGAATACAGGGAAGGCAATAACTCTGGGTGACAGAAACGCATGTAACACGAAACGGTAAACTGAACAGAAAAGAGACTTTAAATAGAGCAGCTGACGAGGGGCAAACAGCCGATGGGAGTAACTAATAATGACTAACGAGCCAATTAACTCAAGGGCTAAACCAAACAGGAACAAACCCAAGGAAAAACAGGAACAGGCAGACGTAACAGAAAAAGACTACACTTAAGTTTATAATCCTAACACGTTTATTGCCGGTATGGTCACAGTGAAATGAAATAGAAATATTAAATGACAAATTTAAAATAAATACAACTTAGAAATGTTGGCTTTGCAACTAAATGAAATAAACTCAAGCGGAAGCAATAAATGTCACTGAAAAACTAAAATGTAATTAAAACCAAAAGTGAAATAAAGATTAAACCTGAACAGAAATATGACAAAATACAATTGCACATACTTAAACTAAATAAAATTAAAATAGTAAAATTAAAAACGAATTATGAATTAAATGAAAAAGATTAAAAGTAATTTATAAATTAGTGAATATGTATAGTCCTAAAAAAACTATCAAATAATTAAACATACAAAAATTTATTAATGTATCTATTACATTATTAAATATGTTTTTTCTATGACATCACACAATTTTTTTTATATAATAATTATTATTATAAAAATAAACAAATATGATTAAATTATAAATGCATTACATTGAAAGTGTATTAATGAATGAATGAACAATCTTTTAAGAGTGCATTTCATATAATATCCTAATATTGCCTCTGTTAATGGGCGTTTGCATGTATATTTATTGATATATATTTCTGCATGTGTGTTGTTTTGGTCTACTCCAGGAGCTCAAGCATCACCTCACTGAAGGCCGCTCCGGCATGCTTGACCTGATGATTAGATTTATTAAACCGCGTGGGTGAGGTGTGTGTGTTTACTGTGTGTGTGTGTGTGAGCGGATGTGAGGGGTGTCAGTGACGAGATCCTTAAGGCATAAACTCAGTGCTCGTTATAGGTCAGAGGTTGAGAAGTGAGCTAATTGATTAATTTAAAGTGATAAAATGCGTCATTCATTCGATGTGTGATGAAGTGTCAACTTGAAGGCTGTGTATCTGTACACTGTCACGTAGACGTCTACATCCAAATCTTTAGTGTCTTAGGGTCCAGATACTACAGGGAACGTAACGTGAGGTGAACATCAACAGCAAACTGATTCATTGAGCCGGAAATCTGTGCAATTTACTATTTATTACAAGAATGTGCGTCTTGTAAAGCTATTCTGTGTGAATACAGTAAGCTGAGAATCCCACAGAATACAGCGGAGTTTCATTATACACATGATATTAAAATCATAAGATTTCAGATAAATGTACATAAAAGATAACAGTTATTTCAATGGGAAAAAAAATCTGGAAATGTCAATTCATGGTTTTTCTTTGTAATTTATTACATAATAATTTTTCTTTTAGACTCCCAAAAAAACTGTGCATTTAATAGTTACTGTAAAATTACATAAATGTCCCACTATCTGCTTTTCCACTGCATTCAATAGTTTTGCTGGAGTTTAGCATTCTTCTTGTTACAGCTCCTCCAAGGAAGGCCATGAAGAAGAAGATAATCCACAAACGTCTTTAAATATAATCCACATGAATACAGGGAAGGCAATAACTCTGGGTGACAGAAACGCATGTAACACGAAACGGTAAACTGAACAGAAAGGAGACTTTAAATAGAGCAGCTGACGAGGGGCAAACAGCCGATGGGAGTAACTAATAATGACTAACGAGCCAATTAACTCAAGGGCTAACCGAACAGGAACAAACCCAAGGAAAAACAGGAACAGGCAGACGTAACAGAAAAAGACTACACTAAAGTTCATAATCCTAACACTTGTATTGCCGGTATGGTCACAGTGAAATGAAATAGAAATATTAAATGTTGGCTTTGCAACTAAATGAAATAAACTTAAGTGGAAGCAATAAATGTCACTGAAAAACTAAAATGTAATTAAAACCAAAAGTGAAATAAAGATTAAACCTGAACAGAAATATGACAAAATACAATTGCACATACTTAAACTAAATAAAATTAAAATAGTAAAATTAAAAACGAATTATAAATTAAACGAAAAAGATTAAAAGTAATTTATAAATTAGTGAATATGTATAGTCCTAAAATGTATTAAAAACATAAAAAAATACTATCAAATAATTAAACATACAAAAATGTATTAATGTATCTATTACATTATTAAATATGATGACTATTAGTTATTAATAATAATAACTCGTGGGGGGGGTCGTGGAGCTTTTGCTATGTTTTTGGGGGGCCTTACCCCTCTGAAGTTTCGGAAGCTCTGGATTAGTGTATTTCTCCACATAGCCTATATTCCTTGACACTGTGGACCTTTTTCACATTTCCGGGTTTCTCAGCAGCGGAAGTCGTCATAGTTGGGTTAACTTGAAGAGCAGTGAATGAGAGAGTACCACACACATATTTTTGCATTCACATTTGCTCAAATAGCTAAATAAAAACTCTGCGACAGTGTTTTCATGACTTTCAATAGAAGGGAAAAAATGAGAAAGACTGATAACGGCAGTCAGAAGAGCAAACGATGTCAAATGTACCGTCCCTCCCATAGACGCTGTAGAAAACCCCTATTCATTTAAAAAAAAATGTTTATACCTAAACTATTTTTTTGTAATTTGATGCAAAGGTAATATAATACAAAGAATATTGTTATAAATGTACATACATTTAAAAAAAATAATAATACAAATATGAAAAACGTTTGAGGATTTACGATACTGGTGATGACCGTTAAACGCGTCATCACAGTCTTGTGAAAAGGGTCCATTGTATTTTTTAACAGTCAAGTATTTTTTTAAGTTGATTTTGAGAGAGAGAGAGAACAGTAGATAATACTAAAATGACAATGTTTTGCAGCTTAGGATCATTATTTGTGTGTTGAGGGGTGTCCGCTCACCTGCGGGCGGGTGACACACGTCGCGCTGAAACCCGCGGGGCGACGCTCGTGACGCGTTTGGCGTCTCCAAAGAAAACCTCCGCTCACCGGCAGACCGGCTTCAGTTAGCGAAGAGCAGCACAGTCTCACATTAACCCCTCTAGTCTAGTTCATTAGTCAATCACCTGTCAGTGAAATGTAGTTTATAGGGAGCGTCGATCTTACGGTTTTGGACGATTTGTTCCTCACAAGCATAACCAATAACGATTCAAAGCAAGTTTTCTTTCTTAAACTTTACGTTACCTATATTTTCTTGAGTAAATCGGAGTTTTGAATAACTTTTCTCGACTTGAATGGAAATGAAGGCGTCTCCTGCGCTCGTGCTCTGCGTGTCCGTTACCGTTCACCTCGCGCTCGCTCAGCTGCGCGTGCGCCCGTCACCTAGCGACCACCTGCCGGTACCGGACCTGCACGAGGACCCCGACCCGGCGCTGGAACCGGGAGAGAAGGATTTAGCCCCTCGGTTGCTGCGGAGGAAACTCGGCAGCAGCTTTGACCCCGTCTTCTCGTCGGTCGGTCCACCGACTCCCGGTAACGGGTCCGAGATCACGCGAGAGGACGACATGAGTCTCGACGGAGCGATTCCCCGCGAGTTCCAGCAACTGGATTTCACCGGTCTCAGAGCGGCGGCGAAAACGGAGCGCAGGGTGCGCCGGTGGCTGTGGTCGTACACCCGGTGCCCGGTGCTGTCGGTGTGGAAAGATCTGGGCGTGCGTTTCTGGCCACGATACGTCAAAGAGGGGCAGTGCTCGGCCGAACGCTCGTGCTCTTTACCGGAAGGCATGTTTTGTAAGCCGGTGCGGTCCGTGAGCGTCACGCTCCTCCGGTGGCGCTGCCAGAAGGACTCGCGCGCACTCAGGCGCTGCTCGTGGATCCGCGCGCGCTACCCGGTGATCTCACAGTGCGGCTGCGCGTGCTTGTAGCGGCGCAGGGCCATCTCTTTAGTTCTGGGAATGATATTTGAATCGGACTTCCACCCGTATAACCTTGAGAAGGGGATCAGGGGACTTTACTAAAGACGCATCTGTGGTTGTGTGTTCTCTGGCTGTGTTTTAAATTATATTGTTGTGTGAAGCATGAAGAAAGTACAAGACAATAAAAGTACAGATGACTTCACTAAGTTGAGCATTTGAATTGTTATTGGTAGCAGGCTATATATATATATAATAGATTTGTTAAATATATGTATACGTGTGTGTAATGTATAACATACACAGTACACACACATACATAGGCAACCTCTGACACCGTGTCCTAACAACACGCGACGCGACGCCGCGACACGCGATAAAAGGTATCTTTTCCATGTTAATCGGAGTTTCAGTCCTAACTAGCCGCGACGGCGACACGCGAAATTTCTAATTTAGAAACGGTTTCTATTTCCGCGACGTCGCGGCTGGAACAACAACATACAAACTAATGACAGTGATAATTTCAGTTACTGAGTATGTGCTTTATTCAAACTTAAACGTGTCTAATGGGAATTTGAATATCATTCCGCATGACCGTTATAGCCATACTGAAAGCAACAGATAGTTTACCTCAGATCTCGTAAATAAGATGTATGTTAAATCTGCGAACTCAGTGCGAACCAACAAGCATATTCCATGACAAAGATGATCTCAGTCACTCAGTATGTACTTTTAATAATGTTAAAAAGGTTTAATATTTATGAATTAGATTATAAACATAATCATTTCGTTGCGAGAGTAGTGCGCTTCCAGGGAGAGCCCGCCCACACACTCTTCTGATTGGCTGTGATGTTTGTTTGATTGATTGATTCTGTCGCATCGCGCTGTCGCGTCGCGTGTAGTGTGGACAGCCAAACTGCATTTCGCTGGAATCCTGTCGCGTCGCGTTCGCGTACCAGTCATTACTAATCCACGTCCACACACCTTTTACACCGTCTTACTCAATTTCCTTTTTATTGAAAGAAATGAACGTATAATTAATGTAATTCGTTTTTAAAGATTTTATTAACTATAAAACGTGTGCAGTTATGCTATTTCAGAAGGGAGACTCTGTTGTCAGTTGACAGACATGCTACCCAACAAGTCAATGTAAACATCTCAATTGCATTATCTGTAAATACATTTACAACAAACAAATGTACAGAGGTCCTTTTTTATTAGTGCCTACAGAACATTCTCAAAACAACCTATAAGAGGACCGTTAAAAAGGACTTATTAAAAAAACGAATTATTCCAAATGGTATCATAAAATAACCTGGTATCTGCAGGATTTTAAAAATACATTTTAAGACTTTTAAACACCTTTTTTAAGATCTGCATGTCACATTTCATCCTTTAAACATTTTTTTAAGAAAAGGGATGAGTCAAAAGTATCAATTAATTATTATATTAAATAATATATAAATACATCTTAATGACTTAATTGTTTAGGTTTTTATAAAGCCTTAGCTTTTTGCCGATCCACTGGTTCACACACTGCGGGCCGTATGCCAGTTGCCCATCCCTGGCCTATATGTGAACAAACTTTTATTTTGGACGCGATTAATCGTGACATCACTATATGGTACTTAATATAATTAGTCTAATTGCATTAAAATGCTAACACATATAAGTTACGTGAAAGTTTGTGAAAACAGTTATGTACATGTGAGGATTGTTTACAACATATTTACTTTCTCACTTCTCCTTTTTTACATTTGATGTGTTTCTGTTACTCCTTCCTTCCGCCACATCTGTCGTTCTCCTCCGAGTCCTCTCTTTTCTGTCAGTTCTGGTTTGGCCATCTCTGCGTGTACATCACGGGTTTGGTTCTGATGCTTCAGGATGAACACAACAGGTGAGGCCATCACTGAAAGACAGACGAGTTAGTCGGACAACAGTTAATACTTGAAAAGAGAAAAAGGGGTATCTATCATTATCACAGTAGTTCACAGTAATGCATATAATATACAGATTGGTTGAATTGAAGCAATAGTTTTTGTAATTGCGGGTGTGTGTAGATGTTTAAATATTGAAACTTATTTTAAATACATTGCATGTTGTTTTTGTTTTCTGCTAATTGCCATGCAATTTTTCCACACTGTTAATTAAAGTGAAACCAAAATATCTATGTGTTTCTCTGTTTGGGTGCATGTTTGATGGTTGAGCTTCAGCAGTTGTAACATCACTTCAGAGAAAATGCAGTTGTAAATGTTAGTTTCTGGGCAGTGTGTGAAAGAAAGGAAACGTGTGGCAGATGCTGAGAAAACTGCATGCAGTCCCTCCCTTGGGATCTGTCTGTGAGTGTGTATGGAAGGAAACAGAGTGAGACTGAAAGCGTGAGGGTGTCACATGAAGCACATCTAGAGAGGAGGCTGTTTTTCAAAATAAATTTGTCAAACCAAGTCACATATCCACAAAAGTCATTCTTTCCAGGAGAGAGTTTCTTGTAATTTCACTAATGATACAGAACAAGGTTTAGATCTAAAGAAGAGATTCAATCTGTTTGCTTTAACTTAATTATTTTGAATCAAATGTTAAAAATTGCAGAATTAACACACCACTTTAAAAAAAATTAGTCAAGGCACGTTTTTTTCATTAAGTTAATCAAAATAATTTAACCAATTTCACCTTTCTTTTTTATGCTATTCAAGATTCAACTCGATTTAAAAAAAATAACATTTTATATAAAAATATGGTACTTTTAAAGGTAAATAAAAAAAAATGCATAAATTGATAGTTTTTATTTCATCGAAGTGATATGCCATTTATTTAAAATTAAATTGGGATCACAGCGGAGACCTTTGTGCCTAAATTTGTCCACGAAGGACAAAGTAAGTGCTCCTATACGAAGGATCCTTGAGGGTTAAACCGAGTTCGATCTAATAGTCAGTGACCTGATGTTTCTGAGAATTGTTTCTAATATTATTTTTAATTAACTAATTCAGATAATACACTGAAAAAAATGGATTTGATACAATTTTCACTCAGAAATTGCTAGCAAATTTCATAACTAGTTAGAAAGAAATGACAAGATTTGATTAAACATGACATATTTTGAAGTAGAAAGAATGTACTGAATGTGGAAAAATCATTGTTACAGTGTGTCATTTGTTTCTGTAATATGTACATGGTGTATGATTGTATCACTCAATCAGCATGATGAAGTGAACTTGCAACTCTAAAGAAAGACCATTCATACATGTCCACAGGCTACACAGTGTCCCACAGCAAACCTAATCTCAGAGCGGTCAAAACCCCCTCACATAACACAGGTATGTTTGTGTGTAGCATCATTATAAATCAAATGCTGATTCACTTATTCATTCATTTGTGTGTTTTGCGTTTAGCATCGCGACCTGATTGGTTACTCTACACGGTTCCTGCGTCAGCCTTTCTTATTGGGATTGTTCTGTTCATGTACATCTGCAAAACACAGCGCCGCAGGAACAGTAAGTGTAAACACACCAAAAACACATACACACACTGACGCAGAGAAATACTCACACAGACTTAACGCTGACTGGATATTATTAGATTGATGATCTACAGCAGTGTTTCTCAACCCTGGTCCTGGGCGCCACCAACACTGCACATTTTGTGTTTCCCTAATCAAACACACCTGATTTAACTCATGAGCTCATTAGAAGAAACTCCAGGACATGAAATGGGTGTGTTAGGAGACATACAAAATGTGCAGTGTTGGGGACGCCCAGAACTAGGATTGAGAAACACTGATCTAAACAAACATTTTTCTTGCAGTGCCCATACAGCAGAGGACAAACACACATGGACACTTTGCCACGCACACCGACTTTGGGTGATGCATTTACAAGACCTTTTTCTTAACTTTTTACTCTCTGTCTCGTTTTGTGTAAAATGGGGAAATGTTTGCCAGAATTTACACCTTTATCAGAAATAACTTAATACATTTTTATGGTTGAAAATGTCCTCGCCCTCTGGCCATCCAAGATGTAGATGAGTTTGTTTCTTCATTGGGAGAGATTTGGAGAAATGTCTCATTTCATCACTCACCAGTGGATGCTCTGCAGTGAATGGGTGCCGTCAGAATGAGAGCTGATAAAAACATCCCAATAATCCACACCACTCCAGTCCATCAGTGAATGCTTTGTGAAATTAAAAGCTGCATATTTGTGGGAAACAAATCCATCATTAAATTGTTTTTAACTTAAAACCATCGCCTTAATTCACTTGTAAACAGTACTTGATCTGGACATATATTGCATATTTCTCTCCTGATTCAGACGAGGCAATTTTTTCACTGGAGAAATCAATATCATGGATCGATGCCTCGTATTTTAGCAAGCAAAAGTTTACAGTTAAAACTATTTGATGGATGTTTCTTGCAAACATGTAGCTTTTGTCTTCTCAAGACATTAAGTGATGGACAGGAGTGGAGTGGATTATTGTGACGTTTTTATCAGCTGTTTGGACTCTCATTCTGACGGCACCCTTTCACTGCAGAGGATCCACTAGTGAGCAAGTGATGTAATACTACTTTTATCCACATCTGTTTCCATGAACAAAGAAACTAATGTCTTGGATGGCCAGAGGGTGAGTCATTTGTCAGCTTATTTTCATTTTTGGTGAACTTTTACTATTACTATTAAATCAAGCTATGCCCTTCATTTTTGTCCTGAAAACGTACAATTAAATAAGATGGTTATTTCATGTTTTTGAATGCATGTTTTGTCACGGGTACATTGAGAGCAGTACTCTGACGTATATGGAGAATGCTGAAAACAACAAGACGGGTAAAATACCACAAATCAAATCTCAAATCCTAGTTTTCAACATAATATCTCTATGAAAAAGATGATTGACATGCCACAAAAATAAACCCTAAAAAGCAGAGTCAGTATTGTGTTGTTGTTTGTTTCGACAGATTTTCGACAGATTGTTTCGCAGTCATATGAGAATGTAGAAGCAGCTGTCTACAGCAATCAAGACAAAGTCACATACTATGTTTCTGCAGATGAAGGTATATCCTGATCAGCAGTAGGCCTAATTATGTGAGTGGTTTTACTGTGCAATTAAATAGTTGTTGGTTTTAGATTATCTTAACCCAGATGCAACTGGGGAAGAGGACGTGGCGGAGCCACAGGAACATCACAACACCCTGCAACTGCCTAGCAATTTGACAGATACTGGTGAGTGCTGAGGATTGAATTAACAACTTTATTTTACTTATGTTTTTAATAAAATAGGGCGTGTTGTTGCAAGTGCAAGCTGCAGAAATTGCAGAAGGCCAGTATAGACCCAGGTTATTGTAGTATTATTTGTATACTATAATTTTAATTCAGATTTTTGTAATTTAGTTTTGGGATTTGGGCCTTTTTATTATAATTTTTTAATATTACTTTTTACTGCTTCAAAATCATTCTTCAAATATATTTTTTTTAGTTCAGGTTTTTAATCTAATATTTATATCAGTTAACAAAAAACTTTTCAATAATTGTAATTTTAACTATAATTTTTATAGTTGATAATGCTAACCCAGCATTTTACGGCTAAAGAGGACAGAAAATGGTCTGAAGTTGTTCAAGACACATTTATTTATTTAATTGAAATAATTTTTCCTAATTAATGAACATTATCACTATATATTCCAAAGCTTTGCCTGCTTATTAAAGCTCCTCAATAGATGAAGTTCTGAATGTAGTTTGGACTGGAGTCCTGTAGGAAAGGACATAGCCCACGTTGTATTTGGGGTCTGATCTGATTTCTCTCCAGATGGAGAGTCGTATGAGAACATGGAGGAGTGTTTATATGCTCAACCTCGCAAACAGACACAGAAACGCCAGCAGGCCACTTACGATGGGGTAAGGGATAAAACACATGGATCTGATATTCTATTGACTTTGCTATACAGGTGCTGGTCATATAATTAGAATATGATCAAAAAGTTGATTTATTTCACTAATTCCATTCGAAAAGTGAAACTTGTATAATGTATACATTCATTCCACACAGACTGATATATTTCAAGTGTTTATTTCTTTTAATTTTGATGATTATAACTGACAACTAATGAAAACCGCAAATTCAGTCTGTGGCACTGCTCAGGTGTTATGAGCCCAGGTTGCTCTGATAGTGGCCTTCAGCTCTTCTGCATTGTTGGGTCTGGCATATCGCATCTTCCTCTTCACAATACCCCATAGATTTTCTATGGGGTTAAGGTCAGGCGAGTTTGCTGGCCAATTAAGAACAGGGATACCATGGTCCTTAAACCAGGTACTGGTAGCTTTGGCACTGTGTGCAGGTGCCAAGTCCTGTTGGAAAATGAAATCTGCATCTCCATAAAGTTGGTCAGCAGCAGGAAGCATGAAGTGCTCTAAAACTTCCTGGTATACGGCTGTGTTGACCTTGGACCTCAGAAAACACAGTGGACCAACACCAGCAGATGACATGGCACCCCAAACCATCACTGACTGTGGAAACTTTACACTGGACCTCAAGCAACGTGAATTCTGTGCCTCTCCACTCTTCCTCCAGACTCTGGGACCCTGATTTACAAAGGAAATGCAAAATGTACTTTCATCAGAGAACATAACTTTGGACCACTCAGCAGCAGTCCAGTCCTTTTTGTCTTTAGCCCAGGCGAGACGCTTCTGACGCTGTGTGTTGTTCAAGAGTGGCTTGACACAAGGAATGCGACAGCTGAAACCCATGTCTTGCATACGTCTGTGCGTAGTGGTTCTTGAAGCACTGACTCCAGCTGCAGTCCACTCTTTGTGAATCTCCCCCACATTTTTGAATGGGTTTTGTTTCACAATCCTCTCCAGGGTGCGATTATCCCTATTGCTTGTACACTTTTTTCTACCACATATTTTCCTTCCCTTCGCCTCTCTATTAATGTGCTTGGACACAGAGCTCTGTGAACAGCCAGCCTCTTTTGCAATGACCTTTTGTGTCTTGCCCTCCTTGTGCAAGGTGTCAATGGTCGTCTTTTGGACAACTGTCAAATCAGCAGTCTTCCCCGTGATTGTGTAGCCTACAGAACTGGACTGAGAGACCATTTAAAGGCCTTTGCAGGTGTTTTGAGTTAATTAACTGATTAGAGTGTGGCACCAGGTGTCTTCAATATTGAACCTTTTCACAATATTCTAATTTTCTGAGATACTGAATTTGGGGGTTTTCATTAGTTGTCAGTTATAACCATCAAAATTAAAATAAATAAACACTTGAAATATATCAGTCTGTGTGTAATGAATGTATACATTATACAAGTTTCACTTTTTGAATGGAATTAGTGAATCAACTTTTTTGATGATATTCTAATTATATGACCAGCACCTGTATATTAGACAAATAAATGTGTGGTAATCTCTCTTAAATATGCCTAGACTACATCAATCCTGATGAAGATGGAAAACAAGATCTCGCTCTGGAACACACAGACACTGGTAAATTCATCACTGTGTGTTTATATGCACATATGAAGTACAGTAAAAAATATTTTCTTTGCTTCCAGAGTCGTATGAAATGATGACCGGGCCAGACTGTGTATACAACAACACAGGCTTCACAGCAGCCCAGGACTCCACGGAGGATGGTGAGTGTGTGTTTATGTGTTGAAGACATGCGTTTCTCTTTACATGTGATTAAGTGTGTGTGTACACGCTTGTTTCAGATTCATATGAGCTGATGAATGGAATCCCAGTCTCGTTCCAGACAGAGATGGATGGAGGAAGACACGGTGAATGAAAGAGATGCAGAGAAATGGACGACTGCAGTCAAACTGCAATTAAAGAAAGAGACACTGAGTTTATTTTTCAAATGTAAACCTTTGAGAGCAGCTACTGGATAATAGCTAGCTATATAATTGTATAGCTACATCAAAAACAACCTTGAACTTGAAATCAAAATGTGCTATTTATTTACTTGCTTCATAGGACACAATCCATCACTGCAAAGAAACAATGACACAACTTACGTTTCACTCCAATCAAATCCTGATTTTCACTCGACCGAAGTTGCAAAAATACACAAATCTCCCTACTGTTGCTTTTAAGATGTTCTGTTCAAACTGCTTTTAACTGGTGCGATACAGGTGGAGCAAAATATTTAGGCTATTCCTAAAAATGAATATTGTATTTATAAACTGACAAATATCACAAAAATATCAATACTTCATATATCTCACTTCAACATTTAAATTCATTATTTCTACATAATACAATTATTTGAATAGAAAAATGTCAAATTACATCACAGTAGTAATTTTTTAATGCAATTTTGCTCATTTGAAGTCTCCATTTTACTATATGATCATCACGTTTCGTTATGAAATTCACCTTCTGGGTTGCAATTGTCAAGAACTTCCTGAGCATTCCTGTTTATTGTTTTACTGCTGTAATAATATTCAAGTAAATGTCACAATAAAGATCTCTTGAATGAGTTTACTGTCGAAAAGCTAAATTCTAACAGATTCAGAACAGATCTAGCTTTTTCATAATTTTATCTTCTTACACAATCATTCACAATAATATTCAAATGTTTTGATTTAAACATCACACTTTAAAGCAATTACTTGAAAAAAATGGCTTCTCAGTATTACGTTTGACTCCACCTTAAAAATATATAATAGTCTATCTGCAGCGTACATTATCACTGAACACTTTTCTGCCCATTGCATTATTGTTGAAAATGGTTAAATGCAAAACGGACACAAATCTGAGTCTATTCAATTAATTTTATTCCATGTTTTTAGACCAGAAAACAGACATCAAAAGAGCCCAATGTGTGTCTGTAGATGAGCAGCATGGAATGACAAGTCAAGTGTTTTAAAGTTGGAAACACTTTCCTCAAATGTACTGTTTTCGATTTTGTGAATAATTGACAGCTCGGATGAGACAGAGGATCATGAGCGAAGAGCATGTTTCGATGTGCTAAAATAACAATTTATTCCACATTTCTTATCTGAGGGATACTTTACTTGCTTCTTTATGTAGAAAATCAGTGGGCACATCTTTTAAGGGTTCGCAAAGACATCAGCAATCAGGACAAAGACATCCTCCTTAGCAAACAGATTTAATTTTGCAATATAAACAGAATTCAGTTCTAGAGTGACCTTTCTAGAACTTCAGTCCAAAAGGCTTCGGACACCAGAGTCTCAAAGAGTTTCCTCTTATCTTGTCATCTTTCTCAGCCCCAGTTGTATTTGTCGTCCTCTGTAACTGTGAGGATTTCTGTGACCAGGCCCGTGCCGATGGTTTGGTTGCCGTCTCTGAGCGTGAACCTTTGGCCTTTGTCAAGAGCCATGGGCTGCCTGAGGGCCAGGATCAGAGACGCGTCCTCTCCCGGCATCACCATCTCCTATGAAGACAAGAGAGCAACACATTTAGAGTAAACATTTCTGGTGCTGATATTCAGTATTTGCACAGTTAAAACGCACCTTCCCCGGAAGCAGCTCTACTATACAAGCCATGTCCCAGGTGTGAGAGAACATGATCGGCATGAAGTTTGTGCAGAACGGCTTGTGTCTGCCGCCCTCCTCTTTGCTCAGGACGTACACCTGAAGACAAAGAGTTGAAATGATTGATTGGTTTGTGAAGTAGGGCCGAGCTGCTGAACTGATGTTTATGGTTTTAAATTTCACCCACCTGAGCTTTGATCTTCTGGTGTGGCTGGATGGATCCCGGTTTGCACATCACCATGCCTCTCCTGACATCCTCCCTTTTCAGACCGCGAACCAGAGCGCCCATGTTATCGCCCGCCTCCGCCCGTTCTAGAGACTGATGGAACATCTCGATACCTGAGAGAACGAGCAAACAACAGAAAATCAGAGCGACAGTTGAATTTCTGTGTAAAGCTGATGTAAGAGCCATAGCAAATACATTAACCATATTTTGCACACTGTATTACTGCCTATTAAGATGACATGCATGTTTATGCATTGAGCAGGAAATATTTTCTCACCAGTGATGATAGACTTAAAGCAACGATTGTGTCCGAGAAATTCACATTCATCTCCTTTCTTGATCAATCCTCGCTCTAGTGTGCCACTGACCACAGTACCACGACCTGCACACAGGATTCACACAGTTAAACACAAACATAAAACATATTTATTCATTTCAGAGATGAAGCAAAAAAGCACAACTTATGACACAAATACCACATCTGCACTACCTCAAGAAGAAAACCCACCTGGAATCGAATAGACTCCCTCTACGGGCAGCAGGAATGGTTTATCCAGATCTCTCTTTGGCAAAGGAATATAATTATCTACCACATCCAGAAGCTTCATAATGGAGTCTACACCCAGCTCCGGCTGTCTGTTCTGAACACACACAATCATAACAGCAGCACTGAGATTTGTGATTTAACAGTTCAAAACACAACTTCCCAGTCTCTTCACCACTGCCTAAGTGCCTATACATATACTACAATTTAAACAAACCGTCTTCTTTTTGGATGGTTTTAAAATGTAATATCTTCTTGATCATATCTGAATTTTCAGCATCATTGCTGCAGTTTTCAGTGTCACGTGATCCTTCAGAAATCACTCTAATATGATGATTTGCTGTTCAGTTCTTCGTAACTCTTATTGGTGTTTAATGATTAGTTGTACAAATATTAGAGGTCGACCAATATGGGTTTTTCTCTGGCCGATGCCGATATTTAGAAATCAGTGCAGCTGATGGTCGATATATGATGCCGATTTCTTTGGCCCGACCCCCCCCCCCTTCAACTCATAAAAGAGAGTAGAGTATATTATTATTACAGGGTACAAGATAGTAACAGTAGTCGTAGCCTAATTCACAGTAATAATACAAGACTCCAAACTTAAGCACCTTCTCAAAACAGTTCTGATGCTTTTTGTTTATGTTTGTTGACAGACACCAGTGTTTCCCACAGACTTGCAAATGCAAAGTCAATCTCTGCCAGCAGGAGGCGCTGGTACTACTGTAATCAAATAAGTGCTGCACTCAATCGCTACTTTATCAGACATTACAGGAAAGACCAAATTAAAATAGCATGGAAGCTTTTCTGAAGATGGTCGGTTCCTTTTGGAAAATCTACTTGTGGCAGTCAGTTTTGAAATATGAGTGATAAAATAACTCATTGTATGGGAAACATTGGACACTGCTATGGCCATAATCTAAGTGATAACAAAAATAAAAGAGTTCACATATTACACAGCCTGTTGCTCATGACTGCTTCACACCGGACACAGTTGAAGACACAGAAAGTCTGTCTAAACTAGACACGGCAAAGCGACCGTCAAAAATCATTTTAAATTTGTGTCAATACGTAATAAATAGACCGCGGCAGCAGTTTACTGTCAGAGATTGTCGGGGACAGCATCATTGATTATAATAAGTTCTATAGTATTTTGTCACAGTGCGCCATGCCGTTCGGTGAAGACACGGTGTAAGAGTGCTGGTCACGAGCGATGACCAGTGTTGCCAGATATGATGGATGATTTCCAGCCCAAAAGCTCACAAAAACACCCACTCCAACAACAAAAAACGGCCAAAACTCTCAAAAAATTCAAACCCGCCCAATCTGGCAACACTGGCGATGACATCCTGGAGGCTATTGTTGGACCCACCGACACAAGTTATCGTGCATGTTATAATCAGTCCAGAAGTTTTGTCTGAATTGCACGCATTTCTACTTTCACAGCAAATTACTTGTTGCACTTATGAATATGATAACTTTCCAGCATCAATTCTAGTAGGGTAAAACGTAATTACGCTTTTGAAAGGTCTATATTGCCCCAGCCATCGTTAGCTGAAGCTGTGTGTGAACAAACCGTGGCTGCAGAGTTTGAGCTGCTCCGTCTCACATGCAGCCTCAGAGGGAGAGAGGTTCTCCGGTACAGCGCTCCACAACAACGCTTAGCTGCCCGCGGATGCGCCTAGTGATGCAGCGATGAACCGGTTTTACCATTAACCGCACTTAACCGTAAAGGCTCCACTACACAGAGTGTTTCTGTTGCACGGAACAGAACTATTGCAACTTGCGCGAAATGAAAACAAAGTTACACTAGCGGCGGTGCACCAGCTTAAAATGCCGTGCTTATCAGAGACACAGAGGGTACTACACACTAGATTAACTATGACAGCGGAACAAACAGCGATCCTTTATTTCCACCAGAGAATGACTGAAGTCCATAGTGTGGGACCATTTTGGGTACACCAAGAATGACCAGGGCGTCATTTAAACATTGCCGTAAAAATATCTGTTAAAGAGTATACATAAGGGATAATGCACGGCTAGCCAACCTGTTCTCGTTGTGAAATAAACTATTCTAACGCACGGCGTGAAGGCAAGGACCACCTGATGCAAAGTTTGTTAGCTCTAGCATTCTGCCCGCTTCAGACAGAGATGAAATAGAGAGAGAGAGACTGAGAGAGAGAGAGAGAGAAAGAGGTGACAGTTGCGTGTGTGAATTAGTCTACCTGCATCTGCGCGTCACGACAATCAATGAAGATTTAAGTTTAGTTATTAAAACAGTCAATTTATCCCCCTCTTTACTGATTAATATAATGTAGCGATCCAGTATCTAAGCTATTGTATTAATGAAAGTCTGGGCAGCGTTGACAACAAGTTTCTGTCCTCCTAAATAGATCTCGAGCTCACAAACCAAAATAATAGACATGATTTTCTCAGGTCATATGTAAAATCAGATGAATAAAGATTATTAAAATGAATAAGTATGGATGACAGTTGATTACAATAATAGTTTAGTTTATCGATCAATCGATCGACCTCTAAAAAATATCTTTAAATATTACTGTATTTTTACTTCTTTCCAGGATGCATACTTTCTCCATCTCTATCCTTACCTCTAGAGCACAGAGTGCTGATCCAATAACAACTGGTGTGTTTTCGCCGTCGTAGCCGTACTCTGTGAGCAGCTCTCTGATCTCCAGCTCCACCAGGTCCAGCATCTCCTTGTCCTCCACGGCATCGGCTTTGTTAACGAACACCACCACGTGCTCCACGCCGATCTGCCGCGCCAGCAGCAGGTGCTCACGTGTCTGTGGCATCTGACCGTCGGTCGCCGCCACCACTAGGATGCAGCCGTCCATCTGAGATGTGCCTGTGATCATGTTCTTCAGACAGAGACATGCGTTTACAATACAGGAGTAAAGGTTACGTATATCCTGCTGGGTCAGTAAGACTGTTTAAAAGAAGTATCTTATGCTCGCCAAGGCTGCCTTTATTTGAAAGCAATCAAGTGAAATATTATTACAATTTCAAATAACTGTTTTCTATTTCAATATATTTTAAAAAGTAATTTATTCCTGTGATTCAAATCTGTTTTTCAGCATCATTACTCCAGTCTTCAGTGTCACATGATCTTTCAGAAATCATAATAATATGCTGATGCACAAGAAACATTTCTTCCTTTATTTTCATCAGTTTTTTTGTGGAAACCATCATGCATCTATTTAGGACTCTTTGATGAATAATATGTTGAAGTGAACAGCATTTATTTGAAATAGAAACCTTTTGTAACATTATAAGTGTCTTTACTATCACTTTTGATCAATATGATGCATCTTTGATGAATAAAAGTATTACATTCTTCTCTTACTGACCCCAAACTTTTGAGTGGTAGTGTAGATAGGGCAGATATGTGAGCAGTACCTTGACGTAGTCAGCATGTCCGGGGCAGTCGGTGTGAGCGTAGTGTCTGTTAGCGGTGGTGTACTCCACATGCGAGGCGTTGATGGTGATTCCTCTAGCCTTCTCTTCAGGAGCATTATCGATATCCTCATATGTTTTATAACGTGCACCACCGGCATCGGCAAGGACTGATGCAACAGATGAAGATAATACAGTCAGCGCAACTATTTTTGATTACTAGGAGCAAACAATCAAGTCATCAGTTTACCTTTGGTGATTGCAGCAGTCAGTGTGGTTTTGCCATGATCTACATGACCAATGGTCCCGATGTTCAAATGGGGTTTAGTACGAGAGAAAACCTTCTTTGCCTCTGCTGCGTAGTTCCTTCGACTTAGAGGAACTGCACACTAAGAGAGAAAAAACACTCATACATTTCAACATTACTTGTATCATGTAAAATGTTCCTATATACCTTTGTGGCATTATTTTGTCACATAAATACATATTTACATTTATGCATTTAGCAGATGCTTTTATCCAAAGCGACTTACAGTGCATTAAGGTTATGTTTTGTATGCGTGTTCCCTGGGAATTGAACCCACAACCTTTTGCGCTGCTAAAGCAATGCTCTACCACTGAGCGACAGGAACATATATATATATATATACACACACACACACACAAGTAATTTTAACAAACAGGGACAATTTTGGGTTGAGCTAATTTGGATTTAATAATTATGCAGTTTACAATATTTTGATTCGACTTTACTCCCGACCATGATCCTAAATAGTACTATTACACTAATTCATTTCAATGAAATCTTCTATTGTGTAAAGTTATTTGAACATGAACATACTCACCAGTTTATAAGAGCTGTGCAGTAAACTCGGGGAGGTCAACTGCAGAGCTGGAAAACATAAGGGGGGGAATTTTGCTTTATGTCACATACACAAACCTAATTATGCATCTAGATGAGATTTAAACGGTCTTATGATTCAGATATGTGTCCGAACATTACTTTAACAATGATTGCAATTAAAAACAGGGCTCATTCTCACAGGAATCAACCCACCAATTAATCAAATTATCAGTCTTTTTCATAGCTGTCAAAAAATAGCACGACTGAAACACTCCTAATCCATATCCCAGAAGTCTAATCTTGACGCAGGACAGGTTCTCGGTTATATATGCAGTGCACGCACGACCTGATGCGTTACTGTCATCTAGGTAGCTGTATCTCGACTATGGTACATAAGACACAGGCTGAGAGCTTGACCTTGCTTACGGAACGCCCGAGCATCCTTCCTCTATCCACACTGACATTCACATATGAACATATAAATGATAGATTCCACACGCAAAACACTCGTAACATGAAAACAACCTCAATGTCACGCGATAAGAAAAAAACACACATTTGTAACTTACCGGAGAGGCACGCGCGGATGCCCACGAGCGCAGCCATTTTGCGGACAATGACAAACACGCATGCGCGGAGACGCACACATACGCAATCAACACTGGACGGGTTTTGCGTCTTACCGTAAGTATTCTAAACAAATTGACCATTTAAAAACGAAACGTCGACTCTATACATATAAAACAAGCATTGTGGATCCCCGGCAGCTAATGTAAATAATGTGACTGTAACATTTGCTCTTTAATGTGACTGTAATAATAACCTCTGTTCTTTTGAGGATTGTTTTAATGCACTTCTCGTTGTTTTTGTTGTATACATATTTTGGTGTACCTATCAAATTACATTTTTAAACCTTGTAAACTTTAAAAAATATATGTAAAAATGGAAGCAAATAAAAGTTAATAGTGTAAAACTGGGAAGAAAAAACACCTGCTACTTAAAACGAGGACCTTGTAATATTTATACATTTTAAATGTCTTGACGATCAAAATTCGTAACGGTAAAGTCGATGACGTATTTGCGCATCGACGGTTATCGCACGCGCTTTGAGGACGGTGTGCGGCGACAGATCTGGAAGCTTCTGGGGCCGCAGTGGTGCGTCTTTATTGCTGCCGGGAAACTTTCTGACACACGGCTGTATAACTTATAACGTTACTACTAATAAACACGGCGTTTTCAACGGTAAGCTCGCTTTGTTTTGTCCCGTGTTTACCTGGTTATCTTTATTTTGTAGCTTACCTGGAGTAGAATGTGATTCAGTTTAACGTTAGTTGTATGGCTGTCGGACGCTTGTTAGTGAGATTTATTAAAGTTAAATAATATAAATAAATACATTAAAACATATTATCTTACATATTATCTACAGCAGCCATGTCAACCTGTAACTTAGCCCAAGACTGGTTAACGTTACCCACTGAAGCTAAGCAGGGCTGATCCTGGTCAGTAACTGTTAACGTTACCTGGATGGGAGACCTTCTGAGAAAACTAGGTTGCTGCTGGAAGAGGTGTTAGTTAGGCCAGCAGGGGTCTGTGTGGGTCCTAACGCCCCAGTATAGTGATGGGGACACTATACTGTAAAAAGCACCGTCCTTCGGATGAGACGTTAAACCGAGGTGCTGACTCTCTGTGGTCATTATAAATCCCAGGATGTCCTTCGAAAAGAGTAACGTTAGAGGTGTGACCTCGGCATCCTGGCCAAACTAGCCCACTGGCCTCTGACCATCATGGCCTCCTAATCATCCCCATACACTGACTGGCTTCATCACTGTCTCCTCTCCACCATAAGCTGGTGTGTGGATGCTGCACATGTGGATGAGGAGATTCCCCTCTTCTATTTAAAGCGCTATACATATAAATTTAATGCATTTTTATTAACATCGGTAAGAAATCACAGAAATACATATACGTGAAAAACTTAATCTGTTTAAAATGTAACTGATTCAGAAGTCAGAAAGAGATTTATTACCAAGTATGTTTACACACAAGGCATTTGACTTGACTAGTTTCCAGTGTAGAAGAAAGTACGGATTATAGTGCAGACATGGATAGGAATGACAGTAGAGATGCAATTTAACATTAATATGAGAAAAACTGGAAATTAAATAATAATGCACTATATACAGGTGTAGATAAAAAATGTAATGGTTTAAATGAATGTACAGATGTTATTTTCAATAAAATAAGTATTTATACATATCTGTAAGTAGTCTAAAAAAATTTCAAAAACGTGATAATATATTTGTAAGTGAAATAAAAGCATTAAGCATTTCCGTTCTCAGCGTGACCGGTGCTAAAAGTCAACCAAACACATATTTAGTATTACAAATTGTAAATGTGATTTTGTCTATCGTTTGTCTTTACAAAGTTTTCATAATTAATGTGTTTATTAGGCCTATTTAAAAAGCATTTATGGACTAACAGGAAAACGATGATGTGTGATGCATCTTTTTTCTCCGTAGATGGCAGAAGGCAGCGGTAACAGGCATCACCCCCGTAATTTGCAAGGTGTGCTTCAGATGGCTGTGGAGGCCGGTTCTGCTTCTGAAGGTCCAGCTCCACGAGAACCCATGACGCAAGAGGTTGGAAAAACTCATAACGCTCCTTCTAAACAGTAGCGCCAACCACCATGCAATCTCTGAAATGTGTCCTGACAGTGTATTTTGTTATGTTGATGTTAGTGTTGCATATTAAAATGCTTTTTCTTATTCAACTTTCTAGAGATTGGAGTTTCTGAGAGGAGCTCTTGCGGAAGTGTGTAAAGGACAGATGGATGAGGTCAAGCAGATGAAATGCTGTTTAGAAGTGCTGTGTAGAGATGAAGGCAAGGAGAGAGGGAGCGAGGAGGAAGAGGAGGATGAGCGAGAGGAAGCGCTGGAAATGCTTTCTGAGCTCTGCGAGAACTTGGACAATGCAAGAGGTGTGTGTGTTTGTGCGTGTGTTTAGAGCCCTGCATGGGCCATAAATCTGGGCCCTGCCCCGGCCCCTGTCCGACAGCTTATCATAATTACCGACCCGAGCCCGTCTTTTTTTCTCCCTTCTCCCAAAACGGCTTATACTGTTTCAGCTATTAAAATAGACGACGAACGATCAAGCGCAATAGTGCATGCGGCCAGCAGTCAGTTCATTCGACCTTTGATCAAATGACAAATTACATTTCAAATCAACACTTGACTTAACTACAATAAAATCCATAGAAATAAAACACTTCAAGCATATCACAATGTTAGTTTAAACGTTTCTCACAATCTCAGAACAAAGGCATTTTTGACAAAACAAGATGAGCAGGCTGCTGCTTGCAACGGTATGGAAAATAAAATAATAGCCAAATAATAATAATAACATGAAAGTAAATAAATAGGCTAAATAGTCTAATAAAAAATGCAGGATTTCTTACCCTAAATATGAAGACTTTGCCACAGAACATGGCAAATCAAACAAACAATGCAAATCCCAAACGAGACATGGCTACTGCCAGAAGAACAGTCTCTTAGAGAGCATCGTGAAGAAAAAGCACAGCCTCCACAGTGGAAGGCTTTAACCCAGTCCTCCTTTCATAAATAATTCTTCCAGCTGTGCTAAAGGCACGCTCGCTGCTCCTGCTGCTGGCTGGGACACTAAACACCATGCGATCCAGTCGTGAAAGAAGCGGCAGCATGGTCTCGTGTTGTTGCCACCAGAGCAGCACATCTCTTCCATCATCTTCCATGTTAGGATGGAGGCGCAGGTAAATCTGTACTTCATCAGTAGTATCCTCCTCCTGCTCCACAATGTTTTCCCACTCTTCCTCAAACTCGGCCAGAGCTCTCTTCTTTGCTGTGGGCCGAGCAGCAACAGGTGCAGACACAGCCGTGCCCGCTGCTCCATGAATCATAATTATTGGTTAGGCCAAGACCATCAGGCTATTAATACATTAATTTGGAGACATAATTAATAATAATAACACATGCAAAAGAAAATCTCACCATCTAGTTGATCAGCCCTTTCCGCTGCCACCCCCTCTCTGAAGCTATTTGACATCTCGCCAGTTGATGGATGTCATCCCTTTCGTCGTTGGTGAACATGCTTAATTGACTGAACTTTGGGCATAAGAATATGGCCAGTTTGTTAAGTGGCTGAATGTGGACTTTCCTTGTTATCCACTCAAGGTGTCGTTGGCGGATAATTGCTTGGGAAGAAGTGTCCGACACATCTGGTTAGCAATGGCGTTTCAGTTTGTGTAGACAGGGCACAACAAGGTTCAGTGTTGGGTATTCATCCCCCTCCAACTCCTGTGCATCGTTGAACAGGTGCAGAAAGTGCACCAGGAAAGCCAGTACATCTGGTGACACATCGTGTAGTCACTGACTTTCACCGCGGCTCTTTAGTATCTCCTGTAACTCAGAGTAGACTGACTCAATTGACTCCAGGGTGATGAATACGGTGCTGTACCTGGTTCTGCCATCTGTTTGACCGTTTTTGACAACTGCCTGGTCAGACCAGATTTATTTAGATATTGGACTAAAGTCTGGGCAGCCTGAAGGGTCTCTGCTACTTCTGGGACTGATTCTGCAAGCTCACCTGGGTTCAAGGCATGTCGGAGGACAGTGTTGTATAAGTGGTCTTGACAGTCCAGTCGCCGGTATGGTCGAAGAGCGTAAAGAATATTAGCCCCTTGATTGGTTACCCAGACAAAATTATTCATTGCTGATGCGTCAAAACCAAGGTTTGAGACTAATTACGGCTGCAACTCTTTTCGGATATTGTCTATAACCACCATCAACTTCTCTTAGTTTCTTTTCATTTATGGACATCTCTAAAATATAGAAAAAGCCTAAAACAAGCCCTATGCCCGGCCCGCGTCTGCACTATAATCGTGATAATTGGCCCGAAGCCCGGCCCTAGGGGCGTAAATAAGTCGGGGGCCCGTCGGGCTCGGGCTGAAATGCAGGGCTCTACGTGTGTTTGCTTTTCAAACCTTCTTGTTGTCTTCTTGTAACGCCTAACATGTGCGTCACTTCTCTGTGTGTTTTGCAGATCTGATGAAGCTGGGCGGTCTGGATTTGTGTATGTCGCGGTGTCTCTGTCACTCCGAGGCTGGGATTCGATGGAGGGCGGCTCAACTCATTGCCAGCTGTGCCCAGAACATGCCAGAGGTGCAGTTCTACCTGCTCAACCAGGGGGCGCTGCTGAAGCTCTTGCAACTCATAGATCAAGACACAAACAGCACAGTTAGAGTTAAAGCACTCTACGCAGTGTCTTGTAAGTATAAATGTGCATAAAGTCTCGATTGATATATTGACCAAGTTTTTACATTGGATATCAGGAGGATATTCACAAAGTGTGTGACCGTATATGAACGTTTTCATGATGACCACGTCAGGATTTAACAGTACTAAAATGTATTCTAAATTAGTTTTTTAACTGTCAAGAAGAAATCTAAAATATATCAGAATTGAAATAAGCTGCATTACGTAGCTGAAGATGCAAGATTCCTCTGCATAACAACGCAGATACAAGAACATATTCATATACGTGTGCACATTTTTGTGTGTACAGCTATAAAATAATCCAAGCAATTATTAATGAAAGAAAACAACTGGTTATAAATTACTCTAGGTCATATTCTCTTTTGTTTTTGCGGATGAGGGATGTTTGATTTGATCAAACATTTCTACCAGTTGACAGATGAGATTATTTCAAAATACTATAGCGTTTGATGGGATGCATAAGCTTTGTGGAAACATGGAAAATCTTCAACTCTTGTGTCTTGCAGGTTTAGTCCGGGAACAGGAAGCAGGTCTGCTGGACTTCCTGTCACATGATGGCTTTTCAGTGCTGATGAGGGGGATGCAGTCCGACAGTGAGAAACTGAGAACTAAATCAGCGTTCCTTCTGTTAAACCTTCTGACCAGTCATCCAGAACACAAAGGTATTTCTGATTCTGGAGTCTGTTAGACCATCAAGAGTCCAGTTTGTATGAGTAACCGTTTCCATCACCCTTTTTTATGCATATTTTGAAGTATCGCATCAGAAACGAGTGATGGAAATGCTGACTTTAAAAAAAAAATGTATGCTTGCTTGAGGTGTTCTTTTTACTTAAAAGAGTCGATGCGAATAATCAGAGATGGAAACACATTTACCGAATAAATTCCTCCTTTCGCATCAGAAAAGTTATGTGACTTTGCATGATGGGACGGCATAACCTGACTAAATCAGCAGCCATATCACCCTGCAGCCCAAGACTGGTTGCTCACTGAAGCTAAGCAGGGCTGAGCTGGTCAGTACCTGGATGGGAGACCTCCTGGGAAAACTAGGTTGCTGCTGGAAGAGGTGTTAGTGAGGCCAGCAGGGGTCTGTGTGGGTCCTCCTAACGCCCCAGTATAGTGACGGGGACACTATACTGTAAAATAAAAGCACCGTCCTTCGGATGAGACGTTAAACCGAGGTCCTGACTCTCTGTAGTCATTAAACATCCCAGGATGTCCTTCGAAAAAGAGTAGTGGTGTAACCAAACATCCTGGCCAAATTTCCCCTCTGGCCTCTGACCATCATGGCCTCCTAATCATGCCCATACACTGACTGGCTTCATCACTCTGTCTTCTCTCCACCAGTAAGCTGGTGTGTGGTGGGCGTTCTGGCGCAACATGGCTGCTGTCGCATCATCCAGGTGGATGCTACACACTCGTGGTAGATGAGGAGATTCGCCTCTCAATGTAAAGCGCTTTGAGTACCCAGAAAAGCGCTATATAAATTTAACAAATTATTAAACAGCGGACGGATCTCGTTGCACAGCGTCTGAAAAGTTGTTATAATTCTGAAATGCCTGAGCAAAGTCTTTCGTTAAAGTCTATCCACCTCCGATAGCAATGACCACATTTATGGTGCTTAGTCTGCTCACTCTGGGGCGCAAGACATTTATTTGAAAATAATTACATTAGTGGCATCCCTTACTTTTCTTATATTTAGTGCCAGTTTATCAGGAAGTGACTATTTTGTTCTCTTTGACTCTTCAATCTTCCCAATTTGCGCACAAGTTGCGCACAAGTTAAATTTGCAACTTTGGATGGAAACGAACCTAGCTAGTGTTTCATGTGTTCGATCATGCTTTCTTTTTCAGAGACAGTGTTGTCTATGGGGATGGTTCAGCAGCTGGTTTCAGTTCTTCGTTCCCCTCGTTCCTCTGTACATGAACATGTGCTTGGTACCCTCTGCTGGTTAGTAGCATTGTTGCATGATGAAAACAAAACTACAGTTTGCTGATGGAATGAGACTTGGTTTCTAATGTTTTTCAACATGAATTTGTAGTCTGGTTGAGGACTCTCCCCGCGGTGTGAGCGATTGCAGAGATCCATCGCTTGGCTTGGAGGAACTGCTCAACCAGCGAGTGCAGGACCTAAGGGGGCAAGAGGAGAGCCTGGTAAACTATTGTTTTATTTGTTTTCGCCTTTACTTTGTTCTTCACTCTCACATTCAAATCTTATGTTAAAACCATCATTGAATCAAAAAAGGACCCTGTTTACTTTTTCCTGGTCTTATTTCTTTTGTGATTTATAGTTACATGTTCTTCTAAAGACATGCCATCATCAAAACTAACTTGTTTGGCCTCTGAGGTGACTTTCCTTCTAAGCTTATGTCACCTAGACCACACATATAGATATGGAGCATCATGGGTGGGAAAAATAATATAGATGCATTATGCAATGCTTTAAGCTGCCCTTAAAATCTTACACATTAATTAAATGCTATTTAACATTATACAATTCGTCCACATTATTAGCAAGTAACAATAGATTTGCCACTGTTCATGAGCCAACGTTTAGTACCGTTAACTAAAATTATAAAAAACAATTTTTAATTGATATAAAATAAAATATAAATATTGGGTGAAAAACTTAAAAGACAATTAGAAATGTGTTTCCTTGGCTATTAACTGATTTAAATAAAATAATTAGTATAAATAAGTAAAGTAAAAGTTATAAAATTGCTAAAAATGAAATAAAAATAAAGCGAAAAAATAATAAAAGTAGGTTTACTAAAATTGAATTAAATATAAAATATAAAAATGTAATTCAAAATGTTAATGAAATACTATAATTTATGTAAATAATACTGAGCCAGTCAGTTCCCAATGAATTTAAGTATATTCCTCCATTGTTTTGGTGAATATTCTGGTTCATGTCACATTTTGCCAATACAATGGGTTGTGAATAATGTTTCGTTATGACTTAAATGTTGACAAATGTTCTTTCCTGCAGGAGGAGCTGGACTTTTGTGAGCGGTTACGAGTGGCTTGTTTCCAAGGGCAACCCCAGGACGACGTTGGAATGGATCGCTGAGGTCTGATTGGTGATTCCTGCTACGCAGTGATAAGTCAACACAAAAGAAGCGACCTGAGTTTGAATTCCTTCTCTGTTCAAGAGAGAAATAAAAACTAGAAATAGAATTGATGAAGAGATATACTTTTAAAAAGAGAAAAAGAGACATTTATCTCTGAATGAGTTCAGTTTGGCTACGTGTGCTCTTGCATACTAGTTTACCATGAACTGTTCACAAACACTCGTGTTATATTATGAATATGTACATTTTGTATAATATGTCAGCTTGTTATTGTAAATGATGTGCTGTTTAGGGTCAGCTTGTTTAATTTTCCTCTTGAACAACCACACAAATGCAAAGCCACAATATAGAACTTCCCATCAATATAAAATATTTGTACATTTTCAAATAAATGTAAAAGTGATACAAGCATCTGTCCAAAGTTTAATTCTGATCTCAAAAACAGAACATGGCTGTGAGTTCCAAGATTCAGAAGCATAAAAACACCTGCACAAATATCTACTTTTTCCACTATTGCATAGTCAGCAAAAACTATGATTCTGAGCTTTGAATGTAATATCAGAAGTGAAACAGCCACAATGTGAATTTTTGGATGTAGTATTTTAGTATTAGTATTCATCTGTATGTTTTCAAGAATCAATTGCAATATGTTTAACATGTAGCTGATTATAATAATGTGATATATAAAATATACATAGCTTTGATCACGTTAACTCCGTTTCAGAACAGATTAAAATGATAAAAAAATATTTATGGTTTATTCAGGATAATTTGTTTTTTAGTAATTTCAGTGCCAAAACTTTCCCAATTTACCTTAATTCACTTCTATCAAATAAGATTTCAGCTTTTCCATGTGTCTTTCCAAACTTTCCAAATGTCCATGAAAATCATGACCTTGACTATTTTTCTATTTGGTGAACTGGTTAGGTTGTTTACCTTGTGATAAAACGTCATTTCAAAAGCTGATTAGATATAGGGTCAGACCAAAATAGAAGCTTCATCAATCAACAGTTTAAACTTATTCACAATAACTTCTAATATTACTGTTTTATTTGCTAGAATTATGAGACTAGCAATGAGAAAGATTACATAAAGGGAAGCTTTAAAACAGGTGTTATGGAATGTCTCAATTTTTAAGTCTCTTTTAAGTAAGTTGCCCCTCATGCAAAACTTTTACAAGACAAACACAATTTTTGGTGATGTCCATTAAGTAAAGGTTTGTGACGCATCTTTTCTGACTTTGTTTGGAAAATAAGTGCTTGGGTTTTGGTTTGTTCAGCTGTAAACAGACTGAAAGCATCTGTCACTTTCTCAAAGCTAGATCTTGTGCTTACATAAGTGTTATCATGTATATATAATGCGTATGAAGTGCAGGGTAGATGCATAACGCAGACTCTTCAGTGATCTCAAGTTCTGTCCTCATGGATTGGCATTTGCGTCTGCTGCTTTCTTTGCTTGTGGTGTTTGCCGCTGAAGGTAAGCCATATTATGTTCAATGTTTTACTCACTATGCTGATTAATAACTGGTTTAAGTGTACAAGCACTAGATATATTACCTAAATTTTGTTTACTCAAAAAGTTACATTTATGTAATTTTTTTCTCCTTTCTTGTCATTTCAAACACTGATGACATTTTTCCATAATAAACTAAACTTTGAAGAATGTCAAGAATGCTCTTTTTTTCATAATCAGGCCAAAACTATTTATTTATTTAAAAAAGCAACATAAAAGTATAGTACAGTTTTTTAATGTGACAAGCTTTACGATAGCTTTGTTTGAGTTGAGTAACAGACCAAAATGTATTCATTATTAACTTAAAATAGGGGAAAAGGAAGGACGTGTTATGTGGCCAAATATGGTAACCCATACTTGGAATTTGTGCTCTGCATTTACCTATCCAAGTGCACACACACATCAGTGAGTAGTGAGCAAACACACACACCATGAACACACACCCGGAGCATTGCTGTATGTAATCCCAGGTTTGACATCAATGACAAAACATAAGAAGCTATATTATTTTACATTCATTGACATCAACTAAGTCAATACACAAAGTTTGTATATGTGTAATATATTAATTTCAGTAATGTCATTTTCACAATACAGTTTTGACTCATGTCAAAGAGTTGATTTTATCGCTTGGTTTCAGTAAATGTGTGGGATATTTTATGGATTGGGGAGGATGTTTTAGGGTCTAAAAAGTCACAGTACAACAATGAGCTCTTGATAGTTGATTCCTCATAATATGACTCTTTTAATAGCTGTGGTTAAGGAAGAATGTTACTATTAAAATTGTCTTGTTTTTTGTGTTTTTCCCCCTGGTTTTCCATCAGCCACCACCACAAAGCACATGAAAGACTTCATCAGAGCTGTAGAGAGCATTGAAGCTGTGAATCCAGGTCTTCAGATGCTCGATGTGGTGAAAGGTCTACGTAAGGCCGCTGGCTTTGAAACCAATCTCATCAAGCGTTACTTCGGTGACTTCAGTGATGCACATGACCTTGTGGCAGATCCATCAGTCACTTCCTATGTAAGCGAGGTCATTAATCACAGCCTAGCAGAGTTGGGTAAGGAGAAAGGTGTGGTTCTCACATTAGATGGTTCAAATGTGGCGTTGGCCCCAATGCTTCTCGGACTTGAGGCTGGGCTGCAGTCCACCATCCAAGATATTTACCCTTTAACCTTGACCGACAACCTGGTCGCCTCATTTCTACATCACGTCCACAATGAGCAAACCACTGTTCCTTTTGGCACTAAAGGATTCTGGGATAGCATTTCATCCCCAAAGGTCTACACTCTCTCTGATTTGTCCTCCTTGGCGACCGATGCTATAATAACCGGAGGTATAGACGGCTTCATTCTCGGGTCTGAAGTTTCCACGTCTAACCATCGTGAGCAATCACTGAGTGACCTGCTGAAGAGTTACTACAGCCACCAGCCTGACGCCACAGGGTTGGACGCATCGCCCCGTCTGATCAGTCAGAAACGAAGGATGAACTTCAAAAAGCTTGTCAGCTTCTCTTTGCTGAAAAGCCAGATGGTCCAGGCTCTAACAGTTCACCGCAACTTAAACGAGTCTGAGAGGAAGAGGCTGGATGACGTTATGAATGAAGGGTTTGACCAGTTTGTCCATGTGTATGCTGGTAATTAAACATATTTATTTGTTTAACCATTTTATACTGATTTAAATATTTTAAATATAGTATTTTTATATGAATACTTAGTATAATTTTTACATTTCCTTAGTATAAAATATTTTTTTTTCAATTCTAAGCTGACTGTTTTATCAAGTCACTACCAAGTAAATCAGTTTACTAAGGACCAATGTTAACATTCAGACTGATTTAATCACGTATGAAAATGTTTGAATGATATATTTGTAACACAGTTCGTAGATCGGGAAGAAGGAGACGGGAACCGGTGAACATTCAAACACTTTAATAATAAAATAAACAGATACAAAAGAAAAGCGGCAGCCCCTCACGGGACGACTGCCGCACACAAAACACAACAACAAATCCAGGACTGGTCCTCTCTCGTCTTCCACTGTCGTCGCGCCTCATTTTATCCTTCCAGAGCCTCTTCGTGGGACTCGAGACCGATGAGTGGTGCAGGTGTCGCTCATTATCATTTACTCCACCGGCCTCACTCCGGGCTTTTGGCCCCGCCCCACTTGTCACATACCCCCATCGCCCCTCGCAGGCCGGAGGGTACCCTCGAGACAGCGCTCTACTCATCCAATCAATCATGGCGGCCGTGGCATACCTGGGGGTAAGGACAGACGAGGCGAGCGAAAAGGAGACGTAAGAAGGAGGAGAGACAGAGACGAGAGAGGGGCGAGAGGAAGAAGAAAAAATATATAATAATCGGTCCGGTCACTCCAAATGGGATATATCGCAGTCCGAAGGGTAGTCTGGAGTTAAAACAAAAATGGCCACCGAAGGGTCTTTACAAATTGAATTGCTCAAAACTGGCCACTTCAAAAGGCCCTTCGGAATGAAGGATTTCGAAGGGTACAACTGATAGACATTTAGGGGCCCCATGATCCTTTGCACAGGGAAGTTGTTTGGCATCACACTTCAATTCAGAAGGGCTCATCCCTGTGCCCTAATCGCTTCAAAGGGTTTACCATCCGGAGTGAGAGCGAAATGATTAGGGCATAGGGATGAGCCCTTCTAAATGGAATGTAGGATCTGTCTCTATGTCTGCAGTGGGCTCATGTATTAGCTCTGTGCAGCGGGGGTAAGGTGACTGGCTGGGCTCTGGATTTGGTGTGGAGCTGATGAAACCCTCCTCTGGAAAGCCAATGGTGAATGGCGAATTTTTTCAGCACATGAAAGCAAAAAAATTCCCCCCAGGACCTATCATGGGCAGGCTTACCCTGGACCACTTACTAAGGCTAGTGTGGTAAAATACGCAGAGGAAGCGGTCAGGGAATGTGGTGAGTTTAGGCAGTTCTATAAAGTCCCTCGTGTTGTCCTCGAGGAAGCGATCTCCTTGCTCTAGGCTGTATACATGTATACATTTATACTAGAGGTGGGCATAGATTAATTTTTTTTAATCTAGATTAATCTAGATTAAAATGGCTCATTTGAATTCTGCCGAAGGCATTCAGAATATGTGTGCTACCCAAATAATTACTAAAAGTATGTTTCTCAAGCCAGGTGGCGCATTAGACCAGGGAGGGGCTCATCTCCTGTTTCCAAAATGCATCACAAACTTTAATCTCTTCCCGTCCCAATCCCACGAAAAAACTGGAGGAAAATCCCGTTCCACTCCCGGAAGAATGACTCCCATTCCTCCCACTCCCGTGTTGTTGTTTTTGCCGATAACTGTCAATTACAGTAAAAATATAGTACAGATCACAGCGTGCCCACCTTATTAGTTGAATAACAACCCAAAATGTCGTTTTTGTTATTATATTGAACTGAAAGCCATCTTATTATGCACAGTGTTGCACAGATTAAATTTCATGTAAATCATCCATGCTAACACACACGTCTTCTATTTTTTGTTTTTGACATTTCACTCTCTATAGATATATTTTTCTATGTACTGTATTTTTAGATATATTCGAGTTTGAAGTTTCTCGCTCAAGTTCACATGAGACCTAAAGCGCATCCTGTTTGCTTAAAAGCGCAACGTTCGTTGTTATTCTGAGTGCACACAAATAAGCGTAGAGTCTTTACAGATTCGAAGAAGATGTATTAGGCTACTTTTATCTGTATGACCAAAAATGACGGAGATTTTAAGAGCAAGTGAGCGCACCGGAGCCTGTCCTGCAGCAAACGCGCTTCCACACAAACACTTCAATAGCGCACATTTCTCGAGGTTAACATTATAGGTGTCATTTAGACCGGGGACGCTGGGGACATGTCCCCACCACTTTTTGAAATGGCTGATTTTGTCCCCACCACTTTTTGAAAGCATTTGGTTAAAATGTTCTGAAAAATCAAGCGAACCAAGAAATGTTAAAGATTTATTTGCACAAAATAAAACATGCAATGCAGTTTAGATACAGAAAGAAACAATGTACATTGTCCAAAAAAAGTAACTTAAACAAAAAAAATTATTACTGATTCTAAAATGACCCCCCAAAAAATGCATGCGCCGATCAGTAACTTGAACAAATTCTTGACACAGTTTCTTCTTGTCCAAGTTATACATTCTCTCTCTGTGAACATGACAAACAGCCACACTGTTGAGTCGGGTTTGTGACATTGAAGAGCATCTCAAGGCACTGAAGCTTCTTTCTGCTTCAGCAGATGAGGCAGGAACAACGAGCAACAAACACAGAAGTGCCTCAACTTGACTGAAGAGACCACGGACCTCAGGAACCATGTTCCTCATGATTTCTGTCACTTCTGAGCAGGTTTTGTAGGTGTAATTGGCAGTGAACATGGCCAGCTGCACCTTTAGGGACTGGAACTGCAGCTCTGGATACAGGTCAACCACGTCATTAACTTGACCAGAGAGTAGGACTTTCTCCAGCTTGACCAGGTGCTGTAGCCCTTCCTGTTCAAACCGCTTTGTCAGCTGTGTTGTTACAATGTCAAGGACTTGGAAGAACTGTACAGTGTAGTACTCCTGATCTGTGGATGGAACGTAGGGCTCAGCTGGGCCAGCATGTCTCCTCTGTGGCTTTCGTAAATGTGGCATCTTTATTGGTTCAATGTCCAAAGATGTAACAAGATCAGTTGCACTGGTGTAGACTGTGATGAATGCTTCTTCGGTTCGTTGGCTCTGAAAGTGTTTTTTCACACAGTCAACTGCACTTAACATGCCTCCAACTGTTTTACCTCTCCCCTGCAGTGAAGTGTTCAGGCCCTCTAACCCCATCATCACCTCTTTTGCCAGAAACAGGCCAAGGACTGTGGTGCCCTTTGGAACCGCTCATGAAGGCCATTAGCTCTAGAAGCTGTGTCGGATGTGTTGGAAAGCCATCTCTTCCAATGCAGCCAAGACTGCCTCATATTGACCAAGGATGGCGTCAATGGCTGGGGTGCGCACTGTCCATCGTGTTGGGCACAAAGGTTTGAGTGTGATCTAGGAACCACTTGTGGACTTTGCAACAGACTTGAAAATGGTCTTAAATTTGCCTGATTGTCCAAACAAGCACCCCAACTCATGGGTCCACTGCAATGCATCCCTCACAATCGGTGTGGTTGAGCAAGCTGCTTGCGTGACCAGGTTGACGCAGTGAGGCCCACAGTGAACATAAATAGCAAGTGGCTGTTCTTTTCTGATGTGAGCCTGTACTCCCGACAGATGTCCTGACATATTGGCTGCTCCATCATAGGTCTGGTCACGCAGTCCTGAAAGGGGTAGGTTCAGACGGAGTAGCACATCAGAGACAATCTTAGAAATTTGCTCACCTGTGGTGGAAGAAGTTTCGTAGAGGCCAATGAATTCCTCTCGTGGTTCCAAGTCGGAATCAACGTAGCGGAGACAGATGGACTCCTGCTCTGTGCCACTTACGTCCTGTATTCCATCAATTATTACTGAATATTGGACCACTGGTAAAGCCAGGATTTCCTCTGCAATGTTGCGAATGATGGTATTGCTCATCAAACTTAGCATTTCGTTTTGAATGACAGGGCTGGTGTAGCTGTGGTTCCGTTTTAACCAGTGTCCAAGGGCAGGATCATCCTCTGCCTTAAGAAGGAGAAGGTAGTGGAAGTTCCCCTCTTCATTTCCATGCCCTCTTAAAGCTAGGCCTTGTTGGGCCAAGTACTTAACAGAGCTTAATATTTTTTGTAAGTTTGACCTGGCCTCCTCTTGTGCAGTTGCCAAAACACTGGATAGTTGGGCATTAATTGATTTTGGCAGGAATGGATGGACATGACTATGTTCAAACCTCGAAGTGTTGGGGAGGAGGTTTCATTCATCCATGTAACAATTGTGCTTTGTAATATATTGAATTTGGACTTCAGTACCCATTTCATCTGCTAGCTTTCATTGTTACAAACTGCACCTGTAATTTTTTTGCTATATTTAACAGACATTTTATATTATTTTTGTGTTAAGTAATATAATTTAAGCACTACTAAGTTGCCCACTTATGACAAATTTGCAGTCTGTCAGTAGCAATATTGGGTTCTCATGTTGTGTTTCCCTCTCAAGTCTGTCCCAACATCCTTACAAGGTCTCAATGGGGTGCTGCAGCTTTCATTGGTTCTCCCTCCTATCTGTCTCTCCCTGTGCCGTACCTTTTCATCCATCACACATATCAACCCTCCAAGCCTTGCACCACCTTTGATCAATGTGCCAGTGACATGCGCTCCATGCAGCGCTACCACCAGCAAACCAATGGATGGTCTGACATTGGATACAGGTTAGAAAATCCCCAATTTGGACCATAAACCCATTATGCATTTAGTTGAATTTCCTATAATTATCATTATTCGTCCCCCTGTAGTTTTGTTGCAGGTTCTGATGGAAACCTGTATGAGGGCCGTGGCTGGAATTGGGTCGGTGCCCACACTTATGGGTACAACTCCAAAGGCTATGGTGTCAGCTTTATTGGAGATTATACTTCCACCCTCCCCATCAAGAGTGCGATGAACATGGTGCGGTACGACTTCACAAGCTGTGCTGTGAACGGTGGTCGATTGCCTTCTTCTTACTCCTTATATGGACACAGGCAAGCTACTTCCACTGACTGCCCAGGAAACGCCTTCTACCTTGAAATCCAGACATGGGAGCATTACCAGGTAAAAAGATAAACAATTGTTAATTATAAATTAAAAATTGTTTATCTATACAAATATTATACTTACTTGGTTCTGACTTTGCAGAATGTATTGCAATAACAGGTTCATACCTTAACTGTGTCTGTTTATCTGCTTTGCTCTACAGAGCTATCTGCCTTGAGGACTGTGGCATCAACAATGAACGCAATCAGCTAATTGTGTCTCTAGAAATCAGTACATATATTAAATGTATCGTTCATAATAAATGCATAATAAATTCCTTTTAAAAACCATATCTATTGTTATTATTTGTCATTACACATTACAATACAAATTAAATTAAATTAAAGTCAAGTAGTCATTAATCAAGGCCAATTGGCAAAATCTAATTTGCCTTTAACTGTTCAAAAGTAAAGTACCTTTACAATGTTCCAATGTTACTAATATTCAAGTACATTATTTTGATCAGAGACCCATCACCACCCTAATTTACTAGAGAATCACCAATAGCCGATTAATTCAGAATGATATCTGCTGGTACCGATAGTTTGTTTTTTAGTTTGAAAATCTCTTAATTAATGCTGTAAATTATACAGGGAACTATAATGTTACAGATTATAATTATAATATTACAGGTAAAGCTTAGCAGTAATTATATTTAACTGCTATTTTCAGATATAAATAATATACACAAAAACAGAATACAATTAATTTGCATACAAGATAGTTTTCATGAACACCTGTCTTCGTGCCAGATTTATTTAAATATACAATTAAAAGTAAATAAGCTCCTCTTTAGTTTTTTTTTATGCCAACTAATAAACTGAACATTGAATACATTTTCTGAGGTAAATATAATTCAAGCTATGATATTGGCATCTTTCCGTGGATGAAAATACAACATCCGCTGATTGAGATCACATAATCAGGGGAGTCTCATTCATTTTCATGAACTGGTTCTTTTGGATGCTTCATATCCTAAAATGTAAACGTATTGCATTATGTAATCAGATACAGGTGCATCTCAATAAATTAGAATGTTGTGGAAAGTTAATTTATTTCAGTAATTCAACTCAAATTGTGAAACTCGTGTATTAAATAAATTAAATGCACACAGACTGAAGTTGTTTAAGTCTTTGGTTCTTTTAATTGTGATGATTTTGGCTCACATTTAACAAAAACCCTCAAATTCACTATCTCAACCAATTAGAATATGTTGTCCAGAAGACAATCATTGACACCCTTCACTAGGAGGGTAAGCCACAAACATTCATTGCCAAAGAAGCTGGCTGTTCACAGAGTGCTGTATCCAAGCATGTTAACAGAAAGTTGAGTGGAAGGAAAAAGTGTGGAAGAAAATATGCACAACCAACCGAGAGAACCGCAGCCTTGTGAGGATTGTCAAGCAAAAATTGATTCAAGAATTTGGGTGAACTTTACAAGGAATGGACTGAGGTAAAGACTGTATTGCTTACCCACGTTTCCATCGTTCCTCCCAGCACAGTTCATGACAGAGGACCACACTATCAAGCAGTACTACTACATGTTTCCCCTCCGTTTTGTTTATGTCTTATTCAGTGTTTTTTCTTTCCGTTGCTCCCCATGGATCCCCTCGCCCACCTTAAATACCTCCCCCTCCTGCTGGAGCAGGGGGAGAGATTGCTCAATGGCCACACCATGCTGTTCTTGGTCCTCGCAAGCCTCACCAGCTACCTGGACGATGCACTCTGTGCATTCTACGACGCCAGTTGGAGCACTGCAAACAGAGCGCTGTCGTCCGAGTATGGTCCTCGAGTGAATTTTGCTGCCTTTGTGGAGTGGACACTTTCTGCTCTTTCACAGTTCTGCTCCCAACCCAGTGCCCAGCCCACCATCTCCTCGCTGTGCTGAGTGCACGCCTGAGCCCATCGATGACGGAGAGCCCGAGCCCACCACAACTGACGAGCCATTGCTGCACGGAGCGACAGAGCTGAGGATCGCCGCGGACCCAGAGCTGCGCTTTCAGTCAGACCAGTTGCAAGAGACCGTTAATCACGCCCGCCATGAAGATCGCGGCAAGTAGCTTGCAACATGGTCCTTCTTCGTAGCCCTCTGTTACCCCTATTCCCAAGTCCAGCCCAGAGGGCTACCGTAGAGGGCTACCGTTCCTGAGTTTAGTCCAGAGAGGGCTCCTATTTTCAAGTCCAGCCCAAAGAGAGACTCTGTTCCTAAGTCCTGTCAAGAGAGGGTTTCTGTTACCAAGGGCAACCTCAGAGTCCAGGACTCCGCCTCAGCCCGTCGACCCAGCAGCTCCACCATGGTAGTAATGTCACGCCCATGGACTGTTTTGTGTATGTTTTCCTCCCCATGTGCACTCTGTGACCTAGTTTCTCCCTTTTCTAATTAGTTATTCCACTAACCTGTGTTTCTCCCATTACCTCATTATCCGAATCATAATCAGAATGAGCTTTATTGCCAGGTATGTTTACACATACAAGAAATTTGTTTTCATGACAGAAGCAACCACAGTGCAACAGAAGGACAGTGACAGAACAAAAAACACAGATAATAAAAAGAATTAAAAAGTAAGTAAGGAATAACAATATACAAATTGACAATGGTATGTACAGGTATACAAAATGGACAGTTTTGTATGTACAGGCATATTATGTGCAATTGAAGTGTAGACTAAGTATGTGTGTTAGATAAATAAGTGTACACATAGTGTGTGTATCATAATTATTGTCAAGTGTTCATGAGATGGATTGCCTGGGGGAAGAAACTGTTTCTGTGTCTGGCCATTCTGGTGCTCAGAGCTCTGTAGCGTCGACCAGAGGGTAACAGTTCAAAGAGGGAGTGTGCTGGATGTGAGGGGTCCAGAGTGATTTTGCTAGCCCTTTTGCTCACTCTGGATAAGTACAGTTCTTGGAGATTGGGGAGGGATTTTATCAATGATTCACTCAGCAGTCCGGTCTACCCTCCGTAGTCTTTTGTGGTCAGATTTGGTAACTGAGCTGAACCAGACACAGGTTCTCCGTGATTGTCCCACTTCAGGTCCTGGGAGATGGTGGTGCCCAGGAACCTGAATGACGCCACTGTAGTCACAGTGCTGTTCATGATGGTGAGTGGGGAGGGGGTTTCTCCTGAAGTCCACGATCATCTCCACTGTTTTGAGTGTTAAGCTCCAGGTTTTTAAGACTGCACCAGATAGTCAGCTCCTTAACCTTCTGTCTGTAAGCAGACTCGTCACCGTCCTGGATGAGGCTGATCAGTGTGGTGTCATCTGCAAACTTTAGGAGGTTGACAGAGGAGTCTTTAGATGTACAGTCGTAGAGAGAGAAGAGCAGTGGGGAGAGGACATAGCCCTGAGGAGCTCCAGTGCTGATCGTGCGGGTGCTGGATGAGAATTTCCCCAGACAACTAGCTGCTGCTTGTCTATCAGAAAACTGTTGATCCACTGAGGTGGAGGTGGGCACGGAGAGCTGAGTTAGTTTGGGCAGGAAGAGGTTTGGGATGATAGTGTTTTTGTTAAATGGCAGAGCTGAAGTCCACAAACAGGATCCTCACATAAGTCCCTGGTCTGTCTATTATTATTTATTGCTGAATAAAATGCAGCCCCATGTTAACTGCATCATCCACAGACCTGTTTGCTCTGTAGGCAAACTGAAGAGGATCCAGCGAGGGTCTAGTGATGTCCTTCAGGTGGGCCAGCACCAGTTTTTCAAATGACTTTAGAGCCACAGGCCTGTAAACATTAAGTCCTGTAATTTTGGATTTCTTTGGGATGGGGATGATGGCAGAGCGTTTGAAGCATGAAGGGACTTCGCACAATTCCAGTGATCTGTTGAAGATCTTTGTGAAGATGGGGCCAGCTGGTCAGCACAGGATTTCAGACAGACTAGTGTAACACAGTCTGGGCCTGGTGCTTAAGTCATGTATTTAAGTTCCAGTCTGTGTGTTCCTCCTTGGTCGGGTCTATGTTGTGTTCGTGTGTGTGTCTGTTCCTGTTCCTGAGTTGGATGTACCCCTGTGTTTTGGATTCATTAAAAAATGTATTGCTTATCCACATCTCTTTCATTCCTCCCAGCACAGTTTGTAACAATTACATAATCCAGATTACATGTAATAAGTTACCACCCAGCACTAACTATGCATAATCTAAATCCAAATTTGAATAAATGATAAATAATGCATAAATTATGGACCAGCTCCAGGGGAAAGTGAGAAATCATGAGTCATCACATACGTTTTAAAACAATTAAACAGATCTATAAAATAGTCCATAATGTGTATGATTTATTAGGCTATCTTGTCCCATATGGTTTTAGATTAATATTTTTCATTCATTCATATATATCATTTAAATAATGTGTTTTGAGAGCTATGTTCGAATTTGTTTTTATTTTTGAAACAATTTAGTCTTGAGATATACCCAAAAAACTGAAGAAATCGAGAAACAAACACTTTTACACAGCACTATACACACACGGTCAGAATTGTTTGTACCCTTCGTAAATATCAAAGAAGGCTGTGGAAATAAATTGTTAAAAAATTCACAAAAATTCAACTTTTCATTGGTGAATAATAATTTAAAATGGGGCAAATATCATTATGAAATAAATGTTTTTATCTTATACACATTGGCCACAATTAACGGTACCCTTTTATTCAAAACTTTTTGAAACCTCAATTTGCCAGTTTAACAGCTCTAAATGTTCTCCTATAATGTCTGAGGTTAGAAAACACCTGACAAGAGATCAGAGCCCATTCCTTCATCCAGAATCACTCCAGACCCTTTAGATTCCCAGCTCCTTGACGGTGCTTCTTCTCTTCAGTTCACCTCAACCATTTACTACAGGGTTCAGGTCAGAGGACTGGAATGGCCATAGCAGAAGCTTGGTTTTGTGCCTGGTGACCCATTTTTGTATTGCTTTTAAGATTTGTTTTTGGATTATTGTCCAGTTGGAAGATGAAAACATGGCCCATTATAAGATTTCTAACAGAGTCAGTCACTTTTGGATTTTTTATCTGTTGGTATATGATAGAATCAGTGATGCCATGTGTCTAAACAAGATGTCCAGGACCTCCAGCAGAAATATAGGCTAACAACATAAAAAATACAGCAGTATATTTAATTCTACACATGGGGTACTTGTTATCCCTGTGTTCAACAAATTGAGTGTTTGCTGCTGAAAAACTATTTTTTTTGTTATATTCTGACCATAGAAGCCAGTCCCATTTTAAGTTCCAGTTGTGTCTGATAACTGAATATGCTGGAGATTGTTTTTGGATGAGTGAGGAGAATTTTTCTTGAAGCCCTCCCGGACAACATGTGGTGATGTAGGGGCTGTTTGATTTTTAAAGGTTTTCTGACCCCAAAACTCAACATTTTTCTGCAATTCTCCAGCTGTGATCCTAGAGTCTTTGGCCACTCAAAATAAATCTTCCTCACTCTGCATTAGAACAATATAGACACCTCCTCTTCCAGGCAGATTCATAACATTTTGTTTACTGGAAAATCTGAATTATTGCCCTGATGGTGGAAATGAGAACTTTCACCGCTCTAGCTCTTTTCTTAAAGCCACTTCACTAATTTGTGAAGCTCAGTTATCTTTTGCTGCACATCAGAAATATATTCTTTGTTTTTTCTCGTTGTGATGAATGATTACTTGGGCAAGAAGCCAATTTGCCTTAAATTGCTTGACTAGATTAATTTCTAATGTCATGTGTAAAAAAACAATATATATGAATTTATTATGCATTTATTATGAGTGATACATTTAGTACATGTACTGTTTTGCAGAGACACAATTAGTTGTTCATTGTTGATGCCACAGTCATCAAGACAAATAAATAGCTCTGTAGAGAAAAGCAGAGAAACACACACAGAGACACCGTTATGGTCTGAACTGGGACCACAATGCATTCCTCCCAAAGAGCCCAATTATGGATTTCATAGTAGAGGGAGTTTCCTGGGCATTCTGTGGAATCAGCTTGCCTGTGTCCATATAAGTTGTAATATGAGGTCAGTCGGCCTCTGTTTATAGCACAGCCTGTGAAGTCGAACCGCACCATGTCCAGCGCACTCCTGATGGGGAGGGTGGAGGTATCATCTCCAATGAAACAGACGCCATAGCCTTTGGAGTTGTAAGTCAATCGTAACCTCAATTGTAAGTTGCTTTGGAATAAAAGCATCTGCTAAATTAATAAATGTAAATGTAATTCCAGCCTTGGCCTTCATACAGGTTTCCATCAGAACCCACAACAAACTTCAGAGGGACAAACAATGATTAGCAAATTAATAGCAATGATTCTTTACAGCACATGAAGCAGTTCAAAGTGCTTTATGGTATAAAATGTTGCCTACAAATTATTTATATTCCAATTGGAACTTTTCTGACCTGTATCCAAAGTTGGCCCATCCATTGGTTTGCTGGTGGTAGCGCTGCATGGAGCGCATGTCACTGGCACATTGATCAAAGGTGGTGCAAGGCTTGGAGGGTTGATATGTGTGATGGATGAAAAGGTACGGCACAGGGAGATACAGATAGGAGGGAGAACCAATGAAAGCTGCAGCTCCCCATTGATACCTTGTGAATGATGTTGGGACAGACTTTGGAGGGAGAAAAACAAATATAAGAATAGTATTGCTACTGACATATTACAAATCTGTCATAAATAAAGTGGATTACCTACGTGATATTATTTTATTATTATTATTTTATTTTATTATTTAAATTTTTACATTTAACAGCATAAAATAATATAGTAATATTTAGATAGAAAATGTATATATTATATATTTTAAATATTTTTATAAGTAAATAAAATAGTCTGTATATTAACATCAGTATTAATAAAATTATCAATATAAAATTAATAAAATTATCAGTAGTAAAATTAATATCAAATATGTTTAATTACCAGCATACACATGGACAAACTGGTCAAACCTTCATTCATAACGCGTCATCCAGCCTCTTCCTCTCAGACTCGCGTTGCGGCGATCTGTTAGAGCCTGGACCATCTGGCTTTTCAGCAAAGAGAAGCTGACGAGCTTTTTGAAGTTCATCCTTCGTTTCTGACTGATCAGACGGGGCGATGCGTCCAACCCTGTGGCGTCAGGCTGGTGGCTGTAGTAACTCTTCAGCAGGTCACTCAGTGATTGCTCACGATGGTTAGACGTGGAAACTTCAGACCCGAGAATGAAGCCGTCCATACCTCCGGTTATTATAGCATCAGTCGCCAAGGAGGGCAAATCAGAGAGAGTGTAGACCTTTGGGGATGAAATGCTATCCCAGAATCCTTTAGTGCCAATAGGAACAGTGGTTTGCTCATTGTGGACGTGATGTAGAAATGAGGCGACCAGGTTGTCGGTCAAGGTTAAAGGGTAAAGGTTTTGGACGGTGGACTGCAGCCCAGCCTCAAGTCCGAGAAGCATTGGGGCCAACGCCACATTTGAACCATCTAACGTGAGAACCACACCTTTCTCCTTACCCAACTCTGCTAGGCCGTGAGTTGAATTTTTAAAGGAAGAGAGTGGAATGAATGAACTTTTTTGCTTGTCAGCTTCTCTTTGCTGAAAAGCCAGATGGTCCAGGCTCTAACAGATCGCCACAACTTAAACGAGTCTGAGAGGAAGAGGCTGGATGATGTTATGAATGAAGGGTTTGACCAGTTTGTCCATGTGTATGCTGGTAATTAAACCAGTTTATTTATTCTTTTATTATATTATTATTTTAACCATTTTGTACCAATTTCTTATACAAAATATTTTGTTTATTTGAATACATTGCTTAATATAACAATATTAACTTTTATTTTTTATTTTCTAAGTAATAAATAAGTAATACAAATAATAATAAATAAAGAAACCAAACATTGACATTACTGAATTATTTTTACACTTCAACCGTTTTTTTACATTCTTTAATGTTAAATTATATTTTACATAATTCAATATATTTATTTATGTAGGCCTATATATTTACTTATTACATATAAAATATTTTAGATATTGTATATTTATATAGATACATTTTTTATTACTATTATTTCATATAATTTTTACAATGATTTAGTCATTTTAAACTGTTGATATTTGCATTTTGTTTACTCATAAATTCTGATAAATTTTTTAATAATAGAATTCAAGCACTACCAAGTAAACCACTCATTTTGACGAATTTACACTGCTTTTAATTGGAAAATTGCACTTTTGTGTTCACCTTTTCTCATATTTGTTTTCACCCAAAAACAGTCTGTCCCAAGATTATCACGAGGTATCAATGGGGAGCTGCAGCTTTCATTGGTTCTCCCTCCTATCTGTATCTCCCTGTGCCGTACCTTTTCATCCACCACACATATCAACCCTCCAAGCCTTGCACCACCTTTGATCAATGTGCCAGTGACATGCGCTCCATGCAGCGCTACCACCAGCAAAAAAATATTTGTTAGGCAACTTTCTGTACCATAAAGCCCTTTCAATTGCATTTCATGTGCTGTACATATTTATTTCAGTTTAATTTCTATGCTTGTTTTTAGTTTTGTTGCAGGTTCTGATGGAAACCTGTATGAGGGCCATGGCTAGAATTGGGTTGGTGCCCACGCTTACGAGTACAACTCCATAAGATATGGCGTCTGTTTCATTGGAGGTTATACCTTCCACCCTTCCCATCAAGAGTGCACTGGATATGGTGCGGTTCGACTTCACAGGCTGTGCTATAAACAGAGGCCGACTGTCCTCATATTACAACTTAAATGGACACAGGCAAGCTGATTCCACAGAATGCCCAGGAAACTCCCTCTACCATGAAATACAGAATTGGACTCATTGGGAGGTAAAACGATGGTTGATTCTTGGGATTTATTGTATTTATGAGGTTCTGACTTCTCTAAAAGCATTGAGGTCACAGTTCAGACCATAACGGTGTCTCTGTGTGTGTTTCTCTGCTTTTCTCTACAGAGCTATTTGCCTTGATGACTGTGGCATCAACAATGAACAACTAATTGTGTCTCTGCAAAACAGTACATGTACTACATGTATCACTCATAATACATGAATAATAAAAATCATATCTATTGTTTGTTTGTTTTTTAACATGACATTAGAAATAAATCTAGTCAAGTAATTTAAGGCAAACTGGCAAAATCAAACTTTAATTTAATTATTTTGGTCAAAAGCAAAGTTCCTCTACAAAATGATAATGTTCAAGTAGGCTACATTATTTTGATCAGACACATCGACTAATTTCACATTATTAGAATAAAATAAAATCAGCAAATGGAGCTAAAATTATTTAGGCAATATATTCACAAGACTAACTATGTTGTGGTTAGAATTAAAACAGTGTTTTTAATCAAATCACCATAAATGCAGCTTTATTTTACTCAGATTTATATTTTTATATTTCTAAATGTTATATTAAATAACTGCAGAGTTTAAATAGTTCTAATAGTTCTAAGGCATTTTCTTGCTAAAGAACAGATTTATTAGGCCTAATCTATCATGCAAGTGACTGGGTTTACACTTATTCATATAGCAATTTATAACAGCTGACTTTTAAAAATCTTATAAAAAAGCTTATATCATATTATATTAATAAATTTTACACAAAATCCCTATAAAATACTACAATGTTTTCCATTTTATAGTTTTATATATGTTTAATGCGTATTTCAAATTATTAAACTATTTTACAGTTTTGAACTGTAGCATTTTACATAATTTTAGTCTTAACATGAATTAAATATTGTTATCCGCGCACTTAGTGTCCTGAAGTAGACCGCGCTCCGCTCCGCGCACGCAGCAACGCCGCTGTTTAACGCACTGATCAGGTGTCGTTCATCTCTCAACCTGCTGTGAAAGAGTTACAGCGTGGCTGATCCACAAACTACTTTCCCCTCCCCACCAACGTCACCATCCCTCCGAAACTAACAACATGGAGTCCGGTGTTTAGAGTGCAAAGGCGGTCTTCACCGTTAGCTAAACCTTATGCTTTTCCCGGTGCTCCTGAGGGAAAGCAGCGACGCTCCGGGACGCATAAAGCGCAACGCACATATGCTCTATTAAGCGTCAGTGCGTTCGTGACACTTGAATCCATATTGGACACGGAGAGAGCGATGTGATTGGACGCAGAAGATTCCAAAGACAGGCCGCTGCTTTCCGTGAGTGTTGCACAATTCCATCCTCGCCGCACACATCCAGAGAGATGTTTAACAGATTGTGTTCCTGGAGAAGGACGGCGTTCGCTGATAGTCCAGTCTAGACATTGCTAGCTATAAACGCATGCAAACTGCATAGACGAGCCTTATTATTTCGGAAAGCCGGTGTATGCCCCCTCCAAGTAAAACTGCCTCCTTCGATATTATCAGCATAGGAAATGAGCCATGATAAAATAGGTCAGGCAGAGTGACACTCCTTTAGACTCTCTCTGATTGACGCTCTAAGATTTAGTTATTCAAAATGCACTCTTTCAAAGGTTGGACAGCACAGAACACTATAGCTAATTAATAACCAAATTAACTCTTGAGTTGATAAACATCTGGCAAGTTTTCTTATATAGGTTTTCTTTAAAGACCCCATACTATTTAGACTTTTGAGGCTTCAGGTCCGTGTATATGCTTGCATAAGGTCAGATTGCATCTTAGTTGTTTGTATTTTTGTCTAGAAATGGAATTGCTCTTCGTAATGTAGGACAGGAGAGGTGGACAGCAGTTGCACCCAAGCTAGTGCACCAGGGGACCATGGAGCCTGAGGAGGATCTCTCGATCAGAGACCCCCAAGATCTGATGTCCAGCCAAGGGCTACTGCCTTCAACATCCACCTCCTTACTCAGCTGCACCTTCCTGGTATAGTCAAGGCACCTACCAGTTCACCTACATATACTGTGCCCCAAAAATATGTATTATTTTTGTGAAGACAAATACATACATTTGAGTATGTAGCATAAGAGTAGGCAAGCTTTGAGACATACTAGTTAATCATACTTGTGTTACTTAGTTACATGCATCCTGTCACTGTTTAAACATTCCTGTCAATAATCTTCTCACAGCAGTTTAAATCCTTCACATTAAGTTTAATTAAATTTCCTACCATATTATAAATGAAGCAGCATGTTGATCTTCTGCCAGTCGCAGGTCTGTTGTGCCAAGCGCTCTCATGTGTTTACATAATGACACATTTAAAAGCTAATGACCAAATGCATCTTTATATAAGTTCACAATGTTGTAGCAGATTAAATATAATGTGCATACAATTCAATATTTTTTCATCAAGTTCAAATGTTGATTATTTACTTAAACCCTTTTATCTAAATCTCTCTAGTTAACTGCAAGTCTCGCAAATCCGCCATGTTTGTAGTTTCAATCTTTTAAATATTTTTTTTACTTTTAATTTTTTTAATTTGTGTTTGTAGATACTAATTTCAACATATATTTAAGACACACTAATTATATTTTTCAATCATTCAGGAAGGATAGTATGCAATTTGGGACACAGCATTTAACTCCCCTCTTTCTTTTGGATTAATGTATTCACTTTTCCTATGAAATAAGAAAATAGACATAGAAAATAAACAATATAACTATAAAATAGAAAATAAACTGTTACTCTATTAATAAAAAAAATATGTGGGTTACATTGCTTTAATACAGTTTAATACTTTTTTATTATATTTTACAATGATGATATACATTTTTGATCCCTATCTTTTAACAATCAATGTGAGAATCGTGCAACATTTTATTTCTTCCCTTAACAGAACTATTTAATGTTGGACTTGTTTCAACCCTCTGTACTCACAGGGGGGGTTATTGCATTGTGATGACATGGAGAAGGGTGATGGAAATGGAGATTCAGACGGTCCTAAATGCTTTTCCCCCACACTGGAGCATTGTGGTAAAGTACAGAGAAGTCCACGATCTTCAGCATTCCCCTCATCTCTCACATGGGACTCGGACTCGGAGAAAGAAACCTTGGATGGTGATTGTCTCTTTGGTTCATTCTTACTTTCAAGTCAGTGCAAAATGCATGTCTGAATCATACACTCTGAGAAAAAGGGTACAAAATCTGTTTTTAGAAAGGTACACATTTGTTCCTTTTAGGTACTAATACAGGTGCATCTCAATAAATTAGAATGTCGTGGAAAAGTGAATTTATTTCAGTAATTCAACTCAAATTGTGAAACTCGTGTATTAAATAAATTCAATGCACACAGACTGAAGTAGTGTAATTCTTTGGTTCTTTTAATTGTGATGATTTTGGCTCACATTTAACAAAAACCCACCAATTCACTCTCAACAAATTAGAATATGGTGACATGCCAATCAGCTAATCAACTCAAAACACCTGCAAAGGTTTCCTGAGCCTTCAAAATGGTATCTCAAGTTTGTCTACTAGGCTACACAATCATGGGGAAGACTGTTGATCTGACAGTTGTCCAGAAGACAATCATTGACACCCTTCACAAGGAGGGTAAACCACAAACATCCATTTGCAAAGAAGCTGGCTGTTCACAGAGTGCTGTATTCAAGCATGTTAACAGAAAGTTGAGTGGAAGGAAAAAGATGCACAACCAACCGAGAGAACCGAAGCCTTATGAGGATTGTCAAGCAAAATCGATTCAAGAATTTAGGTGAACTTCACAAGGAATGGACTGAGGCTGGGGTCAAGGCATCAAGAGCCACCACACACACACACACACACACACACACACACACACACACACACACGTGTCAAGGAATTTGGCTACAGTTGTCGTCAGAGGTGTCTTACCTGGGCTAAGGAGAAGAAGAACTGGGCTGTTGCCCAGTGGTCCAAAGTCCTCTTTTCAGATGAGAGCAAGTTTTGTATTTCATTTGGAAACCAAGGTCCTAGAGTCTGGAGGAAGGGTGGAGAAGCTCATAGCTCAAGTGCTGGACATCCAGTGTTAAGTTTCCACAGTCTGTGATGATTTGGGGTGCAATGTCATCTGCTGGTGTTGGTCCATTGTGTTTTTTTGAAAACCAACGTCACTGCACCCGTTTACCAAGAAATTTTGGAGCACTTCATGCTTCCTTCTGCTGACCAGCTTTTAAAGATGCTGATTTCATTTTCCAGCAGGAGTTGGCACCTGCTCACACTACCAAAAGCACAAAAAGTTGGTTAAATGACCATGCTGTTGGTGTGCTTGACTGGCCAGCAAACTCACCAGACCTGAACCCCAGAGAGAATCTATGGGGTATTGTCAAGATGAAAATGAGAAACAAGAGACCAAAAAATGCAGATGAGCTGAAGGCTACTGTCAAAGAAACCTGGGCTTCCATACCACCTCAGCAGTGCCACAAACTGATCACCTCCATGCCACGCCGAATTGAGGCAGTAATTAAAGCAAAAGGAGCCCCTACCAAGTATTGAGTACATATACAGTAAATGAACATTCTTTCCAGAAGGCCAACAATTCACTAAAACATTTTTTTATTGGTCTTATGAAGTATTATCATTTGTTGAGATACACGAGTTTCACAATTTGAGTTGAATTACTGAAATAAATGAACTTTTCCACGATATTCTAATTTATTGAGATGCACCTGTATGTATACTAAAAGTGTAAGAAAATCAAACCGACTAGAAATGAGAATCTGCAGTGATTCAGCTAGTTTCAGACTGAACTATTCTGTGTTTGTACTGTGAAACTCGTCTCTCTGTGAACAGCGTTAATGGTTTTGTTTGTCTACATGCTGTAGATATAACTGTGAGTCTACTGCTTTCTGTTAAGTCATGTGTATATTGTTTGTGTTTCTGTGTGGATTCCAATGGTTTATGTCAGAGGAAGAACTTCAGCACTTTTCTAACCCTCATGGTCTGGCTGCTCACAGCCCAGGAAGTCCCACCTCTGGACAACAAGAAGACAGGTGAGATACAGATGATTATACAGAAAAACTGGTTTATAGAAAAGTGCATTCATCAAGTTTTTTTTTTACATTTAGGGGTTTGATGGAAATAAATATTAAGCTGTAACCTGTTCATCCATTTTAATCGATTATGCTTGCAGATTTGACATTGATCCGTGCCAAGAACCTGTGGAAACCAAGCACTTATTTCTTGAGAAGATCCCACTTGTCCCTCTGGAGGTGGAGAATCAAGGAGATGTTACATACAAGGAGACGAAATTACAGACTCCAGCCTACCTAAATTTACAGCAAAATGTAAAAAAACTTAAAGTACCTCAATGCATATTTTGATTGTCAATAACACCCTGTCATTAATAAAAAAACTACTTAAGTCAATAAAGCCTTTTGCTGTCTTCTTGCAGTGGAACAAGACAAAGTGAGCCATCTACCAGGTACTACACCAAAAGAGGGATGCCAAAAAAACAAGAAAGATGAGCAGAAAATGCTCCGTAGTAGAGGGCGAGAGGAGAAGATCACCAAAGAGCCAGATGTGTACACCTTCCCAGGAGACTCTGAACCAGAAAGTCCACCACCTGGACCTTGGGCGCACTGCACCTTCATCCAACGCCGAAGAAAAAAGAGGGCCATATTGAGGCCTTTCTCTGGCTTAGATACTTGGCAGCTTACAACGGGAGCCGGCATGAAGACCAGAGGAAAACCCTCGGGAGCAAAGGGGGGTAGGAAACCCACAAAGTTTGGGGAAGGGATGTTTGAATTTAAAGAGGAAAAGGAAGAGAAGGTACGGGGAAGGCAGAGGTCAGTAGTAGAGCACCAACTGGATGGAGACCTCTCCCAAGAGATTTTTACATGTGTAGAATGTAGCATTTACTTCAAAAAACGCACCCATTTACGTGAACATATGCAAGAGCATGGCCAGATTGGTAAATCTGGGAAGAAAGGCAATGTGGAGAAAAAGACTTTTGGAGTGGACATCTTAATAAAAATGCTTTTGAATGTATAGAGTGTGGTCTGGAGTTTGCAGACAAGGTACTGCTGCTGGATCATCAGCGATGCCATGAGGAGTCACGGCAGAAAATCCTTGAAGAGATTGGAAAACTAAAAGAGGGGGATAAGCGAGTGGCGCAGGAAGCCAGTTGCAGTAAGGCAATGGAGCCAGTCAACCAAGAGTCAACAGATGTTAGCCAGTTTGTGTGTCTTAAGTGCAACTTTAGCTCTGATTTGCCTCAAGAACTTGCTGAGCATTCCAAGACGCACAGCACTCGAACAAGAGCTGGTGTCTATCGAACCTCACCCCGCTTTCAACAGAAGTCCTGCAAGAAAGGACAAGTTCAGTCCTCTGCAGATGTTACGTCAACTCTTGTCACATCACCTCTCAACAAGAGGTACCCCATCCGGGCATCCAAAAAATCTAAAGAAACACAGCCTGAAAGTGGCGCTTCACATGTGGACTCTAGTTCGTTGTCTTGTCAAAGTGCTTCTGCAACTCCAGGAGAGGCCAAAGAGCAACCTGATAATACAACTCTGTATGAAAATACAGACCCTTTGGAGGAGTTGAGACACGCAGAAGAGCCCAGGACAACTCTGGATAATCCTGTGGAATATAATATTCCACAACCTCAGCATCTTATGTCGTCTCCGCCAAATCCCAGGACTGCTCCGCAGCGTAAGGATGTGGCATTCAAAAGTATAGGGAATAAACGCTCAGTCCGGGGCGCAAGGGGTAAACTGGGGCGCACAAGAGCGAGTACAAGACTAGATCTTAAGTCCACCCTTACTCCCGTTAAAAAACGACTCCACATATCAAACCAGACCGAAGATAAATGCCAGAAAGAAGACATTCCAACACCAGAACCAGAACATGATCCAAAACAAGACTCCAAAACAGGTAAGTCAATAAGAGGTTATTACCCAAAGACCAGTCAGTGCGTAGCCTTGTAGCTAAACTGTCAAGGTGGTAACAATGGCAAGACGTCAGTGCTCAGAGAACAGTAATATGCACACTGTATAAAACTTGAATGCCCTAAAAGTAGCTCAGATACACTATACTTATCAGTGCAATATTTACATACTGAAAAATAGAGGCTATCAAATTTCATAAACTGATGATATATTTACTATTAAATTGTTAATGTATTTTCAGAAAGGTCTGTCTTTTTTCATACATTTCTTACCGTATAACATTGTCACATTAAATACTGTCATTAACCACCACAACAGAACAATAAGAATTTGCTTTCACAATTCCAATTTCATGTAGGCAAAATCTTAATAAATACATTACCTGTACTTCTGTCTTTTGTCTTGTAGTGAAGCATGTATATGTGTGTGTGCACTATATGTAGTTATTGTTGTGTTATTGTGATTATTGTTGTGTTATTGTGATGCCTGGATTTGATGTGCCAGAACCATCCTTGAACCAAAATTTGTGTAGTGCTACTTCCTGTTTGATTAGCCGCTGGTTAAATGAGTGCAATGACTCTGCCCATTCCTTTGGCCAGTTATAATTGTGAGGTGTTAATTCCTGTTCCATTGGCCGATGCTCACTATTGGCCACTGCTGATGGTGTACAGACTTTCTTTCTTAAATTTTTATTGTAGGAGAAGGACCTTTCCCAAACAGTTAACCCAGTCAGTGGCAATAGTCAGCAAGAAGCAATACTTGAATGGAGGGCAAATGGCAATCCTTGAAATTCTAGTAGTTCACTTGAGTCATGCTTGGCCATAAGCTTGGGGAAATCCCAGGTTTCACCCTGGTCTGAACCTGGTCCCTTCCCCTGCAGACTCTGTAGATGTTCCTGCCCTGGCCTTGCAGCTGAAGAGCAGCTTCTCAGCCAGCCTCCGAGGGGCAGCAGAGAGGCTGGGGTTGCTTGAGGGGCAGCAAGCCCAGCTAAGAAACGAGTTACCCCTCATCCTCATAGAGTCTCTCAGCTCTGACCTCCATACTCCCCTCTCATGCAGCAGGGTGATGGGTGAGTAATTAGCAGAGCCACAGAGATCTTAAACAGTTGGAGAGTAGCCAGACCAAGCGGTTCATTTTGTATACAATGAGCCCAAAATGAGAATTGTCATTTACTTACCATCATGTTCCAAACCCATATTACAATCTTTCTTCCATGGAACTCAAAAGGAGAAATTCTGATGGACACTCACAACACTTTTTACTTTTTTGGAGCAACTTTTGTTGTATAGAAAAAAGTAGCATGGACAAAAGTAGTTTGGGACAACATGAGGGTGAATAAAAGATGACAAACTTTCCATTTTAGGTCAACTATTCCTTTAACTCAGCTTGTCACCACTCTCATTGCATCCCACACACATTTTGTTTGCATTTGACCATTACATTGTGAAATACTGGTCTTGAATGTATTTTCCTATTTATAACTGTTGAACACTCTGTAACAATCCACATTAACCCCATCCCACCCCAGAGACGGAGCCACCTGCTAATGATCCGAATCTCAAAGCCAACTCCTCCTCACCAAAGAAGAACAGCAAAAAGCTTGAAGTACAGGGGGAGGAAGCCAAACTCAAAGACAAATCTGATAGTCAGGAGAAGAGCGTAGAAGACACACTTGTTGCTGCAAAGCTAGAGGATGAGGATGATGATTTTGATGAGGACGAAGATGAAGAGGATGTTGTTAGTCGTCTTATTGATGCATTAACTGAGGAAGATGACGAAGATAATGATAGGGAGGGGTTGTTGAAGAGTGTGGAAAGAAAATGCCCTTATTGCCCAGATCGATTTCATAATGGCATCGGACTAGCCAATCATGTTAGGGGTCACCTGAACAGAGTGGGTGTCAGTTACAATGTTAGGCACTTCATCTCTCCGGAAGAGGTCAATGCCATTGAGAAGAAATTCTCCTTCCAGAAAAAGAAGAAAAAAGGTAAGGATGCTTTTAAATGTAAATGTAACCTACTATTGTTAATGTTTATTAACTTGATGTCTCATTATAGTTTAATTGCCTGCCACAGAGAACCAAAGGCTTGTTTTGATGTTTCCATTGCTACCTTTAGTTGCCAACTTTGACCCATCGACCTTCAGCGTAATGAGATGTGAGTTCTGCAGTGCTGGCTTTGACACCAGAGCTGGTCTTTCCAGTCATGCCCGAGCCCATCTCAGAGACTTTGGCATCACCAACTGGGAAGTCACGGTTTCTCCCATTAATATTCTCAGAGAGCTTTTTGCCAAGCATCCAGATCTTGTTCTACCCACTGCACCCATTCATACTCTTGAGTCAAGTGAAGATCAAAACTCTGATGAGGAGCAAGAGTGCATGAAAGACATAAAGGATGAGGAGAACATGACAGCAGAACCCACCACTCTTTCTTCTGACTCTCCAAAACGGCACTGGAAGGAAGAGCAACATATAAGTGACCTGGAGGGTAAGTGGATGGGATTTACTTCTGCTCGATTAAGCCACGAGTCATGTCATAGTTCTTACTTGCAAACAGTGGCGACTCGACAATAGGGGGCGCTGGGGCGCCGCCCCCATCAAGTTACCATTCGACTGGTAATCATGTTAGCACCTATTAAAAAAAAAAAAAATCTAATCTGTATTTCGTTTGTGTGCTGGGCGCCAGACTAATGGGTGTCTATTAGGGCCCTGTCCAAATGGCACCCTAAACCCTCGCAGTCTTCCTCCGAGTCCGCACTTTTGTGACGTAATCCGCTTTGACTGTCGGGTAGAAGTCTGCTGCGGAGCTCGCCCCAGTGCGGGCTCGGCAAAAGTGCGGATCAAGGGCGCATAACGGCTGCAAAGGGGGCGCTTGCGAGCACCCTTCTGAACACTAAAATGAGGAATGGGACACCCTACGTTCTCGTGGACTTAACGGACATGTGCACACGGCGGCCATTGTAAGTCCGTAAGACTGCAAGTGCACATGAAGTGTTCCATTTGGGACAGGGCCTTGGTCTGTAAACTTTTGTAATGCATGTGACTTGAGGCTGAGCTCTAATTGGCTTGTTTCAGATTGTCCCCAAGACCCTCCCACTTTAGATCTTCACGAATCAATATTGTTTTTATATATTTTGGCCTTATATGATTGGACCGTTCTCGACTGTCAAATAGGCACAATCTTTTTTCTGAGATGAAAGTATATTCGATTTTAACTTTACAAAAAAATCCTTTCAAAAGGCATTCAAATGAAGAAAAGTGTAAAATACAAATGCAGATCATGGAGATTGGACGGAGTTGGCAAACAGGATGCGTTGTAAGTCATACCTTTTATTGTTTTTCATGATTGTTATTTCAAAGTCCTGTCACCAAAGCGTTGGCAATGACACGGAATGTAATTAGAACAATGCAGTTTAACTTGAGCCGATCATCGAGATCCAAGCACAATTGGCTTGTGTAGATCAAAATGGTTGTTTCTTTTTAAGTAAATTATGAGTTTTTAATGTAAGGATTATTATGCAAATATATAAATAATATAGTGTCCCATATTCAGTCTGACATATATGTCTGACAACTTGAATAATATATTGTCAATAACATTGAAATTAAGATAAAAAACATAATAGTCTATAAGTCTCTGTCGATTACAGTTTTTGCATACTTATTACATTAATTTATTAAACCTTTTAATATTTTTTTTTATTAAACCTTATGAAAATATAATGAATTAATATGCAATTATAAAATAAAATAAAAGTAAAGTTTATTGAACCATTTTCAGTCTTTATCTTGAAGGGTTTGCTATCTTGTGGCTCTATCGTGTGGACAATTACGTTAATATAAATGGATACTATTTTGAATGATTACATATGTTTAATGATTAATTAAAGATAACATACACACATTAAACTCAAATTCACTGATTTAGTATCTTATTTTACACTTTAACAGTTGAATTTTCATCTTATATTTTTAAGCAGTTATTATTCATTATTATGTCACTTGTTAAATGGTTATTTAACAATTGCATTCATTCATATCCTGTTGCATTAACAGTGTGATTAAGTTTGTTTGAGCCCCCCCATTTTCTTGCACCAGCCGCCACTGCTTGAAAAGTTTATTTTTGTTTATTAAATATATATTATACATTACATACCTGTACATACATAAGAAGTATTTAAGAGTGCATTATTTTTGTCACTACTCAAATGCAAGCTTTTTTTGTACAAACGGTCAGATGTTCTTTGATTATACTGAAGCACAGTATGCTCTTGGAAACTTGTGGAGTCCATACTAGTGCATGCCGTTATCAGAGGAAAGGGGGATATAGAAAGTAATAGGTACGATTGTTTAAAAAATATGAAATTGAACTCATAGTAATAATATAATTTTGGTGGAAATATTTGTATTGCATTAGCAAAAATAAAAAATCTCTAGTAAGCTCAGACTAGTTTCACTATGGTTTCACTTTTGATCACTTTTTTTGTTTCTTAGTTCTTTTTTCTTGATGTTTTAACTGGCTTTTCAAAGGTTAATGAGGCAATGCTTTACGGGTGTAGGTCTATTATTTACTCATGTTACTTTTCTATTAAATGAATAGCCTTTGCCTCATCTGCTTTGTGGTCAGACTCAGAAGTCCGAAATAAACTAAAGGAATCCTCAAAAGCTTGTGCATGCCTTGGGGTTTTTATAATGCTGTCAGGGGCAGTTGTAAAGATATTTGTATGGTGTAGAACACTTGCTAATTTCTTAATGCAATCTCCATTAATGTAAATGATGTCTGGTATTTAATATTTTGCCTAGTCTCCGCCTTTACTCGGTTCGTCACGCCTTGGTGCGTTAGTGCATGTGTGCGGGGCAAAATGGCTGCTTCCACCTCCCCGCAGACACAAACAATAGCGGAAAAATTGTCTGACTGTAGGTGCAGTAATAAGTCCGATGCGCTGCAGCGGCTGAATGGTGAGTGCATGCACTTCCGCGCCGTGCATGGGGATGCATGAGTGATGCATATACTTGGAGCTTCAACACTTTTAAAGCTTGCATGGCATGCAATCGTGTTAACATTTAAGACAAGCTCATGTCATACCCGATGTGCGTTTTAAATCACTGATGCCAGGAATGGTTCAGTGAGACTGAGTGCACGTACAAAAGCGACTCATCATTCCCCTGCTGCCTGAAAACAGTCTTCGATCTGCCACGAGATGTGACATTTTGCGCCCAGGTGCATAATAAACGCAGTTTTTTCAAGTCCTGTCAAAATTATGGCTTCTTTTTTCAATACATATGTCTTTATGATTCTCGAAATTAGGCTGAGTCTTCGCCATTTTACTCGAGGTGCTTTTTTAATGTTGAAATGGAGCGCGCCAGCACTTTTTCTTGGTTCTAATTTCTTTTTTCGCGCACTTTGACAAAAACATTTTTGAAAAGAAATATGTCAGCGTTACTTGTTTTCTTTTACGCTGTCCTGCATACGTTAAACGGTGGATTTTCGTGTTTAATTTATTGAACGGAATGTCTTTTTTTCTCTGTATTGTCTGGTTATTTCATGAAGTATGCCATTACAGTGAATTTTCATTTTCAGTCACTCTGAGCAGAAAAAGGGCTGATGTTGCTAGAATTGTGTCTAGGACAGATCAAATGACAGAACAGAAACGCCCACCGCAGGAACGCGTTTACAGCTTATTATATTGAATATGCTGAGAAGAGCAAGACCAGCAGGAGCTTCAGAAGAAAATCACTGTGTGCTGCTTGAATGTAGACCTGCTGAATTTACCTCTGGAGTGAATAAAGTATCAGTCTGTATGTTCATCTAATAGTTAGTCTCGAGAAATCAAAATGAAACTTTAAATCAGACAAACCTGTTGTTTTAATAATCTATTTGGTTGCTGTTTGTCTGAATTGATAGTTGTTTTTCTAGTTTTATTGCCAGTTTGTCCATTTTAAAAACTCTGTCATTAAGTTTAATTGCTGCCAATAATTGCAATCAAAGAACCGTGAAAGTTGTGTGCAGGACAAGACATAGCAGGGTTATTCTGTGCATTTGATGAAGGTAAAGCTAAAGGAAACATTCGTTTGAGACCTTGGTGGCTTTGACTCTACAATTAGCTAATTAAATGTTGTTTCTGTCTATTCATATTCAGATGGGGAGGAGGCAGAGGATGGGGAAGAGGAAGAAGAGGATGCACAAATGCCTGCTACAGATAAATTGGCCACAAGTCCAGGAGATAATACCCTGTTCTCTATTGAAGAACAGAGCCCTGAATCCAAAGAGACAGATGCTATGGGTAATATGAATTTTAGACTTTTCATCTATTTTTTAAATAATAGCTCACCCATAAAGGAAAACTCCCAACATCATTTACACACATTATGATGTTGTTCCACATCTGAGAATATTCTTTAAACTTTCACATTTTGTGTTCCACAGAAATTCATACAGGTTTGAAATAACCTTATAGTGAGTAAATATGGACATAAATGGATGAAGTTATCCTTTAAAAAACATATGAATTTGCTAGTGTTAATTACATGGACATGCGTATTTGAGCTGATGGGATGCTAGCTATATGTTACATATATTTGTCCTTATTAGTCTGGTCTGTCACCTTGATTTTCTGTCTCTACAAGACAGAAGTTTTGATTTCCACAGTGGAGAGCCAGTAAAGGTCTATTAACACTGCTTAGTGAATAAATTGAAATAGGGCTGTAGCTATCAAGTATTTTAGTAATCGAGTATTCTACCAAAAATTCCATCGATTAATCGAGTAATCGGATAAGAACTACTTTTTCTTTTTAAAGAGCAATCCTAAATATACAAGATAAAATATGACAAGTCTCTTAAAATGAACATACATAAAAAAGCAGATACAAATAAGGTAAGGTACAAATAAGGTAACCATAGTACAACCTAAAATGAAGACATAAATCAAAATAATAATAGTATTACATTTTATTTTATAAAACCTAAGCATTGTGCAACTTAACTTCCACCTTTGATCCTAACTAAAACTCAAGCATGACAAGTCTTTACTGTCGTCTTAGAAGAATTGTGGCTTTTGTGAGAGGCAAAAATGAGTGAACAGGAAGCTAATGTGGAACAAAAACAAGAGTCCATACACATAACATTAACACATTTTTCAGCAACATGAATTTAAATTTATTTTGAGAATAAACCCTCTTAAATGTCTCTCTGCATACTGGTGTGTGTGTGTGTGTGATCCTTTAAAGGACCATGTGGTTGCAAACAGTGATCGGTAATGTAGTTACAGTAAATGGTAGGGATGCACTGAAATGAAAATTCTGGGCCGAAACAGAGAATTTTGGATGTGCTTGGTCAAAAACCCAAACCTAAAATGCTTTGTTATAATTATTTATGTTATTAAATACTATAAAGTAATTTTGTAAGACTTTTAATTTAACTCAATTTCAATGACACAGATTTTAAAAACACAAGCCAATAAAATAACCACACTTTTATTGAAAGAAAATTGGACAGAAAATATATTAATATTAAATATCAATGTATTATTTTGATTCAGTTCTATGCAACAGAATCAGACACAACTGTTGTTGTTTTTGACTAATTATCCAAATAATGTATAGTCCTGCAAACAGGGTTTTTTCTTTCTCAAAATGCAGCGGAGGTGGAGGTGGTAACATCCTGATCATGTGCACACAATGCACACCATTCAACACTTTTTAAATGCAATGTATTTTAGGTGTTATAATAATTATATGATTGAAGAAAATGACAATTATAAAGTTATGTTTTATTTTCTCTCACCTAATGATTTATTGTTATTTGTTTTTTAAAATAGCCAAATTGAATTTTTCTTTTTCCTCAGAAATTCTGTGTTTTGTATCTGGTTATCAAATGAAACATCATAAAACATAAAACATCGATTTAATTTATCTTAAAAGTTTTTGAAAATTAAACTTTTTTTGGCAAACAAAGGGAATTTACTAATAAAATTAAAATATATATTGGAAATGTTGTGTGATCATTCCTCAAAAAAATTAAGTTTTCATAATTGTAGTAGTAGTTGTACATTCTGCTGAACAAATATTTTAGTCTTAAAAAAACTGACTTTAATTTTACGGGTTGCCGTGAATACCTTTACATTTCTGTGTGTATATGATATGAGGATAGTTTTATTCAAATGAAACTGTGAAACACTCATAAAGTGACTCTCAGAGCAGTTCTGGAGATGTTGTTCGTGTGTTTATGTCCTCATTGAGACGTCACGCGCGCTTTAGTGTGTGTGTGTGCTAAAGGAAAACTCAAGTCTCTCCCATTCATTCATACAGAGATACGATCGCATAATAATAATGCTCATCAGATCGTGTAAATCAGTGGGAAATTAATAGAAATTATGATTCCGTGTAAAGAAACATCAAGTAAACATGTATTATCAGCGAATGTGAGCAGAGCATAGCGGGGAGCAGATCAGTGAAGGAGATGTCACAGCGCAGCAGCTCTACTGCAAACAGGAACAAGTATACGAACGTTACATAGACCTTTCTTGTCGGCGCGTTATTTGAGCGGACTCTGCTTTTCCGGTGAGCATGAGCAGTAACTGAGCAGACTGATAGAGTGATCGTCAACCGGCGCAGTGATAACGGTTGAGGGAGAGGGCAAACCTGAACACTACTGGGCGGTGCGGCGCGGCATATATTTTCGACTGCCGAAAATTCGGTGCAGCCCTAGTAAATAGACAAAACGATTCTTCAAGGCATATAATTTGCCTCGATGATTTTTTGTATTTGAGTTACTCGAGTAACCGTTTCAGCCCTAAATTGAAAACATTTGGTTAGCAGTCCCATCTATCAAAATGCATTAAATAGATCCTGAATCACAATTTTTCTGTTTTCCAGGCTCTAACCTGTTGAAATGTGAGTTTTGTGGTGCTGCATTCGAGACACGTCGTGGTTTGTCTAGCCATGCCCGCTCTCACCTACGCCAGCTCGGCATCGGCATGTCAGAGAACAGTGGCGCACCCATTGATCTCCTCTACCAGATCACTAAGGAACGCTCCATTGATTCACACTTCACTGGCACCTCCCCTACTCTGGAATCTCCCAAGAAGCTCCAGCACCATGCCCCTATTGTTCCTATACCAAGCCCCACAAAAGATGTTGAAACTGAAGAAGGACTGCTGGACACCAAGCCCCCTGTCCCATTCTCTATTGCGGGTTCCGCTATTAAAGTTTCCTCTTCCCCAACTACTCACTCTGCAGCTGGCTCTCTGCCTTCATCTCCATTTGTAAAGTCTCGGTCCCCTTCCCCAGTGCTGAGAAAGGCTCCCATCTCTTCCCTCCTACCCATGTCTTCCCCACTGCGATCCCAGGAGCATAAGACCTTAGGAAAGAACCAGTCTACAAACCTCTCCAGTCCGAACAAACCATTCTGGGCACCGCAAGAGACGGATGCCCCATTGAATCTTAGTAAGAAAGTATTTAATGTTCGAAATAATAATAAAGAATTTCAACAAGTTGTTTGTGATTTGTTTTGTTGTCTTGTGGTCATCAATTTGTACTTTTTGCATGTTTATTGTCTGTCCTTTTTACAATCTCTTTAACTTTTCTGTTCCTCTCACACTCCTTTCTAGTGATGGACATGGACTCTAAAGACATTATTTGCCAGTTGTGTGGTGCATGGTTTGAAACAAGAAAAGGCCTCTCGAGTCATGCTCGTGCCCATTTGCGCCATTTTGGGATCGAGTACTCTGAATCCAAGGGCTCCCCCATTGACTTGCTCAATCGGTTCATCTTGACTGATGACTTTAAGCACAGAGCAAATTCTTTTCTCTCAGATGGTCCAGAAGACCTAAGGTCCCAGAACACCAGCATGACATCCCTCTTACCCTCCACTTCCACCAAGAGATTTCTTCCCTCCAGCCCTGTCCTATATAAAAGAGCAACCTCTTCTTTGAGGACAACAACTGGCTCCAAAGCTACCTCCTCTTCTACCAACCCCTTATTGGGCCCACCCCAAAAGAAGCTGAAAGCCTCTTCATTGCAGGTCCTTCGTTTCAGTAGTGGAGAAGTGATGTCCTTTCCTATAGGTAACAACTTTTGTATTTTTGCATGTCCTTGTCTATTATTTGCTTCCTCAATTATGTTAGGTAAGTTGCACACCAAAACTGACTTAAGTCTGATAAATTGTTCTCTACCAGAGCCGATGAAAGATGTGGGATGTGAATTCTGCGGAGAACTTTTTGAGAACCGCAAAGGCCTCTCCAGTCATGCTCGCTCCCATCTGCGCCAACTTGGGATCACCGAATGGTCTGTGAATGGCTCACCTATTGACACACTAAAAGAGATTATAGTCCGTCGAGGCCTGCCGTCCATCATTCCTCTGAAGTCCCCCAAATCCCCCTCTTCTTCTCCGAGCCCTGGACTGCCTCGGCCCACACTCCAGTCCTCTTCCCCACCAGGGAAGGGGCTTGGTCGCCTGCCTTTCCATTTTGCCCAAACTCCAAGCCACAACCAGCCTACTACCCATAAAATGTCTCCTTCATCAACTGCCAGTTCTTCCCCAACTGTAGAGCTGGTTAAACCAAAACCAGAGCCTGAAATTGTAGAGGTTACCATGAAAGGATCAGACATGGGAGTAAATGAAAGCTACAACCCAGAGCCACTACATTCCAGTTTAAACACTTCAGATAATGTTTATCCAGTCAACTTGGGTATGTTTTCTGTTTTCACACCTGTGATATATGTTTGTTTGTTTACGTTTAGCATTTTCAATGATCTTAATGGATGACTAAATCATTCCCAGCTTAATCTGTAGTCTTTTTACTGTTTTCCTCCTACAGTTATGACTCAGGAGAAGGAACCTTCCCGTGATATTCGCTGCGAATTCTGTGGTGAATTCTTCGAAAATCGCAAAGGCCTCTCAAGCCATGCACGTTCACACTTGAGGCATATGGGTATCACAGAGTGGTCTGTGAATGGCTCGCCCATTGACACACTTTGGGAAGTCATGAGGATACAAGGCACTACCCCTGCATCTGTCGCCTTGGGCATAAAGGAGGAACCAGGACAGGATGGTGGGATTTCATTGAACAGTCCTGGCTATCAGTCCTCTGCCCTGTCCCTCAAGTCACCTCTTAACCTGCTCCACTCTGGCTCGCGTCTTCATAAGCATGGGCTGGGAAGCATTGCCTTGTCCTCCACCTCACCTGTGGGGAAGATTTTTGGAGTGCCTTCACTGAAGAAGAAGGTGCTGGTGGAGGAGGGACAGCCAGGAGGGAAAGCACTGCTCATCCAATCTAAAAATATCTCACCTCCCCCACAGGACTATTCCTTTAAGGGTAAAGCCTCAGTGGAGAAGCATGGGGTAGGCCACATGGGTAAGGTTATATTTTTCCTTATATACTCCTTATTTGGTTATTTTCCATGACATTGTTTGAGACTATTTGTAGTGCAGTGCTTGTTTTGCTTCCATGTTTGAAAAATAAAAGACCCCAATTGAGAATTCCAAGACTTAAAATAGATTCAGCCATGTCAGTGGTTATAAGTGAACATTATATAAAAACTGCCCCTATCTTTAGATGTTTCTGGTCTAATTGTGAACTACTCATTGTTTGCATAATTAAATAAATAGTCTCAAGAACAATGTAACTTCATCTTTTTGTTTTTCCTTTTCAGGTGCCAGTTGTGAACTCTGTGGATTCTACTTTGAGAACCGGAAGGCACTGGCCAGTCATGCTCGAGCACATTTACGACAGTTTGGCGTGACAGAGTGGTGTGTAAATGGTTCGCCTATCGAGACGCTGAGTGCCTGGATACGCAGCCGTCCACAGAAGGCAGCAGAGATGCAGCAAAGTTATGCACAAGGAGCCCGCTATGCCCAAAAGAAAGTATGAAAGCAACTGGAACAATTTTGTGATTCTTTACTAACTGCCAAGTCATTGCAATTATGTGGTGTCTTGCTGTGAAAGTTTGAAAAGCTTGCTTTTTAATATCAATTAAAATGGCTGTAATTGTTTGCAGAGGTGCAGTTCTGCTCTTTCACCGTCCTGTGACTCTGACCCTACAACTCCTGTTTCTCAAAAGCCCACTGTGGCCAAATGGGCATCTCTCACTTTGCCTCAAAAGAGAGCAATAGGACGGGATGTCAACAGTTGTTCCTGGGGGTTGTCATCACGGAGAACTGACACAAAAAGCAGAAGTGGAAGCTCTTCACAGCATGGCCTTATTCCACAGCCTGACACTGCTCATTCCAATAATGCACTTCCACATACGCAGGTGGCGCATAGTGAACTCAACGTGCGTTTGCCACGAGGTCTGAGCACAGCTTCACCTTAATCTCTTCCAATCCCTTTTCCCCTATCTGCCTGGAAAATTGTCTAATCTACCAATTTCTTTCTCTTAAGGATTTGAGAGACGGCCACTTAAACACCCATCACATGCTGAAGGAGGGGAGGGAGAGAGTGGCCCCCCGAAGCCTCGCTCCAGTACCATTCCTGCCCTTGTGCCAAAGCCCCCCTCCACCCCACTGGTTAGACTTGTGGGTAAAATTTACTCACTCAAGTGCCGGTGAGTTGCATATATTCTGTACTTATATATTCTGTATATTAGGTTTGTTCCATAACCTAGTGAGCTGCCTTGATGTCTTGACTGCCTACTAGCTGTTATATTAATTGTGTTTTATATATTATATTTATTGATATGTTTTGTTATGTAAAATCATATTTATAAAATTATATAATTCAGCATCTCTCTCAACTCATAAAATATTTCAAATTGTATATTTATTTTAGCCTAAAATTATGTATGTCTTTTGGAATAGTCTTTGTTATGGGAGCATGTCTATGATGCCTTGAAATGTGAAACATATTGTTTATTCGAGATCATATTTATGTCCTTAGCATATTTTGGTGTCTAGATAGTATATTTAAAATAGCTGTAAATGCGTAAGCCCTCAGAACCAATTGTCATTTATTTATAATTCATTTCTTTTAGGTTCTGTGACGTGGAGTTTCACGGCCCTCTCTCGGTACAGGAGGACTGGATCAGGCACCTACAGCAGCACATCCTCAATCTTAACTACAACAAGACTGCTTCACGCGCAAATGACACTCCCGCCCAAGGTGACACTCCTGATCCCAAGCCCCTAGTCTCAGCTGCTACCTCCACGTCCACTACGACCACAGCTCCCGCCACGAGCCCATCCACGCCCTCCCCAAAGCCCACACCTACACCCACATCAGCCCCCACACCTACACCCACATCAGCCTCCACACCTACACCTGCCCCCAGCCAAGCCTCCGCGGGGCAGCCGGCCGCAGCAGAGCCAGTTCCTTCTCCTGCTAATTAGGCCATGTGTCCTTCCTAATTATGTATGAGATGCCATCATCTTCACCAGTTATTTCCATCATTTGTTTCTTGTTTCTTTATTACTCATCTTTGATTATTTCAGTCTCTGATCAAAGGGAGAGATTTTTTTGAAAAATCTCAGCTAGCGACCCACTTACCCTGACCTACATCGCGAGCATCTGTTATGATTCAGGCGGGAGGTAGGTGTGTTGCCATGACAGTTCTCATCTCCCTTTTGTCTCGTAAGGATCGACCGTTATTTATGAACAAGAAAAAGTCACAGTATAATGCAACTTTACATTTGTTTTGTGGATAAGCTTTGATTGTTTCAAAAAGCAGAATGAGTATGCGGTGAGTTCAGTTCAGTAAGCTATTTGGCCCTTATGCCCAATGACTGATATTTGTTTGAAATAATCTCAAAACTCTTTAGCTTACAAAATGTATTCTTAAATTGTTGACAATTCAGAGAATTACAATCAAAAAGGCACAGATATAAAGCTCAACCTTAAATGGTTTCACTATGAAGCACTTAAACAAAAGGCCTTGACCCTTTGAAACAAAGCTTATTTGTTTCAAACATTTGCAAGTTCACAGTTTGTAACTGTTTTAGCTGTGATAATTGATTACAAGCTGCACTGCCATGCAGTTATCAAAAGATACGAGATGTTCGTTTTAAGTAGAAACAGATGGGTTTGTGTCCAAATGGAACATGCCTTTTCTTTTCTGCAGTCCCACTGCAATCTAGACATTGATAATCTCAGTTGAATCTTGGCACACAAATTTGTCTGTAACCGATTGCTGCTAAATATTTAAATAAGCTAAGCACACTTAGTTAAATGCATCGTTTTAGCACATGACCAACAAAATGAGCATGCAAATTCTGTCATGCTCATTCCATTTGTATTCAACCATACGTATTTATGCCTTCGTTGCTTTTTTGTATGGCACATTGTTTTGTAGCGTGTTTGCACAAGCTTATGTGATGCTTTGCATAATGCTTTGATGAATCCGATCCTAGATCGCTCCATGTTCTCTCCATTTAATTCTGTGCTTGGCACAAAGTAAACTCTAAATGAAACAGACGACGCAGCTGTCTAAAAGTCTTCTTTTGCTTTTTAAATGATAATGAAGCTTTCTGATAAATTGCCTTGGAACAAGTTGAAGGCCCAATGTATTTTATGCTCATAAAAGTCACTTTTTTTCCCCAGATGCATTTCAAGAGAATTCAAATTATGGCTCATCTGAATGTTAAAAGAACTGAACTATTTGGCTACACTACATTTGAATGTTTCACAAGAGTAAAAGGTGTTTGTGTGTGTGTGTGTCAGTATGTATGTATGTGTATATATATATATTCATATATGTTTTGTTTTTCTGAGCATAAAGTGATAAGTCTATGATATGACAATTATTTCTTACATTTTTTTTCCCTGTACCAATTTGAAGGAATTTTCACAAAAACGCAAACTGTAGATATTTGCCAGTGACAGAATGTGCCAAAGAGAACGTCACACATGTCTCTGTAGCTTTTGCAAGTTTTTTGCAAGTCCGTGGTTTTGTCTTTGAGCAGTTGATGGCGGCAGCAGATTTGCTGCTGTGGATTTGCTTGAAAAAAATAAACTGACAATTGAGTTATACTATATCAGTATACTATACAAGGACACTACACTCATGGTGCCAGGAATTATGATGATTTTACTGCCTCCCAAACATGCGAGTGCTTTTGGTTAAATTTCCATATCTGCACAGGAAAGCAATAACAAACCGGTCCACTATGGATGTTTGTTGCAGCTTTCACGACTTAACTCTTGACTGTTAGGCTTTTAGTATTCCAAAAGGGAATGTTATTGATATATCTAACCTAACATATGTATAGACAAGAAGAAGATATTAACAATTTAACACGTCAAATGTGATCTTGATCATTGTGAATTTATTTTGATTTTTAATGCTGTGTATTTTTAATGAGACGTGTGTTCCTTTACTTGCAGTTACATACCAGTGGAATAGATCAGTGTTTTATTTTGTATTCTGTCAGTTTCTCTTCTAAGATACAGTACATTGGTGCTCATGTGGACGAGTGGATGTGAATGGATTTTTAATTGAAGATTGTTCCAAAGGGAGATTGTCAAGTCCTTTCGCAAGGACTCTAAAATCGTGTCTTAAATGCAACTGCTCTGTACATTATGTTCTTGGTTAGTTGGGTCATTTTGTGACTGTTGCCCAGTTGGCATGTGCTTTACAGCTGATGGTGTATGTTCTCCTAAAGATCCCCTCAGCTGGTTTAGACTGCAGTGTCTGTACAAGTATTTGTGTGTATGAGAGAGACTAAAAGACTTTTTGTGGCTGAAAGAGAGAAATGTCATGGAAGTGTTGACCAGAGGAAGATTTGTATGAATCTGCTCTTGTATGAAAATCATTAAATGTGATAAGAAATCTAAGTGAGTTGTGCACGTATCATTTTTTTATTTATAACACAGCAGGATGATCAACAAAGCCGTATTTCATTGGACTGAGTACAGCAACATTCCCTTGTATATGTCTTATCAGCGCTGGGACTGTTGCAAACAGTACAGTAGCAAAACAAACAGCTGGTAAATGGTTAAAGTCAACGCGATGGGAACACCGTGATAACATGCTTCCTGAACTGCTGTACTGTATTTGTAAAATGCATGTTGCTTTTCATGAATTGGGCACAAATTCCATGTTACTTATATATGTTAGATAAACTATTACGTAAAACTAGCTTGCCATGAAAAGCATTTTTGAACACATTGTACCCAGGATGTAGGCCTAAATCAACATGGTGATTTGGTCTGTCCAGTCTCAGAGGTCTTGACCTTAACTATGCAGCAGTTACTGTAAAATTATAACACGGCATCATTTTATCAATCTGTTTTGTTACTCATTTTATTGTGAGAAAATTTGCTGAAGTACAAATTGTGAAAGTAACATGATTTGGACTTCTATACGACAAATAGTATTGATGATTTAATTCATGTGTCTATTAATATTATGTACCAACCTTTAGTCCCAAACCAGCTAGGCCAGTTTAATGTAAGCTAAACCTTTGACCCAGTAACCAATTCTAGTGTATTTTATTTTATCTTAGTATCTTATTTTATTTTGCACATATGGCATTTTTTGTATCACTTAAAAGTAAGGGTCTATTTGTTGACATTAGTTAATTATGAACTAACAATGAAAATTAGTTCTAAAGCCTTTATTGATCTGTTAATTTCATCATTATTATAATCAAAAGTTGTACTGGTTAATACTCTTTAATGGACTAATGTTAACTGCTGGTGTTTTGTAAAGTGTTACAACTATTTATTTAGTTTTTATTACTGGTTAACTGATTATTTTAAGAAAGGTGAAGTAATGTTTCTGTCAAGTCTACAAATAGAGTGAACCAATATTTAGTCCTAAACTAGCCACAGGCTCTATTGAGTGACAGTTAAATTTATGCTAAACTTACCTTTTATTTAATTTTATTGTATCGCAGACATTTTTAAACATATATTCTCATACCATATAAAATGAAACCATATAGTTTGCTCTTCTGAGGTTGGCTTTCACAAAAGAAAATGAATCTAAAAAAAAGAAAGATAATATATTATTTGGATTTTTAAAAAGAGTTTCAGATTTTTACACAATATTAAAACTATGTAAATGTGGAACATATTACAAACAGACACCAGTGGAGGGCGTTATTTATCTACACAGCGTAACATGGCAACCTTCTGAATCACGGCCACTAAAGAAATAACAATAGAACTTCATTTTACGGTGTCCTCCTTACACATACTTACTGTTATAATAACAATAAATTATGCGTAATTTCATGCAAGTAACCCTAAGCCAAACCCTAATTCAAAAACTGCAAGTAACCCTAATCCGATCACTTTAACGCTTTATTTTAACACTTTCTTTTAAGGTGTCCTTGTTACTGTGTATATTATACACTTAACTACTGAGTGATATTAATTAAATACATGTACTTATTATATGCTTTGAGTTAGGATTGGGGTTTGGCTTGGGGTTACTTGCATTCCATTGTTTTGTTATTATAATAGTAAGTAGGCTACATGTAAAGTGTTACCTCCTAACCAGTAAGTACATGTAGGCCTAGTTAAGTAATACTATTCAGTACTTAAATGAATAGTTACACTGTAACAAGGACACTTTAAATTAAATTGTGACCGAAATAACCCATTTGCTAACCTAGGATTTACAGTTAGAGTATAACATGGAATATGTTTTATTTTTGTTACAGTATTACTGTAGTTTCTCGTCATACTCGGATGCATATAGACACTTTTGATGGCAGGAAGTATGGAACACATTCCATGTTCAGTGATTTTGTGCAATTGACATTCTCAGATAGAACTGATAAAATGAGTCCAGTCGACCGTCTGTTTAGATAAATATTTTTGAGCACATGGCGTTTCAAACCATTTCAATCTGATTGCTACCCAGTCTGGAAAGGCTTTTTGTTATAATTGATATTTATGAATTCATATACACTTCTCAGTTTATTGTTGTACTGTCTGATGTATTATATGCATAATAATTATACGGTGTGAATAGTCTTAGGGACATTTGCCCAAAAGAAAGAAAAACGCAGACATTTCCCAGGACCCTTGGCGTTAAGTGGAACGATAGACGAGCTACTGTGAATAAGGGTGGATATCTCAAACTAAAACAAACATCAATGCAGACTTAAAAGCCAAACAATGCCAGATCTGAGCAAAGAGGCGGAAACATGGCGAGATGCTGTGAGAGATCTGTGTCTGACAGGATGGGGAAATAGCTCAGACATAAACTATACTGACACACTTGTGTCTCTTAAAAGTGGAGATAAATACCAGTCCTGTGTCTCACATCAGGCGGAAAGACTCAAAGTCAAGGCTAAATCGGATCAAAGACATTGCAAGGAACAAGGCACCACAACGCCTGTTTTTGTGTATTTTATTGTGCAGCTTCTCAAAGTACAGCAACTTAGTAAAACTATTTGTTTGCATTAGTTAACTTCATTTGATAACATGAACTAACAATGAAAAAAAAAATTATAAACAGTTGTATCTCTTAATATATTAAATAATAATGTGTCAGATCAACTGATCGACTGATTTTGATTGTATTTTATTTATTTTACATGATCAATACTGAATGTGGTATATACAGTACATAGACAGTTTATAGTATATAGTGTTTTATTGCATTGTATTTACAGTGTATCAGCATTTAATTGGCCATTATATTAAAACATTTTCTAAAATGATACAAATACAAATCACTTACTTATTTTAGACAATATTTTCACAAAATGTTGAAAACCAAAAATGCTTAAGTTTGTCCATATTCTGGAATTGATATAAGAAGTATTGATATGTCTGAATTGCCCAATATATCAGTTTAGTGACTGATTAAAATAGATGATCAAATTATCATTAAAATTTATGAAGCTTTATGAAACTTTTCCATTGTAGTACTGTTTATTTTGTTTACAGTGTAGAAGATAATTTGGCATGTGTAGGCCTATAATATAACTTGTGATGTAATCGCTCACAAAAAGTATAGTCACATGAAAAAATAAGTTTTACAGGTTGTTCAAATCATGTTTTTAGCATGCAAGTATTCCTATTATATCACATTTCAGGAGATTTAAAGGGATAGTTCGCTCAAATCCATACTTCCATAGTATGGTAAAAATATATATATACTGTGAAAAGCAATGGCTACTGTCATGTGTACCCAAATTCTTCAGACGATCTTATTTTGTGTTCAGAAGAAGAAAGAAATTCAAGCAGGTGTGGAACGACATTAGGGTGAGCAACTAATGACAGAATTAAAATTTTCGAGTGAACTGTCGATTTAAATGCTGGTAAAATCTGATTTATACACTTTTTGAGATAACTTTACTACTTTATGGTGGTTTCTACTGGTACAGATTAGCTCTTTATAGTTTTACTACTGAAAGACACTAACTCTCTCTTCTAGCTTGTTATTTCCTGTCATTATATGTCTTATGAAAGAGTGGTCTGGCACAGATGCAGGTTTAACACAACTCAAGTGTGCCACACAACTTCCACAGAACATCGACTCATAAAGCTTTAGCAATGTCTTTGGCAAAGTGGTATAGGTCACAAAAGTTTATTTTCAGGAATGGGCAGCCTATTTTGAGAAATGGTTTGGTCATGCAATTCCAAAAATGTAAATTTTTTCATCCACAAAACATGGAAAATGTTTGTAATGGACTTTTTGTAAAACTGTAGAAATTATGTTTTTAAATGATTGCAAAATAAGTGGAAATAAAATTGCTATAAATATTATGTAATACATATATATGAAATATTATAAGGTTATAAATTGTTACAATTATTTTGTTAATGTATGCACACAATGTGTTAATCATGTCGAAATATTCTATGTAGAATATCAATATCAGATTTTTAGGCTGAGTAGGAGTCACGTTTTCCTTCCTAGTGGGTTAGAGATGAGGGATGAGTGGACAAGCAGCTCTAAGTGTTTCTAATAAGCCATCATGTGTTCTCTCTAAGGACAGCGGGCCGTGTTTCTTCCATCATTTATCTGCATCAGTTCTTGGCAGCAGAACAGAGGTCTCTGGAGATCTCCCTGAGCTGCTAGTGATTCCCTCATGAGACATACAGAGAGATTCTAGATATCTTGAAAGATGAAGTTTGCATTGATCCACCAAATTGTCCATCCATGCCTCATATTTGAACCGCCCTATTAAGATTGAGCCGTTGTTCTGCATGCAGATGTACATTACTGTAAACCCCAGATTGTTTGTGTTTCCAGATCTGATTCAGATGTTAGTATTGGGCTTTCAGCGTTATATTATGTATAAGTTCATGATGAGGTGAAGCTCTGATGTTCAGATCCACACAGACTTTCTTTGAATCCTATAGGTACTATCCCAGCTAACAGGGAACATTCTCACAACTTTCAATAATGTTTTTTTAAGTTTTGTAAATGGCAAAAACAAAACGTTTTTAAAGTAATGTTTATGGAACATTCTCATAACATTGAGACAAAAGGTTCTTAGAACAACATTCTCATGATGTCATTTGTTCTTGATGAATGTTCTCATAATGTTGAGAGAAAACGTTCACACAGAATGTGTCTTTGCATCATTAAACACGAGACGCAGCGCTCAGAAATAGTTTTTTTTTTTAAGTGCAGCGTAGAATGCCTTCTCTGCCATATTGCCGTCAAATTAAACAGTTGTCAACCTGCTACTGTAAACAAAAAGCTTGCAACTTTTGCCCCGCCTCCGAGGTCTTCCGATTGGTCCACTGTTTTGGATCTGACATTGATGAGCAGCGCTTTGTGTAAGAGTTGACCCGAGCGCAATGGCCATATGCATCCATCTAGTGTGTGTTTACATAGAAAAACAATGGAAAAGTAGCGCGTTGGAATGGGAAAATTAGTTTCGTTAGAATACTAAAAATAAACATTTTAATTAATTACATTTGGGGTAAAAATAAAACTACTACAATGTTGTAAGAAACATTTTAGTCACATTTAAATAATGTTCTAATCACAACAAGAAAGCTAGACATTTGAATATTCTTAGAATATTAATAATAAACATTCAAATAATGTTATATTTTGGGTGAACATTTTTGTAGATTGTTGTAAGAAACATTCTAGGAAACTTTAAATAATCATGACAAAAAACTGTACATTTCAATAGTTTAGAAACATGAAAACAATGTTCCCGCAAAGTTTTAATAACCTAAATTTGTTTCCTGGGTTAAAATGTATAGCACAGTCACCTTTCAACTTTTATTGATTTAGGACCAGATTAACTAAACAGGGCAAATTAGCGTTAGACGCAATTCCATAAAAGCACCGATTGGAGGGGAAACTTCTGCGGGTGATTTACTGATGACTAAATGATGAAAGTGTTTACTTTTGGTGAAATATGCACAGATCAAACACCATCTAAAACAAATCCTAACAAATATGTAAGTGGATTTGGAGAGGACAACAGGAGATGGACTTTTTCAATGGAGGAATTGCTATTATGGCCACAGGTGATGGTTCAAAGTTAAAACACCTTAATGATGGATTTGTTTCTTACAAGCACAGCTTTTCACAAGACAATCATTGATGAACTGGAGTGGTGTGGATTATTGTGATGTTTTTATCAGCTGTTTGGACTCTCATTCCATTGAGGATCCATTGATGAGCAAGTGATGTAATGCTACTTTTCAATGAATCCATTTTAATTAAACAAACTCTTCTACATATTGAGTGTCATTTTTGGGTGAATTATACGTGCCTTTGGTGATATTTCCACTCTGTTGCTGATTTGAATGTACTGATGTGTAGAGTGTTTTATTGTAAGACATTACTATTCAATCCTGGCAATTTTTTTGCAATGCATATATTTATACCAGTTTCCTTATCCAACCCACAATATTTTTTCAAATCTCACCACGATTTCATAAATCAACTTTTGTTGGTGTCCAAGACCACATGACACATTTGGGCATTTGTTTATTTCCAAAAGTCCCAAATCGACTGACATAAGTTGTGGTCAGGAAGCCTTCATGAAGAATTCTGGCATATTGCATTGAAGTGAAGAGCAGGTCTTTTGTACAACAAAGCCTCTTCTGTGTGTCCAGCTTTCCAAGCTCTTTCATCCATCACTCAGCAGCTGGACGAGATCCTCTTCCATGACTTCACATACAGTAAACTCATTTGGTCAGGCTATGCGTTTCTGTTTTCTGTGACCAATGAGTTACCAACATTTGAAAATCCAGACTCTACATGAGCTCAACATGTTTTTCTGTGAAGTTCAGCTTGATCCAGGCTGCTTCTGTTGAGTGTTGTGTGTTTGTTGAGCCATATTTAGCTTGTCATTTGCTGGTTTTTATCCAGAAAGGATGCAGGTTAATTACCTGGCAGTATGCCATAGGAAAAAAGCTCAATGACACCATTGTTTTATGCTTTTTGAGTATGTTTTTATAGGTAGTTGCTGTCTAACAGATATAAGAAAGCATGAATCTTGTTGAAAAAATCAGGATTTCTATTAGTTTTTCTATATTTAACATGCACAATAGCAGACTCGGTTTATTACCTGTGTTGCCAAATATATATATATATATATACACAGTGGGTACGGAAAGTATTCAGACCCCCTTAAATGTTTCACTCTTTGTTATATTGCAGCCATTTGCTAAAATTATTTAAGTTCATTTTTTTCCTCATTAATGTACACACAGCACCCCATATTGACAGAAAAACACAGAATTGTTGACATTTTTGCAGATTTATTAAAAAAGAAAAACTGAAATATCACATGGTCCTAAGTATTCAGACCCTTTGCTCAGTATTTAGTAGAAGCACCCTTTTGATTTAATACAGCCATGAGTCTTTTTGGGAAAGATGCAACAAGTTTTTCACACCTGGATTTGGGGATCCTCTGCCATTCCTCCTTGCAGATCCTCTCCAGTTCTGTCAGGTTGGATGGTAAACGTTGGTGGACAGCCATTTTTAGGTCTCTCCAGAGATGCTCAATTGGGTTTAAGTCAGGCTCTGGCTGGGCCATTTCAAGAACAGTCACGGAGTTGTTGTGAAACCACTCCTTCGTTATTTTAGCTGTGTGCTTAGGGTCATTGTCTTGTTGGAAGGTAAACCTTCGGCCCAGTCTGAGGTCCTGAGCACTCTGGAGAAGGTTTTCGTCCAGGATATCCCTGTACTTGGCCGCATTCATCTTTCCTCGATTGCAACCAGTCGTCCCTGTCCGTGCAGCTAAAAACACCCCACAGCATGATGCTGCCACCACCATGCTTCACTGTTGGGACTGTATTGGACAGGTGATGAGCAGTGCCTGGTTTTCTCCACACATACCGCTTTAGAATTAAGGCCAAAAGGTTCTATCTTGGTCTCATCAGACCAGAGAATTTTATTTGTCACCATCTTGGAGTCCTCCATGGGCTTTCATGTGTCTTGCACTGAGGAGAGGCTTCCGTCGGGCCACTCTGCCATAAAGCCCCGACTGGTGGAGGGCTGCAGTGATGGTTGACTTTCTACAACTTTCTCCCATCTCCGAATGCATCTCTGGAGCTCAGCCACAGTGATCTTTGGGTTCTTCTTTACCTCTCACCAAGGCTCTTCTCCCCGATAGCTCAGTTTGGCTGGACGGCCAGCTCTAGGAAGGGTTCTGGTCGTCCCAAACGCCTTCCATTTAAGGATTATGGAGGCCACTGTGCTCTTAGGAAAGTTAAGTGCAGCAGAATTTTTTTGTAACCTTGGCCAGATCTGTGCCTGCCACAATTCTGTCTCTGAGCTCTTCAGGCAGTTCCTTTGACCTCATGATTCTCATTTGCTCTGACATGCACTGTGAGCTGTAAGGTCTTATATAGACAGGTGTGTGGCTTTTCCTAATCAAGTCCAATCAGTATAATCAAACACAGCTGGACTCAAATGAAGGTGTAGAACCATCTCAAGGATGATCAGAAGAAATGGACAGCACCTGAGTTAAATATATGAGAGTCACAGCAAAGGGTCTGAATATTTAGGACCATGTGATATTTCAGTTTTTCTTTTTTAATAAATCTGTAAAAATGTCAACAATTCTGTGTTTTTCTGTCAATATGGGGTGCTGTGTGTGTACATTAATGAGGAAAAAATGAACTTAAATGATTTTAGCAAATGGCTGCAATATAACAAAGAGTGAAAAATTTAAGGGGGTCTGAATACTTTCCGTACCCACTGTATATATATATTAAATCGAATTTGCAACAGAATGCATAATGCAAGCATTTTTTGAAAATTCTAAATTTCTGACACAACACAATCGTATGAGTACTATTGCAGTATGCTTTCCCATCAACCTGAAAGTATCGTTTATGCATCTGTTTCTCAGTTGAATGATGTTCCTGTTTCCAGTCTACTATATAAGAGACATGCTTTTCCCCTGCAAACCTCTGCTTATTAACGCATTCCTGATACCCATCAAGCTATGAAATGCATAAAATGTGAATAAAACCGTTCCAGGTTATGGTGGCCGTCCAGCTCTTGTTTAAACCAGGATTCCCTCTCGAGTGTTGCGCAATGGATATTTCCATGATAACTCATTTTAATATGAAGGTGATGACTGTTTCTTGGTCACCCATGAGCCTGTAAAGCTCAGACACTGAACTAGAATCCACGTCGGAGTTATTCATACACATATGTAACTCAAAGTTAAACAAAGAACAGGAGCGCGTCCAACAGTGGCGGAAACTGTGCATTTATCAGTTTTATCATCGCTTTGATGAAACGTAGTGTCTTGCATGTACACCTCCTCTCTTAAAACACACACCAACTCAAAGTCTTACTCATGCGCTTACATAAGACCGTCTTTCACAAGGTTCCCTAGATTTAAACAGTTACTTGCCAAAATATAAATTTATATCATGTCATTCCAAACCTAAGTGACTTTCTGAAATGTTTATGCTGGTCTTTTCCATACAGCATAAGAGAGATTTTCAATCAATAATGTTGTAAATTTATAAACCATTCTGATTCAGAAGACTTGCAATATAATGCATGAGTTATATGGACTATTGCTACATTCATAGCACGTTTATGTAGTTCTCGGAGTTTGACAGCACTTTGTCGTTGTATTATGAACAGTATGCTAAAATGTCGTTTTGTGTTCCAGAGAAGAAATCAAATCATTTGAGTTTGACACGAGGGTTAGTAAATGATGACAGAATAGCACTTTTTTCTGTTTTGCTCTCGTTAAATGGATTTGATGTTTGTTCACTATGAGACTGATGTAAAGCACAGCATGTTTTATACAGGGGCATTTGAGGTTCATTGTCTTGCTGATGGTGATAAATGATGAAAGCCAAGGGCAGAAACCCTTACAGAACAGACATTCCTCTTCCTGCATGTGGGACCTTAGAGACACACTTTCCTTCCAAAATACACCAAACGCAGCTGTGTTAGAAGAACAGCAGCTCATCCAGCAAAGGAGTAACCACATATTAAGGACTGGGGTAACAATTAAAAAAATTAAAGGGATAGTTCACCTAAAATGAAAATGTTGTCATGTCCTTCTATACCAGTATGTTTTTGTTGTTTTTTTCCTGAGTGCACTTTTGGGCATCAGTATATAATACAGTGGCCCAGCAGTGCACAACAGGCTTGCTTGCATTGTGTTTTGTTAATTTTGTTGTGTTGTGCACTACTGGACTACTGTAAATACAGCTTTTACCATAGAGTGACAATTAATCATGTCCATGAAAAAAGAAAACATTACAACAACTATATTCCAAGTCTTATGGAATATTTATATGCAGAACAGAAAATGCAACTGCTTTTTTGACACACTTTTGGCTTTATTTGTTCTTTTTGAGCTTGATGGCTTTAAACGAATCAAACATTTCTGCTTTTGTTACACTGCTCTTCAAAATAAAATAAAATCATGATATAAGCATGCATAAATATTTATATTTCAAATAAATGCTGGACTTAATTTTTATTTTTTTATCCTAAAAATGCATCATGGTTTCCACAAAAATATGAGGCAGCACAGGTTTTCAACATTGATAATAATAATAAATGTTTCTTAAGCAGCAAATCAGAATGATTTCTGAATGATCATGTGACACTGACGACTGGAGTAATGATGCTGGAAATTCAGCAATTGCATTTTAACATCTATATATATTAATATAAAACAGATATTTTAAATAGTAATAACCTTCCTCCTCTTCTCATACTTGTTGTGTTGTCTTTTCTGTGTTTGCAATCTTGCTAAGTGGACGTGTTTATATTGGCCACGAGCTACAATTCTAATGTAGTAACATAACATGATGGAAAGTGTGTTTTTCTGAGCAAAACGCATGTTTAGAGAAGATCTGCCAGTGTCTAAACAGATCTGACAGAGATAGAGCGTCTCCGCTGAAAATCAGCTTCCAAATAAACATCCAGTCTCAAAGGACTGTGCCTGTGGCTTTCTCTTTCTCAAGTGTTTTTCTGTCAGTTTATTTCCCCATCATGCCGTTTGCTCTACTTTTCCCTCCTTCTCTTGGATTTGCAGCCAGATGTGATGACCGAGATCTTTGGTAGTCTAAATGAAACATGATTTAAATAAGCAGCAGTCCATTTCGTGATGTGATTGTACCGCATGTGTCAATCTATGCTCATTTAACGTTTTCTTCGATTAAGACATCTGGCACACTTTTGTGCCTGCATTGTGTGAAAGAGGGATGTTAGTGCCAAGTGTTTGCATCTAAACGTGTTTATTGGTATGGAAAGTGTGGAGTGTTTCTCGGTATTCTCTGAGGTGATTGCATCGAGGTTGTGATTGCTTTCTCGTAACTCTGATTCATAGTTTGGCCCTGATCTGGAAGGGACAAGGCAAGCTGCTTTCCTTGATAACCAGTTTCCACTGGCTTTTTCATAAAACTATTAGCTTCTTGTACATGCATGAAAAGCCCTTGCTTTATATTGTCAGTGGAATGTACTCATTTTCCTGGTTGACAGTCACAGCCGTGCATCTGGGAGTGGATTAGGTCTGTTCTTCCACCCAGATGTACGTTTTTTGATGTTAACTGTAACTACTTATTTTAGTTTATCAATTTCAAGGAATCTGACATTGACAAAGTGCAGGTGTGAGAGAACGACTGGGTTTTGTCTTGTTAGTATAACCATTAAATAAAGTCAGTATGTGACTTTAGTTATTAAGCAAATAGTCTCAGCCTCAGACATCACGCCCACGGACCGTTGGCTAAACGTCTGATGCATATGGTACACTTAACTGGAAACGCTTCAGCAGTGTCAAAGTCATCGTCGGATTGGTTGAATTAAATGTGATGCTGAACAAAACGAACTGTGATTGATTGTTTCATGTCGGTCAAATGGCCCCATGGGCGAGCCTTGACCAATGAACGTGGCCATCTATTCCAGACCTTCAGCCGTCAGTCTGAAGGTCTGGCTACACGAGACTATTAAGTAAATAAATATGTGAATGTGGAATGTTGACTCTCCAGCTAAAATCAGTTTAAGGTGGTAGCAGGGGTTTGGTCAAAACTGGAATAAATTGGTCATCAGCTGGTCCAAGCTGATCCAAATGGTTGGTTTGCTGGTCCAAACTAGCAGAATTAGAGGGAAAACAAGGACTAGTGACTCAGTGAGGTGTCAGACGTCTCTGGGGTCTGCTAGTATTGATCAGTTTTCCACAGAGCTTTGCCACAAACCCCTCTGCCTTTAATTCACATTTATAGAGAAGTTACCAAGCCTTGCTGAGAGATCAATAATATATATATTTATTTAAGATTGTGATATTCTAGTGATAACAGAACTCCAAGCGCTTCACTGTTTGTATCATCGCTCCACTTGCCATATTTCTCACAGTGAGTGTCATGGCAGATGCCCAAAACCACTAGAATTTAAAAATAATACTGTTTTTGTGTCACAAAATGTACATTTAAGAGTTTTATTTAGGTCAGAATGTACTTGTTTAGACTTCAAATATGTGGTTTGTTAATAAAGATAATGTTTATTTGAAAATTTGCTCATCACATTATATTTTATGTATATCAGAGTGCTGCCTTTGTAGTTTGATTGAATTGCCTAGAAGCTTTTATGATGGCTGTTGTTGTTTTTTTAATTTAAGTATTATTATACAATAAATAATATTTTTTTGTAAATAATAGTAATATTTAATTAATATTAGTATTTACTGTTGGGAAACAGTGTGTTCGTGATGGTAATTTTAGTTACATTATTCCACCGTTAGATTTTGACAATAGACTGTTTTATGAGTGAGTCAGCAGTAAAGTTATATTGGAAACAATTTTTTAAACAATAATGTTTTTTTTTGTTTCAACAACGTATTGTAGGATGCGGCCAACAAATGCACTGAGCAGCTGTCATCAGAAATCACCCTTAACAGATGAAAGGATAGTAAAACAAAGACATTGCCTTCCTCGGCAAACTAATGTTTTATTGTGAATATGAGATTGAGCTGAAGAATGAATGCTGAATCAGATGCTGTAATCACAGTCGCTCAGCCCATCTCTCTCTCTCATAATACTGTACATGATATGCCGCTTTTAATGCAGTACAAATAAGCTTTTAACGAAGCAACTCAACGTTTCCTTTGTTACTGTTTCTAACGTGACGTTTTGGAATTAGTAACGGAGGCTTGGGTTCAGCTGTTAAACTGTCAACTTTAGATCTGAATCCGTGGCAGAAGGAAGCTGTTCTGCACGAAAGAGGGACATTAAAGACGCTCCGTTGTTGTTTCTTATGTATTTACACACTCGTGCCTTCGAACTGTTGTATAAATGCGATATCACACTGTAGCAGTGCGATATGTCTGTATATCGGCACGCTGTTATTACCTACAGCACAATACAATTACAATTTCACATTCAATTACAAAGAAGTAACAAAATTAATTACACATAAAATTCTGAAGTAAAACTAAAACCTGAAAACTTCTCAGAAAGACCTAGCTGTTCTGCATCTGGAAGCATGGTTTGATAAGATGCCAGCAGTGACATTTTTGTTTGTCGTTTTGACAGTAACATTTGTGTCTGTCAGGCAAATGTCGAGTATGTGTCCTGCTGATGTTCTGTTTCTATTCTGAGTTCAATCCTAAAGGAAAAAGCATGTCAGACACTGTATGACCTTCTCCCCACATACAAGCACACATTACGTCCCACGGCCCCTCTCTTGATTTTCTGAGAGCCCCTGGTGATGCCGGCTTAGACACTAATACCCTTCCTTCCTCTGTTTTTGCCATTCGGGATCCTGTTTAATTGCCATCTGAGGCAGACGAGCATGAAGTGGCATCTTTTATTTATAGTCTCGCTTTCTTCCTGGCTCTGGTGGTCAATCGATGTCAGAAAGAATCGTGCAGTGCATTAGGAGGATTTAGTGTCTCTTGTGTCATCAGAAATATTCCCGTATCTGCTGACCTCCTCATCAAAGTAATTCATGCTAAATATGGATTCAATTATGAAGCTGTCAGAACAGGTATTTGTGGATACTCAGATATGCTATCGGCAGTTTTATTAGATTTACTGTTCTGAAAAAAATATGTTTTAGATTCTTAACAAACGAATGAGCCATAATTAAACACAGCAAACCTGTAAAGCTTTGATTTCAAGGGGACAAAATTGGAAATAAGATATTATTTTATGCAAGTGAATATAACAAAAATATATTTGACCCCATGATCAAATGAAAAAAAATGTGTTTTTATTGCTGTGACCTGTGCAATTTTTAAGGACTATGAAAGTATTTTAAAGTAAATGTTGCCCATTAGTTGTCATTATCGTACTTTATCAGGACATTAAAATTATTAGAAAATTGTATTTTATTTTATTTTAATCATTTATTTCATGTAAAATATTTTTTTATATTTATTTACATTTACAGATTATATTTATTTATTAATAATATTTGAACTTTTTTTGTTTGTTTATGTTATACATAGTATTTTTGATTTATTTTTTCTATCAAATTAATTTTAATCTGTATTTTTGTATTCCCCCCCCTCGGTAAAACTATTATTAATCAGTACTCTGTCTTTTTCTGCATTAATACATTTTCCTCATTATTTTTGTCTCTATTGTAGAATGTACAATAGAGTAGAATAGTAGAATGTAGAATTCTCATATATATTCTTGTATTTATTATTATTATTGTATTTATTTTCTAATTATTTTTATTATTACAATCATTTTGTCCATAATACAGTATTGAGAATGTTTAATTGTAATGAAAACAAGCACAGAGTACAAAATATCCTTACCTTTCTTTCAATTATGTGGTGAAATATGACTCAGACAGGTTACACATTGTGTTTTTTTCCTTTTTTCTGTGTGTAAAGTGTCTGCAGATGCTTGAGTCACATCCACACTTTCCATAATCCTCCTGCAGGACATTCCAACGATCTGAGTTCCTCAAGCAGCCACCATCAATCTAAGGCTCTTCTCATCCCATATGTGTATGTTGTAGCTCACTTGTCACACCAGTTTGTCCTGTGTGTCCTCCACAGTCTGCATCAGTGACATTACATGCAGAGATCCGTATATCATGAATATCTGTTCTTCATCACATATTGAATGAGCAACTCTATATATATCCCTGCTCTAGATTAATCAGCATGTTTACACTGGAAGCCAGTGACATAAATGTTACGTGGCGAGGACAGTGTCATGACTGTACTGTTTGGGCCAGCAGAAAATATATATTCGATATGAGATACACAACAATATACTGCATATATGAAAAGCTTTATATGCTTTAAGAAAGAGGTTGCTCTGTCATATCGATATTTAATTTGAAAGAGCAATATCTGAGCAATTAAATGCTCCCCTGTGTAGTTTAAACTGCCATACATAATTGAATGCTTTTTTTATTTTTATATTACTGTTTCAGTCTTGCTGTGTTGTTTAAATCCTCACTATGGATTGTTATGGGTGCCTGGGTTTTGTAAGAGCAGATCTAAAACACTTAGCTATTTCTGAGATCTAAATCTTCTCCAAAAATGAGTTTAATGTTTGTTTTATACTGTGATGAGACCACTTTACAGTTGTGTGCTCACGCAGATGAACTCTGGTTGTGTTTGCAAGTCTATGGGGCGAGAGATGGTGGAGATTATGGATATTAACACATCACTTACACATAATCATGGCTAATGTACCTGTCGCCACAGTCTGAATGTCTGCTTCATGACCTTAAACAGGGAGGGATTGATTCAAACAAGAGGCCTAAGGGCTTGATTACAGTTTCAGTGCCGGCAACGCTGCTTCTAGACACTGTATTTTTGGGTGTTTACACAGAGGTAGTGGTGTAACATACCAGACTGACTGAATGAAACGTCTCTATTCAAAGCCTCAGTCTTCCTCCTGAAGTATACTCTCACAGCTTGTCTTATTACAGCTGCCTTACTCTGCACATTTTTGTCTGTTTTTCTATAAAAGTAAACCGAATTTACATTCAAAATTGTATATATTTATATTCTATAAAATAATAATTATATTATATTGAATAATTATATTATATTTAACTATTTACATTTTTGTGACAAGCAATACTGCACTATATTAAGACATGTTTTTTAGGCATTGTAATATAAGTTCACGGCCAACCCCACTTGCGTTCACATTAGGCTTTGGACTCAGTTACATTGGATCCTGTAAATCATGCATAAACCATGCAGCTTTACCATTTTTATTGAGCCTAGGGTTCAGTCTGTGACATCTATGTCCTCTGTATAATGGTACAGCTTTGAGGTTAATTTGTAGGCAAATTTTCCTTTGGGTTTTTGTAATGTCTTTGTTCAGTTAAGGACTAAAATAAGGTCTGTAGTAAACATTATCTGCAGATTCATGTTTTGTTCTACAACATAAATTTTACAACATTGTGCAAATTTTGATGGACGAACGACATTGATGTAAAACATGTTGCTAAAACAAACCCTTGAGATATGAGGTATGTGTAATTTATGTTGTAGAACAAAGTGTCCATGATTCAAATCTTACTTTACTCATAAATTGAAAATCCCAATTTTTTAAAAACAAAACATCCTGGATTTTCCAGACGGCTCATGGCTTGAAAATGCTAGTTGTCTTCCAGTTCTCTGCACTACAAACCTCAATAGCTCCATCCTTTTTTGGTATGCAGATTCACAGGTCAAAGTTCACCAAGCTTTTGTATGCAGTGCTAAACCAATAACATCTTTGCAACCCAGCAACACCGGATAACCAACCAAGCATCACAGAGCTGATCTTTGGAGAATGTGTAATTCTCAAGAAAAATGTAAAAAGGAACTATTTAGTGTGACATTGTTTACTACTCTATCATCCTTACATCTACCAAAATATTAGTCTCAGCCTCAGACGTCACGCCCACGGACCGTTGGCTAAACGTCTGATGCATATGGTACACTTCTCTGGAAACACTTCAGGAGTGTCGAAGTCGTCGTCTGATTGGTTGAATTATACAGGATTACCAGGAAACGTGTGTGTTGCGTTCTTTGACATTCCGCCTGGAAACAAAGATGCTGTGACGCCAAACACGAAAGAAGAAAGCAGTCGTGTTTACAAATGTGACGGCGAAAGCTGTCTAACTACTAACTAAACTAAACTAAACACTGGATTTTCAAAAGTATGTGAAATATTTCAAGTTCGCGGCATATAATCTTTACAATACGTCTGAGAGTTTCATACACCGGTTTGTTATTGTGGCGACATTTCCTCGCCCCGATACGTGATGCTGAACGAAACGAACTGTGATTGATTGTTTCATGTCGGTCAAATGGCCTCATGGGCGAGCCTTGACCAATGAACGTGGCCATCTATTCCAGACCTTCAGCTGTCAGTCTGAAGGCCTGGCTACGCGAGACTACCAAAATATAAACAAATAACAGACTGAAGTGATGCATCTTCTTCCCACGGAGCCAAAGCAAAATATCAAAGACATAAAATCTCCAACGTTGATTAAGATCTGAGTCTCTCTGCCTCTATATATATATATATGGTTTTTGGGAGACAGGTTAAATTTAAGGACAGTCTCTTGGCTCAATTCATTGCACTTGATCATTAGAGGAACACTGAGTTCAAGCTTATTAAAGATTCATGCTGGTGTAGACGCTCAGACATCTCGAGGCTTTGAGTAACTCTACAAACCAAATTGGTAACCACTATATTAGGCTTTACAGGAAGTGTTGGCAGTTCTCGAAATGAGTGGGCTTGATTATGTTTGTGTGTGCGGCGGAAATCTTACCTTATATGAACCAGGCCTTCTCTCTGGCTTCTGGTGAAATACGGTGCAAACTGTCGGGTTGATATGTAGCCAGCTGTGTGTGTGTGCGTTATAAGATCGATTGCAATGACTTGGCCAAAATAGGAAACAAATGTTCTTTAAGTTAATCAGAGAGTCTATCTGCTATCTACTCCCCTCTGCACTGGAAACAGATCTCAGTTCAGTTCTTTTGATCATAAGGTTTTTTTAAGGATGTGATAACATCAGTTTTGGCATGGAGGCCTTCAAAGAAAGGTTATTTTTTCTAAACTACCCATGAGCCATTACTTCAGTCATGTTGTCCATTTCAGATGTTGGCAGATTCAGCATGCAAAACAAAAAGAAACCTTACTCAATTAAGACTAAATCATTTACATTTTCTACAGTGCATTCACTTTGAAAAACATAACAATTACAGAAAATACTAAACAGTTCAACTATTTAACTATAAGGATGTATGTATTTATATCTAGTTCCATTTCTTTCTTTCTAATAGGTTAATTAGTAAATGGCTTTTTTTAGCAATTAACCTCAGGCTATCCTTGTTCTAAACCGAGTTTTAATCCCAGGTAAAAAATACAATAAATGTAAAAGCAGAGTTATATCTGGGAGCAGAGGTGGAAAGTAACTAATTACATTTACTCGCGTTACTGTAATTGAGTAGCTTTTTGTGTACTTGTACTTTTTAAGTAATTTTTTAATCTGTAATTTTACTTTACTTAAGTATATTTTGTGTGAAGTATTGTACTTCGCTACATTTTAAAACACATTCGTTACTGAGTAAAAAAAAATCACTCCGTGGAAACAACTGCAGCAAATAATGGGCAGAAGAAGAAACTGGCGCTAAAATCACAAGAAAGATGCAGACGAACAAGACAGACGTTAATGGTGCAGACCCAGCTGAAAACCAAACCCCGTCGTATTCTGCTGAAGTTGAACTCGAAGGAAATGAAGTGAACCCCTGGCCATATTCATGCTCTATTATGCAGTGTTAGCTGTGTTTGCCTCGGGAGACCGAACTAGCAGCTTATAACATCTCGACATCAACCCTTCGCAAGCATGTAGAGGTAACGTAAGGTAAATACTTACATCGTTGCATTGGTGGTTAAAATGAAGCTTTGACGGTTTAGCAAAAGGTTTTGCACAAATGAGCCAAAAAGACAGTGGTGCAGGGTGTGCAATATCATCTGAGATAATATAGTAATTGTTGTTTTAACGATGTGCGATTTGACATTATCAGTATTTTGCCAAAAAACAAACAAATCACTCTAAACAGTGTTCCGTGAAATCTAGTAACGTTAGATAAGACTTGTGTGCGTGCATCTGGACTGCTTTCTTTCACTGCTTGATTCAGTCTGTTAAAATGCGTTTAGAATGATCACTAAATTGAAGATATAGAAGCAGAAAATGTATATATTTATATAATTTAATATAGTAAGTCAACATCACATGAAGAATGCCGTTTTCTCAAAAATCACCATGATTACATAGGCCTGTAGTTTTGCTTTTTACAACAGTTCAAAAACAAGAAGTTAATTAAGAGACTTGCGTTTTAGACACCATATTGCCTGTTTTGCTCTATATCGACAACAAAATAATACCAAACACAGCCACCATAGCACAGTTTTGCGTCTCTGACTCTGAGCAATGACGTGTTTTGTTCCTGAATGAATTAACCGTTTAAATGATTCTGTTCAATCGCAATGACTCACTTATGAGTGGCTTACTGACACCTACTGGTGGTTCTAATTTAACATTTAAAGTATCTTTTGATTTTTGTATTTCAAATGACTATTTAACATTTGTGACCCTGGCCTGGAGCACAAAACCAGTCTTAAGTCGCTGGGTATATTTGTAGCAATAGCCAACAATACATTGTATGGGTCAAAATTATACATTTTTATTTTATGCCAAAAATCATTAGCATATTAAGTAAAGATCATGTTCCATTAATATATTTTGTAAATTTCCTACTGTAAATATATCAAAACTAAGAGCTTAATTTGAACAACTTTAAAGGAGATTTTCTCAATATTTGGATTTTTTGCTCCCTCAGATTCCAGATTTTAAAATATTGTCTGATCATAACAAACCATACATCAATGGAAATATTATTTATTCAGCTTTCAGATGATGTATAAATCGCAATTTAGGAAAATGGACCCTTATGGTTTTGTGGTTCAGGGTCACATTTTATGTCTTATTTATCAAAACATTATTTCTGCATTTGTAACTGCAGGCTAAATGCATTCATGTCAGTGTGTAATACATCTATGCCACTTCAGATGAAGCTTCTGTGTTTCCTCTGCATTGCAAAGATGAATTTTGTTGATACTGATTTAATTTCCCTGGTAACAGCCTAAATGTGTTATTATTCTAAATAACTGATTCATTTAATTAAAAACACCTAGTTTGAGATTTATAGGCCCATATCCCAGGTGTGTCAAACTCAGTTCCTGGAGGGCCACAGCCCTAAAGAGTTTAGTTCCAACCCTGCTCCAACACACACACCATGTAGTTTTCAAATAAGCCTAAATGATTAGTTTAGCTGTATCAGATGTGTTTAATTAGGGTAATATCTACACTGTGTAGGGCTGTGGCCCTCCAGGTACTGAGTTTGACACCTTTGGTCTATCCCATTTTTTCCTCCCTCCCATTGTTAAAATGTAACTAAGTAATTTTTACTCTGAGTAAATTTTAAATGAGCTACTTTTTACTTTTACTTGAGTATATTTTTAGACTGGTACTTTTACTTGTACTTAAGTAAAATTTCAGCAATGTAATGGTACTTTTACTTGAGTAGAATATTTGTGTACTCTTTCCACCTCTGTCTGGGAGTATGAAACACTTTGCTGTGTTTAACTTATACTGAGTGAAATGATGCGGTGTTGAACATTACAGTTAGATGCTTAGCAAAAGCCAAACGTGTGCTTCAAATTCACGTGCTTTGGACAGTCATGGAAACATGTGAAGAAAAGGCTGTTTCATTCTTACTGTACTAAATTGAGGGCCAGTTTGACTGTTCATGCAGTTATTTGTGTAATAGTCTTATTCGTTGTGTGATTATAAGTCTGGCAGTTAGTTAATAACCTATCATCAGGACCCAGAACCGCGTTAGAGACCCGGATGCTGGCGCAGTTTAGAAATGTGTAAGCGCTGTTATTATAAGCGCGAGATCGTTGGACTTAACGGTGACCACGTCATTTCATCCACGATGCTTGAGTAATCACATGTGTGCGTGCATCAACGAGTAAGTTAATTTCTTTATATGTTATATTTACATTGCTACCATTCATTTGTTTCAAAATACGTGCTTATCGCGTATGCCATAACACATGTCTCTGTAAGCTAATCGCAAGCTAATTCTGTTATGCAATCACTGTATGAGCATTTGCCGTGTTTATTGACATACAAAATGCCGACTGTTACTCATTTGCATACTGATGTTCTTTCATGTAAACTTGTACTTTATTTTATTTCTATTTCTAGAACCACACTTAAGTAAACTATTCAATTCTGAAAGAGTGGTCTGTGAGTGGTGTGTGCTTTTAACTCCTCCAACTGACATAACGAAATTGTTCTGATCGGACAAGTTTTGGTGGTTGCCACCGGGTATTAATCAGCACATAAGAGCATAGCAATATTTTTCATGGTCCTTCGAGCCGGATGAGACAACTTCTGAAATTGCATAATGTCCATACTTGAAGAGGAGATTAGCGATGCTACTGTTCGCTCTCGTCGCCGAACACAGATGCCAAGATACCTCGAAAACTATGAGGTGGATTATGTGTCAGAGCAGCAATTAGTGCACACACCCTCAGGCCACTCCAACGAGGGAGAACAATTAGTAGGGGCTTCAGGAGGTCCATTTGCAATCTGCAACCCCCTGGTTGCTAGCATTGATCACTTTCCTGCCTCCAAAGGTATTCCACACTTCTCTCCTGAAGTACTGCAGAGGCGCCTGAAGGATCTGGAAGAGGAGAACAGTCGGCTGAGACATGACCTCAGAGAACACTCTGCCGCTCATTCTCCAAGACCTCTGTCTCCATCTCAGTCAATTCATTCGCCCAGACATTCAATGCGTAATATGGAGGAACAAGCCTCTACCTCAACGTCATATCACAGAGTAACGTCTACAAGAGATCAAAGAGATCCATGTTATGAAAAGGATAAGTCAGTGAACTTTAATGAGGATAAGTTATGCGCAGAACGTCAACGTGACAGAATAGATGAGATCATCCTTGAGCTTCAGAGGATGAAAGTGAATTTCAAGACATCCAGATCAGCCTCGCCACCACCAAAGCATGCAGCAACACCCCAGAGAGCTGAGTATGCTGATGAACACTATTACAGCCCTACCTCAAGGCAACAGCAACCATATGTTCCTTATCGTTCCTCACTGCCACATAGTCAAGAGAACATCTACCGTGGTCCAACCCCTACTATTCCTGATTTCACTAGGAGACACCTAGAAGTCCTGCATGAGGTCAACAATGAAAGGAGTACTTATTCTACCAAAGCAATAGGAGAGATCTCTCAGTCTACCAGCAATACAGTAGAAACTCTGTACGTTGATCGTCCGACAGGCAGCAGTAAAGTTTTACTGAAACTGTGCAAAGTCATCATACGCAACGGAGACCTTTCACTGGATACATATGCCCTGCTAGATGATGGATCAGAACGCACCATACTTCTCCATGAGGCAGCTCAGCAACTCAGCCTTCACGGTAAGCCCGAAGACCTGTCTCTACGCACAGTGCGCCAAGACATCCGCATCATTTGTGGCTCCACAGTATCATTCACAGTGAGTCCCGCTACACAACCAGATCGCAACTTCACAATCAAGAGAGCTTTCACAGCTGAGGAGCTTGGACTAGCACCTCATACTTACCCAATTGAGACATTACAGAAGAGATATCACCACCTCAAAGGCCTACCTTTGCAGTCAATTGATCATGCGAGGCCATTATTACTCATTGGGTCAGATTACCCACAACTGATCACCCCAGTCCAGCCAGTCCGGTTGGGACCCCCTGGGGGTCCAGCAGCAGTGAAAACTCGCCTGGGATGGACATTACAAGGTCCATCAAAGTTCCTCGAATTCATTCCCCACACGCCGCAGTGCCTATTCACATCTGTCAGCCTTGCACCTAATGATCTGTTCAGTCAAGTAGAAAGGTTGTGGCAGATGGACATCTTGCCCTATCGCAACGAAAAGCTTGTGATAAGATCGAAGCAAGACACAGAAGCTATGCGCATATTGGAAGAGAAAACAATCAGGGTAGAGGTGAAAAGTGTGCAAAGATATGCTACCCCTCTCCTCTGGAAAACTAGCCTTCCACCTCTTGCTGCTCCAAAGGAAGCAGTACTACCTCATTTGCGGCGGACTGAAAATCAGCTGTCCCGGAGTCCTGAGAAATCTCAAGCGTACAAGTCTGAAATATCCAAGTTGCTGGAGGCAGGCTATGTAATAAAAATCCCTCAATCCACAGCCATACAAACTCAAGGGTGGTACATTCCGCACCACATGGTCCACCACAACGGAAAGAACAGGATTGTATTCAACTGTTCCTTCAATTTTCAAGGATTGAGTCTGAATGAATACCTTCTTCCAGGACCGACACTGGGTGCAAACTTGTTGGGGGTACTTCTCCGTTTCCGAGAACATGCAGTAGCCATCAGCAGCGACATAAAGGGGATGTTTCATCAGGTCCGTCTCTTAACCGAAGACCAAACATTCTTGCGATTCCTGTGGCGAGACATGAACACAACCAGCCCACCTGATATCTATCAGTGGTCAGTGTTACCCTTCGGTACCACTTCCAGCCTGTGCTGTGCTACCTTTGCTCTCCGGAAACATGTTGTCGATCACAGCAAACCAGACAGTGAGGCACGTGCATCAATAGAGCGTTGCTTTTATGTAGATAATTGGCTGCAAAGTATTCCCTCTCATGATACTGCCAGGCATCTAGTGGATGACATGCGGCATCTGCTAGTCGAGGGTGGATTTGAACTGCGCCAATGGGCTAGCATCACTCCCCAAATCCTGCAACATCTGCCACAGCAAATCAGATCAGAGAACTATGAGCTTTGGTTCAGTTCAGATAGGGCAGACCCTCAGGAAAGTACACTAGGACTTAGGTGGCAGTGTAGATCTGACACACTTGGATACAAACATGGCCATGTCATTAAAGCCGAGCTGACTATGCGACACATTTATCGCATCCTTTCGAGTCAGTACGATCCTTTGGGATTCATTACCCCATTTACCACCCGAGCAAAGATCATAGTGCAAAGGCTCTCCGCAGACCTCAGAAATGCATGGCTAACTTGGGAAGACGCTTCCACAACTCCCAAATGTCACGCTGCCCAGATGCTACACTACGAAGGTAGATCCCCTGACCAGTTCAAGAAGTGTACACGTTTTCTGTGATGCCTCAGAACGGGCATACGGCTCAGTAGCGTATCTTCGCACTGAAGATAACAAAGGCCATATAGAGGTATCATTCCTGGCAGCTAGATCACGAGTAGCTCCAAAGAGGCAGCAGACAATCCCCAGACTTGAGCTTTGCGCAGCCTTAACTGGATCACAACTGGCAGCAGTTCTGCAAAGAGAGCTCACGCTAGACATCAGCAGTTTCAAATACTGGACTGATTCTACCACAGTTTTAAACTGGCTGCAGTCAGACTCATGCCACTACAAAGTGTTCGTGGGAACTAGAATCGCAGAGATTCAAGAGCTTACTGACTCACAGCTATGGTCGTATGTGCACTCTCAAGACAATCCCGCTGATGATATTACTCGTGGAATGTCCTTGTCTCAGCTTGCCAAACCTTGTAGGTGGAAGGATGGCCCAGCATTCTTACAGAAACCTCAATTACACTGGCCAAAATTACCCAAGCTAAAGCCAGCCGCTACCTCAGAGGAACTCCGTAAACCAATATCTTTCCATCTTCTCATGACTCAGGATGATCAAGGTGTTACGTCTCAATAAACTTCTCGCTTTGGCTGTCAACAGAGGTAGTCGCTAGATTTCACTCCCCGCCCTACCCTTTTTTCCTCCCTGCTGGCTTCTGCTGTCTCGTCTCATCTATTGAAGAGACTCTGCAACGGCTCTCCAAACTAGAAAATTATGGATTTGATCAACTGGTCTCTCAGCGATTGACACCATCTTCTCAACGAGAAGTCTGGGTTCTGGGGAACCTGTTTGTCCTGACGGGACGTTCGCGTCGGATATACGAGGGATGCGTGGGAGGTGGCAAATCGTATGTCTGGCGGCTCTTTCCGTGGAGGACGCTGAAGATATCTACCTTTTCGGCACCATGATAACAGGTATTCTGCTGATTGGATTAGGCTTTACCCTGGGTTATCGAAAAATTCAGAAGACGGGAACAGCTGTTCAAAGTCTCACAAGGCTGCCCGCTTTGATTGAAGCTGTGGGAAGAGCGGTCAGCAATGAGACTGAGACTATAAACCGAATATGGATACCATCATGATGAAACTCGCTGCTTTGGAAGTGAAATTTGGTGATTTCAGAGATCAGAATGGACAAAGAGAATGAGCTGTGGAAATTTTGCAGCTGTTCGCCCCAAAAGTCATAACAACTTAATCTTATCTTTCTGGCTCCCCCAGCGCCTTGGCCAAGGCCGCCTGGTTTCACCACCCTGAGAGAGCGATGCAGTGAAGACTCTCTTGCTCCTTCCCCATTACAGACATTACCCTCCTCCCCATTCAACTGCCTCTGAAATGCTTTGTACCGCCACTAGGGCGAGCAGGTCTGAGACCGGCGCCGCATGGCACTGGACCGGATGGCTGCTTGCCAGAGCTGGATATGTTTCCCCTGTTGCAATGTCATGTGTTTATGGTATATGTGCTTTTGTGCTGAGGTGTTTTTTTCTGCAACTGTACTCCAAATGGAGCATAGTCTGGGGTTAAAATTTTTTCCTCCTCTCTCCTCATGTAAAAGCTGTATTTTCTAAATACCCTGTCTCCTGTTCTGTCTACCCGTTGTCATATGTATGTTGTGTATGTATGGACAGGTTGATGGCTAATTTCGCTGGTACTTGTACTAGTGACAATAAAGGGCTACTACTACTACTACTACTAATATGACAGCTTTCAAGAGCTTCTTGATGAAACAGCCCGATCCCTTCACGGGGCGGCCAGTCCCACCGACACTGTCACAGCTGACACGTATAAGAAAGCTGAACTTGGAGTCATCCAACAGTCCCAAATGGAAAGCTTCCCTGACGAGTACGCTCAGCTTCAAGCAGGGAAACCCATCTCCCCAAACAGCCGTCTAAAGACATTAGCTCCTGAATTTGATCCCGACAGTCAACTGATTAGAGTAGGTGGAAGACTCAGACAATGCCATTTGCTGAGCCCTGATATTCTGCACCCTATTGTTTTAGACCCAATCCATCCAGTGACTAAACTTCTAATTAAGCAGTATGACACACAGCTACATCACCCCGGTACGGAACGGGTCTTTGCTGATATCAGAAGGCGCTTCTGGATCTTGAGAGGTCGACAAGCTGTTAGATCAATTCAGCATCACTGCACCGAGTGTCAGAAATGGCGTGGCAAGCCCAACATCCCTAAAATGGCAGACTTGCCCCCTTCCAGCTTAAGACTCTTCCAGCCAGCCTTCTACTCAACAGGCATGGACTGTTTTGGCCCATTTGCCATCAAAATTGGGCGTCGAAATGAGAAACGTTGGGGCATCATCTATAAATGCCTAACCACAAAGGCAGTGTACATTGACCTTCTATCTCAAGCAGACACGGACTCCTTCCTTATGTCTCTACGCAGATTCATCGCCCGTAGAGGAAAACCTCACCAATTGCTCAGCGATCAGGGCACCAATTTCAAAGGCGGAGACCGTGAGCTGAAGGAAGCCTTCAACAATATTCACCCTCAGTTGCAAACAGAGCTTGCCAAGCAACAGATCAACTTTCAGTACAATCCACCAAACTCTCCCCACTTTGGTGGATCTTGGGAGAGGGAGATTAGATCTGTTAAAGCTGCACTGTACACAGCCATTGGTGCACAAACCGTCACTGAAGAAGTGCTCAGGACTGTCCTAATTGAAATAGAAGGAATTCTAAATTCAAAGCCATTGGGATATGTATCCTCTGATATTGCTGATCCAGACCCAGTAACGCCTAATTCACTCTTGATGGGACGACTGGATTCTGCTTTGCCTCAGGTAATTTACCCTGAATCTGAACTGCTTAGCCGCAAACGCTGGAGACACAGTCAAATACTGGCAGACCAGTTCTGGAACTGTTATCTGCGTAACTACCTGCCTGGACTCCAATCTCGCCAGAAGTGGCAACAAGAGAAAGACAATCTGACAGTTGGGACAGTAGTCATGATCGCGGATCCCCAATTTCCCCGACCACTCTGGCCCACTGGAAAGGTGAAAGCTGTCATACCTGGAACTGATGGTAAAGTCAGAGCTGCGGAGATTCAGGTCAAAGACAGAACCTACATCAGGCCCGTTGTCAGACTGATTAAGCTACCTCCACTCCCTGAATGACTAAATGAGTACTGGCCCAAGATGCAAATATGCAAGCACATTTGGGGCGGCTGTACTAAATTGAGGGCCAGTTTGACTGTTCATGCAGTTATTTGTGTAATAGTCTTATTCGTTGTGTGATTATAAGTCTGGCAGTTAGTTAATAACCTATCATCAGGACCCAGAACCGCGTTAGAGACCCGGATGCTGGCGCAGTTTAGAAATGTGTAAGCGCTGTTATTATAAGCGCGAGATCGTTGGACTTAACGGTGACCACGTCATTTCATCCACGATGCTTGAGTAATCACATGTGTGCGTGCATCAACAAGTAAGTTAATTTCTTTATATGTTATATTTACATTGCTACCATTCATTTGTTTCAAAATACGTGCTTATCGCGTATGCCATAACACATGTCTCTGTAAGCTAATCGCAAGCTAATTCTGTTATGCAATCACTGTATGAGCATTTGCCGTGTTTATTGACTTACAAAATGCCGACTGTTACTCATTTGCATACTGATGTTCTTTCATGTAAACTTGTACTTTATTATTGTTATTTCTATTTCTAGAACCACACTTAAGTAAACTGTTCAATTCTGAAAGAGTGGTCTGTGAGTGGTGTGTGCTTTTAACTCCTCCAACTGACATAACGAAATTGTTCTGATCGGACAAGTTTTGGTGGTTGCCACCGGGTATTAATCAGCACATAAGAGCATAGCAATATTTTTCACTTACCTTTATAGTCTCTTCGACAAAACTCGAAAGTCCAGCAGGCGATGGCATTATGACGATGCGCAATAGCCGTTAAACAGGTCACGCGCTGCGGTTGTCCAATCAATGACGGTGACGCCACAAATATGCAAATGAGAATTTTATCCCGGGGTTTAGGAATAGTGTGAAACGCCATCTTATGAATACCCAGGGGCATTTTTTGAAAATTCTTCAAAAAGAGCACGAAGAATGGCCTTCTCGGCTGCCATAGTTGCACCTCTTGCGTCATCAGAACAGGGTGTTCAACGCATCACCGTTTCAGTTTAAAAATGATTTTGTCGGGGCTGAACGCAGCCCAGGATTTAAATGTGACATTATGAACTAATTATTCTGATTTGATAAATGTCACCATTTATTGCTGTCATTTCATAAACATTGCTATGGCTGATGTTTTATAAATGCAACACAGCACCTGATGCAGTGCATTCCAGTGATTTTCCCATGGGTAACAGTTTTATTGATTCTACTTTGTTTTAGCTTTTGTGGTAAAATCTCTTTAATACATGACCTCTCGTGCTTTATTTTGATTAGGCCATTAAACACTGAACAGGACAGTCAAACATGGGAGGAAGAACCAAGATGTTGTTCTTGTCAAGTGTGTTGCAAGGTTTGTGTTGGCAGAGTCTAGGGAAAAAAGGAATTTTGTAGGAACTGATATGGTTGTAAATGAGAGGTTGTAAACATCTGATTGCATGCTAAAATTACTTGATTAGAAGAGAAAATAGGATGATAGCTTCCAAAATGAGGTTGAGAGTCCCACTGGGTTTGTTTAGGAAGATATCTAGTCCTGGTTTGCGAACACTAAAGACTGAATTTAGCAGGGTGGGTGATAATTCCAGAGAATAACAACAAACACTCATTTCTGCACAGCTTAACATTGAGCGCATTTGTTGTGTTTGACAGACCAGCAGGCGGGAGGATCAGCTGCACTCGACCTGAAACAGACCAGACAGTATGGATGCTTTTGAACTGGAGTGCTGCATATTCAGGATAAGCACTAATGTGATGGTGCTCAATAAATCACGTTCCGTAGATAACAAACTTAAGGACAAAAATAGAAGATGCAGCAGCAATAAAAAACTTTCACCAGTGGCTCAGTGTTTAGATGGATCATGCAATGTTTACCTCTCCATGTTTTGAAAACTTTAGTGTTTGTCTTAAAATGTATGGTTAACAGTTTAACCTGATTCACTCAAGAAATATTGTTATCAATGTTCAAAATATTTTTTGCTTTTTAATATTATTGTGGAAACCGTGATATACTACCATTCAATATAGACCAATTTTATGTGTCCTGAATATATATGTATTTAGTCAGGGTACAAATATATATGTTACAAAAAATAGCTATTTTAATAAATGCTGCTCACTGAACTTTCTATTCATCAAACAATCCTGAAGAAAAAATGTTACTACAAAAATATTAAGCAACAAAAAATGTTTTCATCATTGATAATAATAAGAACCATTATTAATATTTGAGCTCCAGTAATAATTGCAGCAAATCAGTATATTAGAATAATTTCTGAGGATCATGTGACACTGAAGACTGGAGTAATGATGCTGAAAATTCAGCTTTGACATCACAGAAACAAATAACATTTTCAAATACAGGTGCATCTCAGTAAATTAGAATGTCGTGGAAAAGTTCATTTATTTCAGTAATTCAACTCAAATTGTGAAACTTGTGTATTAAATAAATTAAATGCACACAGACTGAAGTAGTTTAAGTCTTTGGTTCTTTTAATTGTGATTATTTTAGCTCACATTTAACAAAAACCCACCAATTCACTCAACAAATTAGAATACGGTGACATGCCAATCAGCTAATCACCGGGTGCCGCTCCTGTCAGCTAAGAACAGCACACGGAGGCTACAATTCACACAGGTTCACCAAAATTGGACAATAGAAGATTGGAAAAACATTGCCTGGTCTGATGAGTCTTGATTTCTGCTGCAACACTCAGATGGTAGGGTCAGAATTTGGCGTAAAGAATATGAAAGCATGGATTCATCCTGCCTTGTCTCAACGGTTCAGGCTGGTGGTGGTGGTGTAATGGTGTGTGGGGATATTTTCTTGGCACACTTTGGGCCCCTTAGTACCCATTGAGCATCGTTTAAACGCCACAGTCTACCTGAGTATTGTTGCTGATCATGTCCATCCCTTTATGACTACAGTGTACACATCTTCTGATGCTACTTCCAGCAGGATAATGCACCATGTCACAAAGCTCAAATCATCTCAGACTGGTTTCTTGAACATGACAATGAGTTCACTTTACTCAAATGGCCTCCACATTCACCAGATCTCAATCCAATAGAGCACCTTTAGGATGTGGTGGAACGGGAGATTCACATCATGGATGTGCAGCTGACAAATCTGCAGCAACTGCGTGATGCTATCATGTCAATATGGACCAAAATCTCTGAGAAATGTTTCCAACACTTCAGGCAGTTCTGAAGACAAAAGGGGGTCTAACCCGGTACTAGCTATGTGTACCTAATAAAGTGGCCAATGAGTGTATATATTCCTTTGGTCAGATAAAAAATGTCATATCTGCACCTCTGTGCTGCTTTCGAAACTTTTTTATAGCTCAACCAATCGTGTGAGTTTGAGGGCAGGACTATCTATTTGCTTAGCTAATAGCAGATGGAGAAATGTTTGGTAATTATTTTTGCCATTTTTGGTTGCGATTAGATGCAAAAAGTTACAAAATAAAGTACTTCAGAACAGTACATCTTTCCGAAGATCTGCTTCATTGTTTCCATGCTTTCAACATCTGGCCTGTCATCTCAAACACATCCGTACAGACACAGCATCGATGTTGGTAGGGAGCAGAGAAGTTAAAATGTTAAGTGAGTAATGAGAGATCTGTTTTCTCTCAGGTTTGACCTGGTTTAAAAGAAAAATCCAGTCTGTCTACTCCTCCACACACCTACAGCTGAGCTTCACAGGAAATACTTCGGTGTTCTAGACGTATGATAAGTAAAACCTTATGGGTTTGTTTGAAAGTCTTGTTCAAAAGTTGATCCAAATATTGGCCTGTCCTTCCAAGTTTCCAGCTGCTATGTAATAGAATTGTGTGGAGAGTATTCTTATGAAACAGCCAGATTAAAGCATTTATTTGGGAAGAAATGACATTTTATAGTGTTACTCCACTTGTAAATCGTAATCATATGGTGCTCATATTTTTTATTAAAACATGTGCATTGCAGTTGCACATTAAACATTGTTTTGTATTAGCCAGATGTGACTGCAGGTGGTTTACAGGATACCAATGACTGTCAAATACACCCTTATGGTGGATTAATGGTGTGTTGTTTCACCTGTTCTCTGTTCAGCAGGCCAACAGAAGGAGCTGCCAAGAAATACCAGCATTACCATCCAACTCTGATTTGTTAAGTGTCGAGGATGGTGTTGAAAATTTCACAGTGACTACGTACATCAATGAATAGAGATGTGAAAGCTGTGAATGTACATCATCATCAGCCTGTGGTAATCAACTGCACCTTTACACATACTTACACATGCAATGTTACAATGTTTCATTGCTGCTTACAAGGTCAAAGTTTACCTGATGCATCGTACACAGCATAGCCTACTGTCTAGGTCTTTTCGAGCTTGTTCAGGCTAGACAAAAATCTGCCTCTAATTTACGAGATGTGTTGTACCTTTAAGGGGTCATCGGATGCCCATTTGATATAAGTTGATATGATTGTTTGGGGTATTGGTCTCAAACTCAATTCCTGGAGGGCCACAGCTCTGCAGGGGTTAGCTCCAAATCAGTTTTAGGGGAAAATACACATTGTTGTGTAAACATACATATTACAAAATTGTTGGTATCCTTCCATTAAAGAAAGAAACCCCACTATGGTCACTGAAATAACTTGAAACTGACAAAAATAAAAATTTACTGAAAATGAACCAATGAAAATCAGACATTGCTTTTGAATTGTGGTTCCACAGAAGCATAAAAAAAACCCGAATGAAACTGGCCGGGACAAAAATACCCATTGAATGGTACCCATTGAAAGATTGAAAATCATTTAAATCATCATCACAGGTGTCTTCAAGCAGTCAAATCAGTCACTTTGGTATCATAGTGTGCACCACACTGAACATTGACCACTGAAAGCAATGGCAGAGATTTGTCTCAGGAGATCAGAAAGAAAATGATAGACCAGCATATTAAAGGTAAAGGTTATAAGACCATCTTCAAGCAGCTTGATGTTCCTGTGACTACAGTTGCACATATTATTCAGAAGTTTAAGGTCCACGGGACTGTAGCCAACCTCCCTGGATGTGGCCTCAAGAGGAAAATTGATGTCAAATCGAAGAGACAGGTAATACAAATGGTAACCAAAGAGACAACTTCCAAAGAGATTAGAGGTGAACTCCAAGGTCAAGGTACATCAGGGATCGATTGCACCATCCATCACTGTTTGAGCCAAAGTGGACTTAATGGAAGACAGCCGCGGAGGACTCCACTGTTGAAAGCAAATCATAAAAAACGAGACTGGAATTTGCTAAAATGCATATTGACAAGCCAGCTTCTGGGATAGTGACCTTTGGACAGATGAGACAAAACTGTAGCTTTTTGGCAAGTCACATCAACTTTATGCTCATGTAAAAATGAATCATACAAAGAAACATGGAGGATGCTCGGTTATGTTCTGGGGCTACTTTGCTGCATTTTCCGCAGGGTGTCTTGAATCTGTGCAGGGTACAATCTCAAGACTATCTCAAGACCAACTCAAGACCATTCTGGAGCAAAATTTGCTGCCCAGTGTCAGAAAGCCCGGTCTCAGTTGCAGGTCATGGGTCTTCCAACAGGATAATGACACAAAACACACCATGAATAGAAGAACACAAAATTAGACTATTCTGACGTGGCCTTCTGTGAGCCCTGATCTAAATACTATTGAACGTCTGTGGAAAGAGCTGAAGCATGCAGTCTGGAGAAGGCACACTTCAAACCTGAGACCGCTTCAGCAGCTTGCTCACAAGGAGCGGGCTAAAATACATGTCAACAGGTGTGGAAGTCTCATTGAGAGTTATAGAAATTGCTTGATTGCAGTGATTGCCTCAAAAGGTTGTGCTACAATATATTTAGTTAGGGGTACCATCATTTTTGTCCAGGCCGGTTTCATTCGTTTTTTTAATATTGCTTTTGTTTAACCACAATTAAAAAGCAATGTCTGATTTTCATTAGTTAATTTTGAGTACATTTTTGGTTATTATTACTTTTGTCAGTTTCATGTTATTTCAGTGACCATTGTGGGGTTTTATTTCTTTAATGGAAGGATACCAACAATTTTGTCCACATGTGTAGTTAGAAATAATTCCTTTTAATTTACAGGGAAAAGCACATAAATTCCTGCATTACTCCTCACATTTTTATTGTTTTGGCAGACACTCCAAAGAGATTTATGGTGCATTCAGGATAATTGATCATTTTGTTCTTTGGAGATCGAAACCATGACCTTGGCGTTATCAACACAACAATTCTCTGCCAGAAGCATTTTCATTTATTTGTATAACTTCTAGCAACCGCAGTAATTATTGCTTATCAAGTCTTTATCATGTTTTTTTTTTGTTAAATCTTAAAATAAGGTCAGAGACATTATCGCTTGTGTGTTTGTATTGCTCTCTGATCATATGTTTGTTTTAGTTATTTTATTTCCCGGTTTTGTTATCACAAATCATTAGATTAGCATAAACAGCTCACTGGACATCATCCCTTGATACACCCAAGATAAAGAAGAATATCCGGGAAGCCCTACATTTACTTGGCAAGATAGGGAGGATGGCTCTGCTCAACCGACATTTTACCCCATCTTGGGGGCATTTTACCCCATCTTACCATATACATATCATCTGGATCAGTATCACTTTTCATGCACATCTCATTTGCTTCATGCGTAATTGTTCGGTTAATGGAAATTAACAGGATATATTTGAGCAGTAAGTGCTTTAGGCAGTAGCTGTAAAGCTGGGTTATGAAGATGGACAGTCTTCTCTATATTGTACTCTTGAGATTGGTTTAATAGTGTGGAATTGGGATAAAGCCATCTGGTTTAGTTCTCCACTGGACTCCCGCAGTGGAAATGAACCTGGCATTCAGTGTATTCAACTATTGTAGAGCTGGGCAGTGTTGAGAAAACACACACGCACTTTTATAGTGCTTTTATCGTGCAAAGGCTTTGTTTTATAGATATAGTTCCTTCTTTACTCCCTCTCATGTCAATCCAATCTCATACGATTTTCTTTCTTTATCAGAACACAGAAAGAGAAAATTTGAGGAAGCTTCACATAACTATTTTTTTAAATCTGAATCAACATATCGGATGGAAAGATTATCTGTAAATAAAGTCTAATGATTTATAGTTTCATTTTTACTATGGCCGTATGGAAATCAGAGTTATGAAGTTGCCTCAAAAGTCTTAATTTGTGGTACACAGAAAAGTAACAACATGCAAGGTGAGGGTGAGTAAATGATGGCAAAAATGTTGTTTTAGTGATGCTTTTTTGGTCTTTATTTATTTCATTTTGAAGCTAAAAACTATTTGACATTTGAACCTAAAAAACGTTTTCTGCTGAACTGGTTGTGAAAATATATAAACATTACCAAAATTAGAAGGCCTACCATTAAGATAAAACTATTTGTTGATCAGTCCATTTGGTGATCAGTTTTTATTTCAGTTATGTTCCTTGCAATCTGTTTATCCTTAAAAACTGAACGTTTTCTGTTTCTCCTTTGAACGGTTTCTCCTTAATGTTAAGTATGGCGATAAAGTTACATTTCTACAGAATTCTGAACTTCCAAGTTCCTGAACTGTTGCAAAGTTAAAATGCCATTGTATGGTGTAACTTTAATATGGAATAACCAAAGTTAACTGATATCAATCAATAAATAAATAGTTATTAAAAAAAAAAAATACTTTATTAGTATATGTATTATTTCAAATAGATGGCTTGTATCAGAAAGTCAAGGAAATGCAGTCTGACTACAGAATTTCAGGGTCACCAGTGCTTTGTTTTGGGCCTTGTCCTTTCCCCCACAGGGCAGTTAAAGACATAAAGGAAGACGAAGGTCAGTGCATTTAAAAAACAGCTGCTGATTCTACGTAATGACATGAATTAGCGTGAAATGATTTGACCTTTCCATTTGGGCCAATGAGCAAGTTAAACTTTGGATAATTTTAGAACCTAATTCTCATCATACTTGGATGAAAGTATGTAAGGCCAGGCTTTTTGGAGTTTGTTGGTGTATTTTCAATTTTTGCATCATGCAGAAGGCCTGTGTTGCTAAAAATGTCTAGACTGGAGATCTGAGCAGTATATCATTGCCATGCGTTTCAGGTCAAGTTGTTTTTGTTCTATTTCGTTTCTGCAGCACAACTGGAATTTTAAATAATTTCAATATTTTCCGACACTACGGTGAGGCAGCAGATGGACGTCGAGAACAGATGTCCTTGCAAACATTCCCTGGTCGTTGTTAGCAGCTGAGAAATTGAGCTCAACAGTCTCAACATTAGCATTGTATTGCTAAACGCCCTGGTGTCACACCAGCATACAAAGAAGCTTGAAAAGCTTTAAAAAGTTCAAAATATTCCAATATAGAAAAGATAAAACATAAATATCTCCATCTAATTATCATATGCCATGCAAAATGAGAATTTTATAAGCATAATGTGCTCCAGGAAGTCCACACACAGTGACTGAAACAGCTCCTTAATTAGGAATAACATGAAGAAAAGATGGTTTAAAGGGATAATTCACTTATAAATGTTCCACATTTACTCACCCTCAAGTTAAAAACCTGTATGATTGTATTTATTTTGAACACAAAAGATGATATTTTGAAGAATGTTTGTAACCCAATAGTTGCTGCATGGTACCCATTGACTTCCCATTGAGTATATTTTCCATATTATGGAAATCAATGGCTACCGTCAACTGTTTGGTTACCAACATTCTTCAAGTATTTTCTTTTGTGTTCAACGGAAGAAAGAAACTCACAGGTTTGGAACAACATGAGGGTGATTAAATGTTTTTTTTTTTGTGTGAACTATCCCTTTAAATTTAAATACCGAATGTATTAGTACAGTCTGCTCAACACTTCCCTTGCTGAAATGTTTCCATGTTCAAAAGCTCACTGGGAAACAGTATTAATCAGTAGCCTTTCCTTTAACACTGCTGTCTTGCTTTCTTTTCAACCCTGATTTTGTGTGTGTGTGTGTGTGTGTGTGTGTGTGTGTGTGTGTGTGTGTGTGTGTGTGTGTGTTCTCGTGTTCTTGGGGAAGGGTGGGAGAGATATTGTATATATTGGAAGTGACCCAAAACACACATGTTAGCGGTAATGGGCATCTGTTACCACCTCAATCTACGGTGGGTTAATGGAGTTGCCCTTTTACGTAACAGCTGACCATGATCTGCACAGCCTTCAGTGGGCCAAAGAGCTTTGAACAAGTTTGATCTTGTTTTTAAATGAAAGCAAATCGACTGAATGGAAAAACTGCTTCTAAACTAATTAGCTTTTTTTCCATAAATGCATAAACAATTTGGAGCTGTTCAGGGTGATTCTGAACAACCGACATTTGGGAAAATGTATATTATAAAAATCCTTTTGAGGTTACATGAACATTAAACACACATAACAAGTCTCATAGCTAAGTAATTAATAAAGAAGAAGCATTGTTTCTTTGATGTAATTTAAAGTGAGTTGCAAATTCAAAAAAAGAGACAAAAGCATAACAAGAATCACACAATTAATACCTGTGACTCCAGATGATGTGTTATGAAAGAGTCGATTGGTCTAAGAAACTGAACATTATTTACAACATCATTACCTGTAATCCAGAGCCCCAGAAAAACAGTCTAGAGTGATGCCTGAATCAATCTATTTTTTATTTTTTATTTTTTTTAACAGGTTCTTTTTAGTGATTTATTAATCCAGTTCACCATAATGGGCTGAACCGTCTGAAACAGTTTGCAACTTGAGCAGCACAGATCTATAGGTTACTCAATCAAAGCTCACTTTTGGACAAGCCTGATAGTCCGACTTTAAATGAGCCAAAATGCTGGCGTATATGATTCTATGATGCTGTTTTTTTGCCAACTCATCCAGCACTCCAGCAGTTTCTGAACAAAAGTTCATAGCAGTTCACTCAAAAATGAAAATTCTGTTGTTAATTACTCACACGTATGTCCTTCCAAACCCGTAAGACCTTCGTTCATCTTTGGAACACAGATTAAGATATTTTGATGAAATCCAATAGCTTTTTGACCCTCCATAGACAGCAAAGTTACAGACACGTAGTAAGAACATTGGTAAAAATGTCCATGTGTCATCAGTGGTTCAACCGTAATTTTACGAAGCTACGAGAATACATTTTGATAGCAAAGAAAACTATAATAAAAAGTAAAAAAGACATTATTCAACAATTTCTTCTTTCTTGGGCACACACATGTGTCATGCTACTCTTGATAATGGTGGCAGATTGTCCCAGAAGAGAAGAAACTGTTGAATTTGAATCATTATCTCAGAACGCTCTATAGCATTGCATATTAGGCACATGTCCAAATTGTTTGTGTGGAGAGTGGAAGCTAAAATGCGTTTTACGGGACATGGAGGCGCCAGCACGATGTGGAAACAACTTCAAATGCGCCATCATTTTTACTCATAAAGGTAAGAGTAATACATAATTCAGAACTGCAAAGGGTCCACTTTTATTTGTGTGCACTCACACTATCAACAAAACAATGTGCTTTTATAAAATAAAGAAAACAACCAGGATGCGCTTTCTGCCGTCTCGGTCTTGAACAGGTCAAAATGATGAACCAAAATATCACCGAATACTTGCCTCACAGAAATGAAAATGTATAAATATATCTGTAGAAAGCTTTGAATAACTATTTTAAAACTAAATAATTCAAACCAAAAAAAAATTGAACCCCAGTCCTTTGCTCAATTCTATTGGACCATGGCTAAGGGGCTTGAAAATGATGATGCAGCCCTAAATGAGGCCTTCAACCTCGCTCTGGATGACCCCTTGCCGCAATGGGAGATGGAGCAACTGCATGTTTTGAATATCTGGAACTTCTCCAATTATTTGCATCACTGCAAAGACTGGCAGATCCTTAACCTTCCTGAGGATGTCAACAATGACCACCCTGCCCTCCTTTCCTCTTCGAGCTCAAGGTAGCTTCAAGAGAAGTCTCTGTTCCTGTATCTGTCAAGTCTGTCGCAGTTGAGTAAAAGTCAGTCATGTCCAGTCTTGATAATTCTGTGTTTATGTCAGTCCAGGCTTTTTATGTATTTTCCATTTTGCATCATGCAGAAGGCCTGTGTTGCTAAAAATGTCTAGACTGGAGATCTGAGCAGTATATCATTGCCATGCTCCTCAGGTCAAGTTGTTTTTGTTCTATTCGCTTCTTGCACACTGGAATTTTAAATAATTTCAATATTTTCCGACACTCACGGTGAGGCAGCAGATGGACGTCGAGAACAGATGTCCTTGCACAAACATTCCAGCGTTGTTAGCAGCTGAGAAATTGAGCTCAACAGTCTCAATATTAGCATTTGGCTCATGTTCGCCTGGTGTCACACCAGCATACAAAGAAGCTTGAAATCCCAGTCTTTAAAAAGTTCAAAATATTCCAATATAGAAAGTCATAAATATCTCCATCTAATTATCATATGCCATGCAAATGAGAATTTTCATAGTCCAGTCCAATCCAGAGTCTGCTCCCCAAGCCCGTCCCAGAGTCTGACTGATCCCAGTCCTGTTTAGGGATAATTCATTTATACCAGTCCTGTCCAGAGTCTGCTTCATCCCAGTCCAAGTTAAAACCTGTCAGATCTGTATTTATTCTGAACACAGATGATATTTTGTCCAGAATGTTTGTAACCCAATAGAGTTGCTGCATGGTACCCATTGACTTCCCCATTGAGTATATTTTCCATATTATGGAAATCCTGTCCAGAGTCTGCTTCAACTAGTTTGGTCCAGTTCTTCAAGTATTTTCCTGTGTTCAACAGAAAGTCCTGTCCAGGTTTGACAACATGAGTTAGTTCTGCTTTTTGTGTGTGAACTATCCCTTTAAAGTTAAATACAGTCCATTAGCAGTCTGCTCAATTCTTTAGCCCTGAAATGTTTCCATGTTCAAAAGCTCACTGAAAACAGTATTCCTGCATCAGGAGAGCCTTTCAAATTTACTGCTGAGCTTTTGTAACCCTGGAGTGTGTGTGTGTGTGTGTGTGTGTGTGTGTGTGTGTGTGTGTGTGTGTGTGTGTGTGTGTGTGTGTGTGTGTGTGTGTGTTTTGTGTGTGTTTTTATTTTTTTTCTTTTTTGTTCTTATAGAGTTTAGTAATTTTAGTACTTCAACTTTTTTATTTCCTTTAGCTGCAAAGGCAACATTATACATTTTAAAGTTTTTAAGTTTAGGTTTTTCCATCTCATTTTTTTTTCTTTAGACAAAACTACCTTCTCTGCATTTCATTTGTTATGATTTTGGATAAAGGGGGGAGGGGGTTTGTATCAATCCCAACTATTTTCAATTAAATATAAATGCAGTTTTTCATCTCTCCCCATCTAAATTCAAATATAAAAAGTTTTGACAGCATGCATTTATTTTATTTTATTGTTTTTTTATTTGCTTCATTTTTAGCTTTATTTCAGTTAACCCTTATAGTTTAGTTTACAAGAACATATGGTTTACAGTAATGTAACCAGAGTCCAAAGGGCAAATCACAGCACTTGAATAAATGTTAGAATACAGATTTTTTTAAGTATAACCACAAGACTTCAAACTGTTTACTAACTTGGTTTGTGTAGAATAACATGCAATTTTCAGCTCCTGTAAAGCCAGAAAACCTAACATCATCTGCTCAACAATAACAAAAGAGACTGATTACTTACAGTAAATGAAAATCTAATTGCTGCAAAGGCAACATATTTTTTTTTATTATTTTTTTTAAAGTTTTTTTATTGATTTATTAATCCAGTTCATAATCTGAATTAAATCATTTAAAGGCAGAGATCTATAGGTTCCATTTGTAACTTAATGACAAAAAAATATCATACCTATGACCTGACCTGAGCCTAAATGCTGTGGATAATGAAGAGTGTTTTTGCCAACTCATCCAGCACTAGCAGTTTCTGAACAAAAGTTCATAGCAGTACACTAAAAATGAAAATTCTGTTGTTAATTACTCACACTTATGTCCTAAGCAATTATGACCTTCGCTGATCATTTAAAAGATTAATGATGTTTTACTGATGTTGTAATGTCAGATTTTGTATGATAAAAATATACTCTTTTATGACTATGGAGTAGGTATATAAGACTGTTGGTGATGGTAGAGTAGTCTGGTTTTCTGCCACGAAAATGCAAGTCAGCAGCTACACATTTTTTAAAATTAAAGAAAGCATCCCAAAATGAATACATGTGGCTCTTGTCGATATGTTAAGGTCATATGAGCAGCCCGATCAGTCTGTCACAGAACAATGAACATCAGTCCTGAGCAACATTATTACCTGATTTGTATTATTATAATCCAGAGCCTCTGAAAAACTAACATTTCCCTGCCTTGCAGTTTAATGTATGACTTCCCTGACCAGAGTCTAGTTTTGGCTCATGTTCCAGGGTCTGCTCTATCCCAGTCCTGCCTAGAATCTGCTCCATCCCAGTCCTTCCCAGAGTCTGATTCATCCCAGTCAGGACAAGATAAGACTGCTGTCCCAATCCTGTCCAGAGTCTGCTTCATCCCATGACTTGGGTAAAATGCTGAGGTAATTATAAAACAAACCAGTAATAGAGGAGGGTTTTGATGATTTGCCATATAAATGAACCAAGCATATTACAGGACAGTTATGTAATGTGACATGATATTACCTTTGCTAAGTACCTACCTTTTCTTTATAGCCCAAACTGTTGTATCCTTCTTTTTCTGGAGGGATTCTCTTGAAAGAGTCTTTCTGTAGTGTAGTGGAGCACTAGAGATCTCAGACCTGAGCGATAGTGTTCAAAAGTCCTGTCCAGATGTCATCCAGTCCAGTCCCGAATCTGTTCCAGAGTCTCTCCCAGGTTCTGCTCCAGAGCCCAGTCCAGCCCAGAGTCTGCTTAATGTGCTAAAAGCAGTGGTGGTCGATAACGGTACAACTACTTAGTTACTGTATAAAATACATTTTCAAGTATCTGTACTTTACTGGAGTAGTTTTATTTTGAGTAACTTTTACTTTTACTTCACTACATTCCAAAGCATAAGATCGTACTTTTTACTTCACTACATTTCATAAAACATATCGTTACTCACGTGATACATCACGTGCTCCGAGCCATGAAGCGGTGTCTGATTCATGAACAAACTGATTCTTTTCAATGAACCTGTTCAATCGGTTCGCAAATCGCAACAAAGCGATTCATTCACAAATTGCAATGATCTGATTGCAGCTGTTCTCAGTCGAAAACTCACTGATTCAAATGATCCGTTTAGTCTTCTTCAGTGAACTGAACTCACAAGTAAAGAACCGGGAGATCTTGTGGCGCGCTACTGATGCTGTGAAAATGCGTTACTAATGTCGAATTTTAGGATTCATTATTGTAACTGAAAATAATATTTAGGTCAAAACTGTCAGTTGTTTGTGAACTAAATCTGCTGTAAAGGGTGATCTATTTAAGCCCACTGAAATGCTTGAATGCAGACAGATCAACATCAGTGTCTCTAACGTTATGTTTTAGGTCAAAAACAAAACATTAAAATAACACCGATTAAATAAAATAACTGATGCACGTGTAACGGATGTATACCAGTAAGGGCTGTGTGTAAACCTCACTCCCTGACCTCAAAAGAGGCGCTCTAGCGACTGATGCAAGAGGCTGTAGCCTTTGGCGTTCCTTGTTAGAGCGCCCGCCTCCCGCCGGAATCCCGGGTTCGCGACCCGCTCGGAGCAAGAACGAGTTAGGATGGTGTGGACCGGGGAGATACACGCGTTCATATTCCCGCTGCTGTAACGTTAGCAGTTTTTTAAATGCTATGCATTTAGACCTATGTGACGTCTGTTTTTATATTGTTTATCAACAGTATACATTTTTATATTGTTTAGATCAACTAGCCGAGTATACAGATATGAATGTTTATTCATAACCATACTGAAAATAAGTAAATATTGTTAGCTGATGCTAACTGTCTAGCTAACAAGCTTGCTGGTGCTAAGTTGAGAATTTTTAGATATAAAGTCCAAATATCTTTATTCAGCCACCTAGATAGATTCCATCTGAGGGAAAAAGAAAGGATGTGATGTTCAGAACATAGTAACTACAGTAATTATCAGAGTGGGAAGTGATGCCCTCTGGGGCATTGGGCCAGGGTGTTTTACACCACAGACAAGGTTTGAGAAGAAAAAAAAATCATTATGAAAATATAATTAGATTTTCCTTAAAATGTTCTTCCTAATTTCAGGCCTAATTCTCATGTCATATATAACTGACGTTCTGCAAAACAACAAGTTCTAAAACACTTTTTTCTTACTGGTGAAAATTAGATGGTGAAATCTGTTTTCTCTCAGGTACATGGCAGTGTAAGCTTCACAGTGAACTACTACATCACTCTCATCAACGTAGTCCATATCAACAAAATATATATCTTGACTCTATATAGTGGTTATTTTGGGAAAAACCCAGGTATTTTGGGCAGTATGATTATAAAAATATGTGCTAATATAAAATTAAATAAAGTAGTCTATATAAAATTGCAAAATAAATCTGTCTATCAGTACTTTTTTACTTAAGTACATAAAAAATGGAGTACTTTTGTACTTTCACTCGAGTAAAATTGAAAAAGCAGTACTTTTACTTTTACTGGAGTAATATTTTAGTATACGTATCTGTACTTTTACTCAAGTACTTGATCTGTGTACTTTGACCACCACTGGCTAAAAGAGTATAAACGTCTAAGTGTCACTAGAGACGCCTCACATTATCTTAAATCAGGTGTGCATATAGGGGAATTTCTGCCTCAGTTCTCAGATATTTATTGGCGCTCATACATACAATAATTATGTGGTTTAACATGTTAATTAAATCTAAAATTAGCATAAACAGTTTTAGTTTTGTAAAGAATCTCATGTTATCTTGATTAATGTATCCATAATGCTATTGTATTGATCCACGCTTCAACTGTTTCTCATTTTTTCATGTCCCAGAAGGGTTTTGGGGCAGACGGACTTGAGTCATGGAGAACGAAACACAGCTGCCAGTATTTTTCCATGGAAATTTGCTGTTTTCTTTGCTTGAGTGAAAGATTTGTTTAGCAATTATTTATCAGCAGGTCACATAGATGCCAAATCATCAGTGTAATTAGTGAGATAAGTATCAGTATTCTGCCTTTAATTGATTATGCCTAGAATAGGTTTATGTTCATATCAGAGATCAAAGAAGAGTGCACTGTGCCAGAAATAAATTCAGAAAGAGTCAATAATTGTGTTAGTCTCACAGTGGGAGATTATTGTAGGTAAGAATAGAGGATTTTTTGTGTCTTGGTTGTTAAGAATGAAAGAATCTGGTATTAGCTAATGATGAAACTGAGGTATTATCTGTCATCCGCAGTATGAGACTGTTTATTCAATTGTCAGTCTGAGAACGTATGTTCTGCATGAGAAGAGACCTGTTTGAATATGTGCGAGTGAATCAGTGTGTGTGTGTGTGTGTGTGTGTAAGGAAACTAGAAACTATTAATTTAATTCTTCACACTTTAATATATTAAACACTCAAACATTTAATTAAGGCCTAAAGGTCTGGATGCCTTTTTGGGAGGGTGTTCTCTCTCAAAATGTTCTGTGATGTTTTTCCATCTGATCCTGGACTGTGGATTTTGGAAAGATAAACATAGGCATTTAATTGCCTCTTTAAATATGTTTTATGTGGCAGGGCTTGTGGGATTTCTACTTACTTCATTTAAGTTTTAGAAATGTTGTCATTTTTAATTAGTTGTAGTAAGTTTGTCATTTTTAAATAGTTTTTAAATATTTCCATTTTACTTCATTTTTACATTTTTGACATTTTAATACTTAAACGTATTTTATTTTATTTAGTTGTTGATTTAAGCAGAACGTTTTTCATCTAATATATGGTTTTAAATGTATTTTATAGTTCTTTAGACAAGAATACTTTTTGTGCATTTAATTTATTACAGTGGAGGAGAAAAATATTTGATCTGCTGCTGATTTTGTATGTTTGTCCACTGACAAAGAAATGATCAGTCTATAATTTTAATGGTAGGTTTATTTGAACAATGAGAGACAGAATAATAACAACAAAATCCAGAAAAACGCATTTCACAAAAGTTATAAATTGATTTGCATTTTAATGAGTGAAATAAGTATTTGACCCCTTCACAAAACATGACTTAGTACTTGGTGGCAAAACCCTTGTTGGCAATCACAGAGGTCAGATGTTTCTTGTGGTTGGCCACCTGGTTTGCACACATCTCAGAAGGGATTTTGTCCCACTCCTCTTAGATTTTGTCCCTGTCTCCTCTCCAAGTCATTAAGGTTTCGAGGCTGAAGTTTGGCAACTCGTACCTTCAGCTCCCTCCACAGATTTTCTGGGATTAAGGTCTGGAGACTGGCCACTCCAAAACCTTAATGTGCTTAATGTTGCCTTCACTCTTAAAAATAAAGGTGCTTCAAAAGGTTCTTCAAGCAATGCCATAGATTATGGCATTGTGAAGCAGCTTTATTTTTAAGAGTGTTGGCTATGTGTTTTGGGTCATTGTCATGCAGGAATACCCATCCACGACCCATTTTTAAAGCCCTGGCTGGCTTCAATGCCCTGGCCCTGACGGTACATGGCCTCATCCATCGTCCCTTTGATGCGGTGCAGTTGTCCTGTCCCATTAACAGAAAAACACCCCCAAAGCATAATGTTTCCACCTCCATGTTTGATGGTGGGGATGGTGTTCTTGGGGTCATAGGCAGCATTCCTCCTCCTCCAAACACGGCGAGTTGAGTTGATGCCAAAGAGCTGGATTTTGGTCTCATCTGACCACAACACTTTCACCCAGTTCTCCTCTGAATGGTCTCTATGGTCCCAGCTGCCTTGAGATCATTGATAAGATCCTCCCGTGTAGTTCTAGGCTGATGCCTTGTATCCCCCCCTGCACGGGGGATACAAAAAAATGATATTTTTACAAATGTTTTTATATCCTTTTAAATTATTTTCAATTCAATTCAATATTAATCCAGTTTCTCATTCATCTCTCCCAATCTAAATCTAAAAGTTTTGACAGCATCATTTATCATTTATATGTTAATTATTTATTTACCTTTACTTTTAAAACCTTTTTCTATTTCATATTTTTTTCCTTTTCATTTCAGCATTATTTAAATTCAAATCTTAGTTAACAATAACACTTGAGTCTAAGGGTAAAGCACTGCACTGTAATAAATGTTAGAAAACAGATTTTTTTAAGTATAACCACAAGACTTCAAACTGTTTACTAGCCTAGTTTGTGTAGAATTACATGCAATGCTCAACTCTTGTAAAGCCAGTAAACTTAACATGATCTGCTCAACAATAACAAAAGAGACCGATTACTTACTGTAAACGAAAATCAAGCCACAAAATTATTGCTAACACGAAAGCAGAAGATCTAAAACAGTTGTTGCAAAATAATGATTTAGACTTGCACACTCATATACAAAACATTTATTAAGGTTTTAACAAATATATATATATATAAATACTTTCTGTGCAATGTTATTTTCAAGCTCTCTTGCCCCATAGACTTCCATTTTAAATGCAGTTGGTTTTTATGAGCGACATTCCTTCGAGATTGATACCACACTCAAATCCCTGCATTAATGATTCAGCCAGTTTGTGACTGATCTAAGAGACCAGTGAAGCATTACAGCAAGAGTTATAGTGACTAAACCAGAGGCCCTAGCTGGAAGCTTCATAGTCATAAATCTGTGGTTATTTCTGGTAGCTGTCATCCGAGGCACTTGGAGCTGGCAGTGGCTTGACTTTATTTCCAGGGTGGGCTGTTTATCAGGAGCTTGCCGTGTGGCACAGCTGATTAACCTGTGAGACAGAGGAGTTCATCATTCAGGGTGCTAGATGGGATTTGTGAGCCGTGTGTTTACAGATATTGATGCCGTGTGATGGTCTTTTTGCTGATACTCAGGTTGTCTACTAGCACATAATGCATGCCAGTCACACATTACAAACTGAAGTGTCTATATGTGGGTAGGCAGATGAGTTTGCAGTGTCTTTGGGTGAACGATTTCTACATTTCACAAACCGAACAGAGACATGAAGAGTGCAGTGGTTTTGTTTCACAAGTGCAGTATTTCCTGTAGAACGTTTCACTTGTTTCATTTTAATAAAGGACATGTGCATATGACTGATATGTGAATATAGTCATCTAAAAGACACTGCAAATAGCATAAATATCTATCTTGATGTCAGTGTACATTTTGTAAACTAACCTAATCACATTTATTTTCATATTAAATATCATAGGAGTTATTTTATTCATATACACATAAATAAATATAATAAAAGGGCCCATATATATTTAATTTTCTGTGTTTGCAAATCATATTTATTTTCATACTAAATATAGCAATTATAAATGTGTGTGTATATGAATATATAAATACAGTATACACAAATGTTTTATAACATCCATATTCTTTTGATTTATGTTTAACACCGTTCACTAATTTATGTATTTAATAAATACCTTCTGTATTTATGTACATTACATGGTCAACTCTGTCATGTTTTCCATTTTACGTCAAAGTTTTTCTGCCACGGCTGTTGCTTTATACTGTTTTGGTGCCAAACGTGCAATTTCTGCTTGAGTTTATCACTTACACACAACAAAATGTAGTTCTTTATAAGGAAATTTCTCTTAATCGCGCCCCAATTACACCCTGGGACCATCAGCCAGGATTGGAGAGCTCAATTGCTTAATCTCAACAGTCATGCAACATTAGCAAAGATTTGTCATTTATCATACTAAACGCCGACCCAAACTGAACCGTACAGTGGCATGTACTATAGTTCAAGTATGAGTTTAACAACACTGAAGTAGCACGAACTAGCCTGCATTAAAATGCATTCAGTCTGTGTTTTATTCCAGTCAGTTGTGCTGTTTATTTCCCGGACAGGTCCGGCCAGTGTCACTTCACATACAGCCTTTGTTTGACACTAAACAGTCCCAATTCTCAAATGTTTACCTCGGTTCCACAAAGCGAAAACTTTCCCTTGTGAAATACCGGCATGCGTAATATATTCTGTGACAGGGTAAGATCATTTTCTGCATTTGTAATAGTTTAATGAAGTCATTTCCTGCTCATTTGTTGTAGTTGTTTTTGTGTGTGAATCTCTAATCATGCATCGGTTTTAAAGGGATCACATTTGTATTCTGAACCCTGTTCCGGTTGTATTAACTTGCTCATTGTCCCACAGAGGTTATATTTCCAGTCGAACATCCCAGGGGAGGAAATATGGATCGCCAAGATGCTGCACATCAAATGTTCAAACTTTAAACTCTTTTTATTCTCTGAGCAGATTGCTCCACGCCAGGTTTCCATCTACTTTTCTGTAGTCTTTTAAGGCAAGTTAGAGAAATTCCCATGGAGGAAATGGCTGGAGGTTTTCTATCACTTTCAGTTGCATCAGTTCAGTTTATCATTTGTTTTGGGTCATTTGTTTTGGTTTATCATTCTTAAAGTTTAGTCGAGTTTGGACAGAGCAGGATTGTAAAAAATGTCTAATCAGAGGGAGACAATGTCAGAAAAAACATGTTGGTAAAGCTCATAACCTAATAATCCTGATCAAATATTTAACATTTCAAACTTGAATTTAGCTATTTTACAGTACAGTGTAAACCAGGGTTAATTCGTTTTCTTGTTTTATTGCTTATTTTATTTGTATTTTATTTTAAAACGTAATAAATAAATGACAGTGTGGACATATTGTGTTTTCTTGAGTTGCTTTCCCTCCAAGGAAATGATGTCTCTTCTAGCACGTCATGTGATTTAGGGCATATGTTTTGATTTTGAAGGGCAAGCATCAGTATAACAGGGTAGTTTGAGAGACAAATTTATACAGACTAATTTAATCCTTTTACACATAAAAAATGTATCACAAACTTGTATTTTATGTCAGAGAGAACAAGTAAATGTAGCTTACACACCAAATGGCTGATTTAGGAATATATGTGCATCCTTTACTTCAAAGTGAAGTATGAAAAACATGATGGGAAGGTTGTTGTTATTGTTTTTTAAACCTTATTAGGTATTTATAATAAAATATGCATTTTCTTTTTCTGGGCAGAGAAAATCCACCAAACTCTCAGAAAAAAGGTGGTACTAATATTTACAATGGTATAAAAAGGTATTGCCCCAGTGAAAGCTTTCGTACCTTATTTCCTGAAAGGAGGATGAATATCTTCCCCACGTAAACCTAAATCTAAAATGTTTTGTCAGCATCACTGTCAGAAATATGTCAATGATTGATTCAACTTTACATTTAAAACATCTGGTTTATGATAAAACAGGTACAATGTTGCAAACAATGGGCACTTTGATAGTCTTTAAGAAAGTCTAGTTTGTTTTTAAAATGCAGTTTCTGCGATTTCCGAAGTGTGAGTGCTTCCCTTTAATATCCGATTATTTCCTCTCATAAGACAAACGGATGAGTGAAATTTCCCCTGCGGTGTATTTTGTGGGCCTAAAAGCCGATGACATCGTGATAGCTGGTCATTTATCTCTGCCAGACTCTCCTCACTAGAGACCAATGAAATCATTAGTCACTGCAGTACTTAGTCCATTTACAGCTTTTAGTGAGAAACCAAACAAACCTGAAGATGTAGCATATTGGTTAAAGCCTGCTGGATGTCAGAAGAATGCCAGTTCGATCTCCACAGGGAAGGAGCTGTCAGCCGTCACCATTGTGAAAAACACCTCACCGCATGCTGCTCCAGTGGGATTCGCTCCTGGAATAAATACTGTGACACTTGCTTTGGGCTAAAGTGTCTGCTAAATGACCTTGCATGTGTGAAACGTGTAATTGACCGTGCATGATTCTAGCTTTAGGTTGCAAAGCACTTAATTTCAGCACATTTCTCCTGTTCATCCACTTTCATATCCTCTCCAGATCCACTTTGGATAAAGTCGAGTTTCAGATAGATCTCACAGATTTAATGACCTGAGGAAAGTGCTTGGGTGACGGCCTGCAATTTTGTGGTACTGTATGAAGATGTGGAGCAGTGAATCAGCACAACCAAAGCCTCAGCAAATGCCTGATGTCAGTAAACTGTAAGAAGATGGTTAGAAATAAGTCAAAGTAAAAAGTTGTATTGTTCAGAAGTTGCTCTTTCATATGAGTTCTCAATTATGTTTAAGTATATAAAGTATAACTTTGCATCAACTCCATTAGCAAATAAACCGAAAGAGTCAGTCGTAGATACTGCTATAATGTGAAATCTCTTTGGAAACTGCATGTGGAAGAGATATTTTCTCAAGAAAAACATCTGAGAAGCAGGAGATGTGGTCAGAATTCATATTTGCTCACAATTAATGTCAGTTTTCCTTTATGCATTTGCCAGATTATTTTATCCAAAGCAACTTACATTACATTGAAGACAAACGGTACAGTAAAATATCCAGAAAGCACCGCACAATGTAATTTTCTTTATATGAAGGAATTTCCTGTATTGATTATTGTCATGTTTTTACTTTGAACTGCTTTTTGAATTGTACATTTTATTGTTTTGTGTTGTATGCAATGTTGGGGAAAGTTACTTTTAATACATTACAATATTTACCCCCCCAAAAATATCGTATTGAGTTACTTTTTATGGTTAGTAATGCGTTACAGTACTTTAGCATTGCTTTATAAATCTGGGCTTGGCTTGCTTGTTGGCTTTTTATGTTAAAACGTTCAGTTTTTAGCTGTCAGTCAATACATGGGAAAACAAAGTAACGTGTTACTTATTTGAAAAAGTAACTCAAAGATTATTTTAGTAAATTAAAAGTATTGCATTACTTTACTAGTTACTTGAAAATAGTAATCTGATTACATATAGCTCACTTTACTGTTCTGAAAATGAATGTATTAATTAATTATTTTTTTATTCGTTTGTTTGTTTTTTCAGTGTAGCACTAGCAGAGCTAAAGTCATGGTTTCAGTTCTGAGAATACATGAAGTGATGAAATGCATAGCTTGAATACACTGTTATTTTGATTAAAAGGGTCTGTTAAATATAATAATGTTTTTTTCTCTTTGCTGTTGGAGGAGTATTTTGTAGCTCTCTCCTTCTCCCGAAGGCTACACGAGAACATTAGACCTATAGTCTTATCTAAACCGTGTCTTTATGCATTTCTCGCTCCGGAAAGCCTCCGGGAATGGTGGGAAATCAAATTCTGGAGCATGTTCCACTATCACAGTCCAAGGTGATCTACAATCCTTTCCATGAGACCACAATTGCCTATGGTGAAAAAAACGCAAGATTGCCTGATGTGCGCCAGATGACTTAGAACTCGTGTTGAAAAAATAAGTGTTGAGCTGACAGTAAAAAATATGACCAGATGAAATTTTTTTGCATGCATTTGAAACTTTGAAACCGCCTTTCAGGGTCACGTTCTTCATAAACTATAGTTTATGTACAGCAGACACAAGTCTCATGGAAGCAACACTGTAAAGAAAATGAATGTGGAAAAGCAGACACAATTGGAGGATACTGTATATGTTCATTTCTTTCATATGTTAAGATGCTTCATGTTGTGCTGATTTACTTTATGTCTTTATCCTATATCGGTGTGTCTATTTACACTCTGCCTTGTTGGCAGAGGTTATTTACACTAAGTGCAAATGTATACTAAGTGCAAATAGGCCACCTTGTTGGATGTCAAATGGACGTGAAGTGTTTGACATAAGTTTGATTTGCATCATTAACTTGTTTTTGGACACCAGTGTTTAATGTCAGTTTGCGCGCTGGGAGGTTATGTCACTCCCGAAACTGTGCTGCTTGTTTAGGGTATATGGCCATTAGCAGCACGAAAACAAAACTTTTATTCAAATTATGAACAGATTATATTTAGCCAAGAATGTGCACAAATAGGGCCTTCTTTTATAATCACTTAAAAGGTGTCACTTACTTCAGTTCATCTCGATCTCACAAAGATGAGATCTCGTTTCCAGCATAATCAATGAACCTCTATTTACACCGTGTTACAGTGAGAGGATTTGCAAGCGTGCAGGGAATATTATCCAGCGTTTAGAGGCGAGTGAACGCAATGTCTAATCACAGGCGTTCAAGAAATCAACAGATATGTCTGTGATTGGCCACATTGGCCAGCGTTACGAAAACAGGAGCCTTTATTAAATCTGTTTTTATCATTATCGTATTATATTTTTAACCGAGGGTGCTTTTGACTGCAGGAAAAAAAGGATGTGTGACATGAGAGAGTAAGAAAGAACCGTGTCAGTTACGTGAGATGGCAGCCCTCTTAAATAGCAGGAAATCCTGATATTTTTACGTAGTGTAAATAGTATCTATTGCTAAGAAAATATGTTATTTGCACTTTAGTGTAAATAGCTTCTATTGCTATACTTAGTGTAAATAGCCACAGGGCTACAGGGGTGTAGCCATCATTTCAGAAGTGAGTGGGACAGAAATATCAAATGATCAAATGCAATTATACTTTTGTTTACTTTTAATTTTTTGTCTAATTGACAAGTTTGATTGATTGATTGATTGATTTTAAATCTTAATTTTAATCAAATACACTGCTGGACAATTAGGCCTTCCAGTAATTTGTATTCAGTAATATATTTTCCTAATGATTTGTTTATATACTGTTGTGGCAATTTTCTAACAAACATCATCACTGAGTAAGAGACACTCTGAGTCCAAATTATAATAATAAAGTGTTTATTCTCTTGCAAGAGAAGATCCCCTCAGTTCTAACATAGCTGTAAGTCAGTCAGGAGCGAGAGAGAGAGATAGAGAGAGAGAGATAGATAAGAAGAGAGCCAGAGAGCCAGAGATAAGAAGTAGCAAGAGAGCAAGAGCGCAAGAGAGCGAGCTAAGGGAAAGCAGTTTTGGTCTGTTTTATAGTCCTTTCCTTCCAAGGCCTCCTCCTTCCCTCCTCTAGAGGGAGAAAGATACCAGTTTGTTTACCGATTAATGGTTATACAGAAAAGGGAGGCAAATGCCCCCTTGACCATCTGCGTTTCCTTACCTCTATCACTTCTCAATCATAGTAAATCATCACACAAAGAATGCTTATCTAACTACGAGAAGAAAACATATAATACATACATCTGAATCTATGTCTCACTGTTTGATTACTGTCCATAAAGGAAAATTCCCCACAATTCCTCTCTGTTTATCATTCTCTGATAACTGATTAATCAAACATTGTAATAATAATAGTACAAATAATAATAAATACAAGTTCAAGCCATTACATCACACTTATACTCTTCATCTCTGATTTTCACATAAATGATCACTCTTCTTGAACCTGTGAAGTAAGTTTTTTGAATATTTGAAAATGCTTAGGCTGTAAATGTTTAGCAAGCAAAGTAAAGATTTCATTCTATCGCCGGGCTAAATGGACAGGCATTGCCCTCACAATAGTATAAATAAGGAAAAGTATAGTTCAAAGTAGGAAATAAACATATCAATTTATCACTGTTGAGTTACTCCTGTAATATAAAATATAAATATTAAAAGTATGTAGAAAATCCTCAGTTTCAACCCCTCTCCTTGTCGTCCTCTTGTACACGGATAACTGCTGCTTTTAACCTTCTTTACATACCAATCATTCTTAAGAAAAAAATAGAAACATCATAACTCAATTAACACATTTCACTGTAACTTCCGCTACTTGTGTCATCATATTGTTGGTCTGATCTCCTGTTGGTAACACCTTCAGACCTGTTGTGAAGTGTAGTATTACCAAGCAAATTGTTACTGACAACAAAGTCATTATACATGTGGTTTTATACAGGCCACACATTCCTGTTACTCTGAATGGGTGCCACGGTCTTGGACGCTCCATTCTCTCAGTTACTCTGTATCAAAAGTGCTGTTATGACCAGAGAAAGTACTGTTTTCGAAGCACTAAGAGTCTTATCTGTTCTGTTGATTACAGTGTCCACCCGTATGCCGGTTGTGCAATCAAAGTTGTCTCCTCCTTGCTGCTGATATCTGGTTCCGCCTAAACACACAGCTGCAATGCAAGGGTTTTCAAACTGGATCTTAGCATTTATTGACATTCGCGTTGAACCTCCTCCAGCAATTGCTCCGCCTCCGCAATGCACCCTCCTTCATGGTTAACGTGAACGTAGCCCTCTCGACCTTCACTGCCGTGTGCGTCACCAGAAGCACCTGGTAAGGCCCTAGCCACCTTTTGATCTCCCAGCTCTTTCTCCTGTGATCACGAAATGTCTGACCTCACAGAAATATTTGACAACAGACAAGACATTTCTTTGCAGTAATTCAACATGTCATTTTCACACACATCCGTTGATGGCAGCCTTTGTTTTCCCCTATGCCCATGAATGGTGGCCTGCCAAACAAAATTTCAAATGGGCTCAGGTTTTTTACTCTTTTCTCATTCTCATGTACATCAGTACAATTGGAAGGCTTTAAGCCAAGTCAGACCCGTCTTCACAGCATTAGATATTCAAATGGACCTGCTGGTGCTGGTGATCCAACCCATGTGTCAACTTAGCATAATGCTGAAAGAAGTGTTTGGGCAAACAAGGAATGTCATCAACACTCATCCATACACCCCCGAGACTGCAGCCAGACGACCTCCATCTGTTTTTCCGCTCCTGTGGAAAAAGACTGCATACTCTGTAAACAAGGGAAATATCAGGGTTAGTCACAGATACCAAAGCACAAGTCGTTTCTTTTGTCTCCTGTGCTGACGCTGGCTCGCTGCGTCTGCTCTCACGTTTCCTGTGGAGATAAAACTTTTATCGTTAGTGTGCGCATTTACAGATCGCGACCTTGTCTGGTAAAGAATGGCCTCCAAAAGCTTAGCCACCAGAGCTGGTTTAATATCGGATGTCCATCCGACTTCAAAAATTACCATGCTTCCAAAGTGCCCCAAAGTCAAAGCATAACGCGAGTCTGTGTAAATTGTCACACACTTGTCTGCCATAAGATTACAGTCAGAGCAACCAATTCAGCTGCCTGAGCCGAATAATTTGATGGCAATTTGCCAGACTTTACGACTTCAAATTCAGTGGTCACCGCGAAACCAACCTTATTCAAGCCTGTTTGTGGATCTTTGGACGCCGATCCATCCACAAAGAGGACATTGTCACAGTTTTCTAAAGGTGTGTCCAACAGGTCTGGACGTGGTGTACACACCTGTTCCAAGACTGATAGACAACAGTGGTGTATCTTTTCACCGTTACATTTGGCATGTCAAGCAAAATCGTGTGATACCTCAGCCATCGGGCTGTTGATAAATGTGACGTTCTCTGTTCTTGCAAAATCATGGAGACTGCGTCTACCATTTGTGTAAAAAGGCCTTTCAATCTTGTCACATGACCTCAGCCCTTTCCCTGTTGTCAGGGCTCTCAAGGGCTTTTCAAGAAGTGCATAATTTGGAATATACGTTCGACAATATGCACACATTCCCAAGAATGATAACAATTGTCTTTGTTAAAGGTCTTGGTACATCTTTGATATATTATCTTATTTCTGCAGAGATAGCTTTACTGTTTAGTGTTATGTGACAAAAAAATTATTTCCTGCTGCACAAAACAATCATAGCTTTGTCAGACTGAATTGTGACCCTCTCGCCAGATGGTTAGAAACAGTCAGATTTTGTCAAACACAAATCAATGCACAAATGAAATAAATGTAAGTCAATATTATGTTCGACAAGTTAGTTTTCATAGTACAGCAGTACAAATATCATTGCACACTGAATTTCTTTATATGAAGGAATTTCCTGATTGATTAGTCAATGACAACCTTGTTGTAAATCTATTTTCTTGTGCAATGTTGAAAGACTTTTAATGCATTACAAATCAAAACCCCTCAAAAATATTGATGGATAGCAAAGCAATACTTTAGATTGCTTTTAAATCTGTGCATTGTTGTTGGAATTTTTCATGACAAAAAATTCAGTTTTAGCTGTTAGTCTACATGGGAAAACATAACGTGTTACTTTTTTACAGCCTGCAGATCCTGCATAAATGCCAGTATTGGTTCACTTTCTAGTTATTTTTTACTGATTACATAGGAGTTCGCACTGGAGAATCATGACAGAATTTTACTCTCCTTCAGGAGACTCAAAATGAATGTATCCTCTCAATGCCTCCTTCTTGTTTTATTGGGTTTATTTGATTTATTTTTTAATCAGACTTTGGAGTGATACAACTGGTTTCACCTTTAATCAACCCAACATCATATTTGTGTTTTGCCCACAATTTTGGAGGTATTTCACAGGACAGGATTAAAAGTCTGTTAAAATAGATAATGTTCATGTTCTCCACTGCATTCTTGACAATAGCAGTCTCTCCTTCTGTACGGCAACATCAAACTCACATTCCTCCATAAAAACCTGCATTTTACTGTGTTTCTGCCCGCTTGGCAATCCAATCTGTGGAAATCAAAAGCATTTTCTCACAAACAGGCCTATTTCTTCCCATTTCCATGAGACCACAATTGCCTTGATTACTGATAAGTGAGGCGCAGATTGCCTGTTATCAAATACAGCTGAATTTGTTTTTTCTGACAGTGTTGAGCTGAAAGTAAAAATATGACCATCAAAATTTTTGCATCATTTGAAACTTTGCCGTTAATCCACTCTTCATAAACTATATTGATATATGCATATCAATGAATGTAAGCATTGATACTGATACTATGTTTAAACACTAACATACTGTGGGTCATTCGGTTCTGGTCGTGCAGACACATACAAATAGACTTTCACACTTTTCATTTTCCTTCCTGCTAACTTTCTGCACTTGCTTTTCCTTCCTGCTAACTTTCTTCACTTGCTTTTTTTTCCTTCCTATCTACTTCCTTGAGCCAACCATCTACTTCCTTTACAATCTACTGTTTGTTCACATTTTAACATACATGTTTAACACATTTGCAACAACAACCTGGTTGTTGAAACCACTTTCAGTTTGTGAGACTCAATGTTCCCTCTTCGGAAAATCATGATGCTTGATTAATTTTTCAATATCTTGCATACATTTCTGACCATAATGTTTTTTCATTTGGTAGTACACCGGTGTATCATATTTCACAAACTTGCTCTGAGATATCCCCATACTGGCTGTTTTTGTTCTGTTCTGTGGATTTACTCACGCGTGCTTCTTTAATCTGCTAGACGTCTCCAGCAGATCCGATTTTCTCTTATCCCGCAATCGGGTCGGGTTGCACTATTAGTGCCCTCTTAATTGTGATTTATCAAAATCTTTCGATTTTTCCTAACCCCAATTAACCTCGGTACCTGTTTGAAACCCTCTTGATCCGCAGATCTCAAATTAATCTCAGGTTACCTATCTGAACGTTAGAGTCCTCGGTACCTGTTTGAAACCTCTTGATCTGTACAGATCTCAAATTAATCTCACTATCTGAGATTACTCTACCACAGAAACAAATCTCAGCCAATATGGTTCAATTTCACTCTTTAAACTGAATTTCACCCTAATTAAATTGAATTTAATTGTTTCTTACCAGAGATGTCGTTTTGTGCCACCTGGGTTCTTTTTGATTCCAGTGGTCGATCCCTCCGGTCCCAACAGCGGAACGGTCCTCGTCTCTCAATCTTTTTTGCGAGGTAGGGTTGGAACTTTTCAGCTCCAAGGTGATCAGCCTCCGTCCGCTGTCAGGTCCAGAAGTCACGTCCAAGGAATCCCACTTCTGACACCAAACTGTTGTGGCAATTTTCTAACAAACATCATCACTGAGTAAGAGACACTCTGAGTCCAAATTATAATAATAAAGTGTTTATTCTCTTGCAAGAGAAGATCCCCTCAGTTCTAACATAGCTGTAAGTCAGTCAGGAGCGAGAGAGAGAGATAGAGAGAGAGAGATAGATAAGAAGAGAGCCAGAGAGCCAGAGATAAGAAGTAGCAAGAGAGCAAGAGCGCAAGAGAGCGAGCTAAGGAAAGCAGTTTTGGTCTGTTTATAGTCCTTTCCTTCCAAGGCCTCCTCCTTCCCTCCTCTAGAGGAAAGATACCAGTTTGTTTACCGATTAATGGTTATACAGAAAAGGGAGGCAAATGCCCCTTGACCAGCGTTTCCTTACCTCTATCACTTCTCAATCATAGTAAATCATCACACAAAGAATGCTTATCTAACTACGAGAAGAAATATAATACATACATCTGAATCTATGTCTCACTGTTTGATTACTGTCCATAAAGGAAAATTCCCCACAATACTTTCAGTTGTAATAACAAAACAAGGCAGAGCATAATAAGGCTACTGTAATGAATCCAATAGTTAGCACTGCATTATTCAAATCCTTTGTTTATTACCTAATGACTTGGAAAAACACACATAAACAATCGTGCATTTATTGTCTTCACGTTTTTACTCACTTTATATTTTATATTCAGCTTATATATATATATATATATATATATAGAGAGAGAGAGAGAGAGAGAGAGAGAGAGAGAGAGAGGGGGGTATTCAACATTGACATCCTGTGATTATTTCTTCCTCAGAGTGTTTAAAGGAGATGACGCAAGACTGACCAACCCTGTCAGTCGTGATGGGCCGCTATTTGTTGTGCTTTTCCGTTTAGTGCCAAATTAGGCTGTTAGGAAAAATGGTCAGCACCAGGAGGAGTAATGTGAAAAGGTCTTTTGTTGGGTTCACTTGATTGCTCTCATCCAGTTATGGCCAGCTGCTGTACCCTTCAATAATTAGAGATATTTTTTTTTTTATGTGTGCAAGAAGTTTTGTATAGCCTTCATCCCTTGGAACTTTTACTTTTAAAATGTGTTAGGAATTGTTCTTCTATGAAAGAAATGTTTAAAAAGTACCTCTGACATACTCTTTCTTCCTTCTTCAAGGTTCAAGGTTCAAGGTTTCTTTATTTGTCACATAATAGTTATACAGGGTATAATTAGAAGTGAAATGTAATCAAATCAGGTCCGCTCAGTGGACAGTGCAAAATAATAAGAATACAAATTATATAAAGTAACATAACACAAGGGCATACATATGGTAAGAAAAGGAGAAATAAGAGTAAAATGTGCAATGAAATAAAAAAAAGTGCAAAACAATAAGATGTGCAAAAAACAATAAGATGTGCAAAAGACAATAAGATGTGCAAAAGACAATAAGATGTGCAAAAAACAATAAGATGTGCAAAAAAGATGTGCAAAAAAACAACAAGATGTGCAAAAAAACAATAAGATGTACAAAAAAAGAGAGAGAAAAACAGTGTACTGGGACTTAATAAATAGTAGTGTGAATAAGAGGGATGTGCAGACGGGTTGTTCATGGTATTGTACATAGAGCAGCAATGATGAGAATGTGACTAGAGAGAATATTTACAGTTAACAATGGGTCTACATTTTCTTCCCCGTGTGCTTGGAACCAGTGGTGTCGGATTCATGAACATCTTGAGACGGTCACAGAAATTAATAAACGTCAAAAGATAAGTGCTAAGACATTGTCAGAATGGTCTAAGTTCAGTTTTTGAAAAGTTCTTTAGAAGTTCTCATATTTTCTTATGAACACGACACGCTTGGTGTTTGGATGGCAGTTCTTGCTGATGGACAGCTAATCTGAAACAAATCAAGAAATTCATAAATGTCTTACCTTTAGGGATTTAAGACAAGTTGGAAGTTATTACACTGTAAAAAACAAACATCTTTTGAAAATTTGCAGATAAAACCTTATAAATTATACTTAAAAAGTATGTTTTACAAGAAAATACTATTTTAGTCTTTCTCCTTTAAAAAATAATGTTCAAATCAATGTTACTTACCTTTTTTTATTAATTGTGAAATTGAATAGCAATTTCTAAATTATTTGTTCTCTACATTTTCTTCTGTGAAACTTTGAGAATTAAATGTATTTAAGATTATTCTTTTCTAGAATTTTAACTCTACACAAGTTTAGTCTAAAAAGACAATGTTCAGAAAATGTTTAAGAAGAATTTTTGTGAATACAAATTATTCCTACTTTTTTAAAGTTAGAAAGTAATACAAAAATAGCAGTTAAAAAATGTCATTCTTTAAGAACACATATTATGCAAAATCCACTTTTACATGATGTTTGGACATAAATGTGTGTTGGCAGTGTGTGAACACAACTACCCTACAATGATAAAAAGAAACACCCACTCCTTATTTTTATTCACAATAAACCAAATCAGTCTCACTAGGCCTGCTGTTTTGATTCTCTAAACAGTATGACGTCACATTGTTTAGGCCCCGCCCACCGTAGTCTCCGCCCTCAGCGGTTGTACACAGTCCTCCATTTTCTCCACGCTCGAGCAGCTGTAACGTCAACTATGTCTCAAAAGCAATCCCCGTGCTCTGTGTTCAGATATAAGACTGAACATAAGAGTCTTCATTTTCTCCCAACATCTAAGCCGCTGAAGACGCAGCGGATTACTTTTATTTTTCAAGGTCATGCACCTCAAAATGCACCTAAATGCATTTATGTCTGCGCAAATCATTTCACTCCAGACGGCTTTCTGAATGTCATTTCCATGTACAGTGCTTGTGGTTTAACCGTATTTATGTGCACACGTTATCAAAGTATTTTAATTGATCAGCGCCGCGCTTCTAAGATTAGTTTGCGCAGCTGTTTGTTCGGTAGTGCTAGCAAACACGTCCTCCTGCGCTGTTGAGCTGGCTGCACGGCTCGGTCCATTGAGCCGCGTCGATGACAGGTCAGCACGGCGTGAGCTCTAACATCGCACTGTTTGTCCCACTTTTGGTGTGTATTGCTTCCCATATGTACAGCTGAACACTGGTGGTTATCCTACATCATCCGCTGGACGCCACTCTCTCGCGAACGTGTGTATGACATACATTATGACAGTTAGCAGAAGCTACAGTCTAGAAAGTTATAAATATGCATATTTTTCTTATATCAACACACCTCTTCACCTCTGAAGGCCTTAATTAACCCCCTGGAGTCGTGTGGAGCAGTTTTTATAATGGATGGATGCCCTTAATTTTGCTTCAAAATCTCAACACCCATTCACTGCCATTATAAAGCTTGGAAGAGCCAGGACATTTATGAATATAAATCCTCTTGTATTCGTCTGAATGAGGAAAGTCATATCACCTATGGCTTGAGGGTGAGTAAATCACAGGGTAATTTAATGTTCAGTGTTTGGTGAACTACCCCTTTAAGAACATTTCATAAATCTGGTCCTATCCCAAACCTGTCAAATCCAGGACTCCAAAAAAAAAATCAAATGCAACATTGGACTTTATCTGCTTATAGTTGAAGCTTTGATCCAATTCATGGGCAAAGGAATTTGCTGTTAAGATCTGCTTTGGATATTTGACTTCTATAACCTATAATCTATAGTAATGAGGCCAGAAATCCTGTGACGTTAAACTGACAGACTGAGCAGTAAATGATGAGTAGTCTAATTGAAATGTTGTTTATTGATTTCACGTTTGACTATATTTTCAGCTGAGGTCCATGGCGCCCTGTCCATTCACTTGTCAAGCTTAATGTGTCTCAAAACCTTGTGTGCTACGTATAGATAGCATCGTTTCCGGGCATCATAGGTGTGTGCAGATTGCACTAAAATACCATGTCTATATGTTGGTATCCATAATGTCCTGGTACTGCTACAACACGTCAATGATTAAAAGTGATGCGCTGCCTACCTAAAAAGAATAACTGGCAATCATCTATACGTAAGCACATAGGCTACTGTATGCACTCATGGTGCTTAAAATGTTACACGCGTCCATGACGCCCCAAACACTAAACGCACAGACTGTGCTGTGAGACGCAGTGACGCGTCATTATTTACAGCGCAGAAACAGCGGCTCGGAGTCTCGCGCACTGAGAGCTATAAATACAGGTGCGCGCGCGGGTCACTCCGCAGTCTGCCGCGCGCTCTGCGTATTTGATCTGTTTTATACACATTGACATGATGTTTTCTCAGACAATGAAGACCGCAATACCACTAAAACTATTGAATGTCAGTTTTTAGACTGCAAACACACTTTTAGTCGTACTGGAATAAGTTTTTTCTTATCGGGAAAAAGTAAGAAGACTCCGGACTAAACGGGTGATGGGAGTCTGATATCGCCTTTCGATTCTCACGGACTGGTTTAAGGACTGTTTTTTTCTCGGGGGGAAAGATATAAAATGAAGATTTTCAGGTGAGGTGATAATACGAATATGGATAATACAAAATGCGTACATGGTGAATATTTTCAAATTTTGCATTGAAATAGACAAAGAATGTGATATACTCCTAAATATAGGCTATTAAGCGACAGAGTAAATAAAATATTAAAGAGAAAAGTAAAAGATACAGTATAGTTATTCAAATTGCTATGATACATAATTTTTTTAACACATACACAGATATATGAACAGATTTCTTTTTCAAAAACAAATAGCTCCATTTTTCAAAAAACAGTTTTCAAAAAATAAATGTTTTTCCTGCATTCCAGTTAACCTCAAACTAAATACAGTTGGGGTTTTTGATTAGGATAAAAAATAACTTAAAAAAATACATCTAACACAATAAAACATGATAACATAATAAAACGTGATTAAAAAAATTGTTATTTATTTTGCAAATATAATCTAGTTTATCTGACTCTTGTAATCAGGTTGGTAACTAGTTGATTTAAACGTTTTTAGGTTTCCTGAAAAAGCATTTAAACATTACTTATTTATTTGTATCTGTTTTTTATTTTCTATCTTGGTATTTTCAAACAGTGTAGTTCTTCTTATTACAGTAGTGAATGGTCAGATGTGTTGAAATCTGCACTGCATGTTTTCTCTCTCTCTCTCGTGTACCCTGGAGAGGAAATTGTGCAAAAACAATGTTCCTATTCAGTAAAGTTTTCTGAAAGGTGTGTCAGTGTATCATTTCAGACCTCTGGACATAATTCCCTTATTGAATGTTTGCACATAAACAAGGAAAAAACAGGAAGGGATGCAATCGCTTGTTTGTTACCTAATTAAAATTTCCCAAATGGATGAACTTTGCAGCCAAAATAAGCAGTGCCCTGTTTTCTTAAACACATGTCTATGTTCTTTTCTCTATAGATATTTATCTCTAAGCTCAATGGTGCTCATCCCGTAGCCTGGAGATGTTAGCCATCCAACACTACAACAGTTCAGCCCTGGATCTGAATGAAGGGTTCAGCAATCAGACCCAGCAGGTGCCTGGAGTGGCACCGGTGTGCTACAGGGAAAACCTGAACAACACAACCGACCCCACGTTAGCAGGCCTGTCCATGACCCTGGGCATCGTGTCCAACATCGTAGCACTGGTCATCCTGGCTAAAGCGTACGCTCGTCTGCGGAGGAACTCCAAAGCCACATTCCTGCTGTTCGCCAGCTCTCTAGTGGCTACGGACCTTGTCGGTCATGTTATTCCAGGTGCCCTGGTTCTGCATCTCTACATGTCTGGCACCACCGGAGGACCTTGTTACCAATCTGATGCCACCTGCCATTTCCTGGGCGGCAGCATGGTGTTCTTCGGTCTATGCCCGCTGTTTCTGGGGTGCGTCATGGCGGCGGAGCGGTGCATGGGTGTGACGCGGCCTCTCCTGCACACCCGCGTGATTTGCACGGCCCACACCAAGATGGTGCTGGTGATGATATGGCTGCTGGCTTTATTTGTAGCGCTGCTGCCCTTCTTTAACCTGGGCACATACACCTACCAGTTCCCGTACACCTGGTGCTTCATAAACGTGTTAGACAATACCAGCATCACAGACGTCATATTTGTGCTGCTGTTTTCTGGACTGGGACTGGCCGCGCTGGCCGTGGCACTGGTCTGCAACACCATCAGCGGGGTGACGCTGGTGATCGCCCGTCTGCGCAGGAAGAAGTGCCACCGCAGATCGGCTAAATCACATGACATTGAGATGGTGGCACAGCTGGTGGGCATTATGGTCACTTCTTGCATCTGCTGGAGCCCTCTGCTGGTGAGTAAGCCCATTACAACTTAACAAATCTATCTATCTGTCTGTCTGTCCGTCTATCTATCCTTCTGTCTGTCTGTCTTTCTGTCTGTCTGTCTGTCTGTCTGTCTGTCTGTCTGTCTGTCTGTCTGCCCTGTTCGTCTGACCGTCTGTCTGTCTGTTCGTCGTTCGACCGCCCGCCGTCCGCCCGCTCCGCCTGTCCGTCTGGCCCCCCGCCCGTCCGCCCGCCCGCCCGCCCGCCTGTCTTGTCTGTCTCTGTCTGTCTGTCTGTCCGTCCGTCTGTCCCGTGCTGTCTGTCTGTCTCGTCTGTCTCTCTCTCTCTCTCTCTCTGTCTGTCTGTTCGTCTGACTGTCTGTCTGTCTGTCTGACTGTCTGTCCCGTCTGTCTGACTGTCTGTCTGTCTGTCTGTCTGTTCGTCTCCGTCCGCCCGCCCGCCCGCTCCGGCCCGCCCGCCCGCCCGCCCGCCCGTCTGTGTCTGTCTGTCTGTCTCTCTGTCTGTCTGTCTGTCTCTCTCTGTCTGTATGTCTCTCTCTCTCTCTCTCTGTCTGTCTGTCTGTCTGTCTGTCTGTCTGTCTGTCTGTCTGTCTCTCTCTCTCTCTCTCTCTCTCTCTCTCTCTCTCTGTCTGTCTGTCTGTCTGTCTGTCTGTCTGTCTGTCTGTCTGTCTGTCTGTCTGTCTCTCTGTCTGTCTGTCTATCTAGGACTATAAAATGGAAAAGCATTACAAAAGCTCCAAGTACTTCACATGCAAACAAATTCATACGATTCAAGATTAAACCAACCTCAGAACTGTAATAAAAGTATATAAAATTAGTATACAAATATAGATATGAATTAGTTTGTCATTACAAAGAATGTAGAAAATATTGTTTATAATAGATTGAATTATTTATTTTGATTAGGTATAGTAATATTTGAAGTGACAAAGTACACAATTTTTAAAATATTGATTTATATGCTTAATATTTCTATAAATAGAGACATTGGATCTAATTGGTTATGCATTTTAAGAAAAAAATACAACTAGTTTATTATTTTAAAGATGGTTTTAAGTTTGTCTGTGTAGGAATCCTGTAGGAAGGACAAAATGTCTTCATCCTTTCTTCTATACAGCAATAAGATTAAATATAAAACAGTTTCCTTCTCTGATTTTTCTCATGAGAAAAAAAGTATTTCCTCTTCAATATGTCAACTGTCTCAAACAGTGTGTAGACCAAGTCTGCAGTCCAAATTCAAATAATTTTAATATGAAAATGTCTTAGTCTTGACACATTTGAATAGTTTGGATCCCATACTAAAAGCCATGCATTTTTTCAATATTTTTACTCATCTCTTCAGGGGTTAAAACAGACCTGAATGCATTGTTAAAGATGAAACACAACTGATGATTTATTATGTCTCATGAGCTAAGAATGAGCAACTTCTGATCAATAAAATGTTCCTGTTTGATCTTGGTTCTGACTATTCCTTACTTTTGCTGCTATACCAGGACTTTATATTGCTTCATGCACAGCTAACTTTCTCTGTTTTCCTGACAGATCTTCGGTCTGATGTCAGTCATCCGTTCGTTCAGCGGGGGGATGATGGGGGATGATCTGAAAAACTACAGGACTTTAATGGTAATGGGAGTGCGTCTGGCCTCCTGGAACCAGATTCTGGACCCCTGGGTCTATATCCTTCTACGCCGGGCCGTCCTCAGAAAGATCTACCGCATAACCACCGGCCGCAGTGAACTAAGAGGGAGCACATTCCGGCGGTGGGAGATTAGCTCCTTCCAGAACTCACTGAAAAGCACGATTAATCGGAACTGATGAAGGGATTCCAGAGTATGAGTCCTACCACATGTAAGAGACTGGGACAGGGAAGAAATAGGATGCTATTAACCAAAATCGTTGCAGTGCAGCATTACTGAAGGCAGATGTTAGTTCCTATTGCTTAAATGGTGGATGAAGAAGCAACACACTGGAAGTTGTAATGCAAGCGATGCTTTAGAACCGCAGAGACTTCAATAAGCATTATAATTGAGCACAGTGGGGTTCTGGAAATAAAAATCCCATAATTTTCTCCATAAAGAAATTGACTTTAACAATGACATATAAATGTTTCAAGACAGACCTTCCCTTTTTTTGACATTTAAATGGCCAAATTTAGGGTTTTTAATTTGCAAATTCCTTACCATGCAACAAATATATGCATACAAAATGTATTTGGATTTGAATGAACTTTATATTTAGAAATTAAATAAATTTAATTTTACACTATTATTATTGAATTATAGCTCATGATTCCATACAGTACCATTGTTTATTTTTTACATCATTCTTAATGCTTCATGGTTGTCACAGTGTCTAGTTGGTGTGCCCATGTATAGCCACCAGAGGGCTTGCTACTCAGTCTTGTTTGTTTCATTGGTTTCAGCTGTGTCTTGTCTTGTTGTTAGTTTGATCATCCTGTTGGGGTGTATATATGTTGGTGGGCTTCAGTCTTGCTTTTGCTGTTATGGGTTCATTCCTCTGATTATCTAGTGTTTTTGCCTAGTATTTTCCTGTTTGAATTATTGTTCGGATCATAAAAAGCTGTACTTGGGTCATTTTGTTGTTTTCCTGGGGTCATTCCGTGACAATGGTATGAGTAAAGGTCCTTGCACACTGAGTCCGAAATTTTCGTATGCACTTTTCGTATTCGTCGTTTGTATTCGTCATCCTTTCCTATCAAAATGCTTGCGAAGGATGTGAAAATGCAGAAAATCGAACATGGTCCGATTTTTTTTTTTATGACGGACGAAGGTTTTGGAGGCAGTGTGTGAACGTGATTGACACAATGTGAGGTCCTATTTATTTCTCAACGTGTGAAAATTTTGGACAAAAAATTCGGACTCAGTGTGCAATGGCCTTAACTCATTCTGTCATAAAATAATTAAGTGCACAGTCTTGTGCTTTTGTTTCATATTCATTTCAAATACTGTTTTGCCTCGATTTGGATTGTTGATGGAAATATTAAAGGTCTATTGAAGAATTTTCTAGAATGACTATGGAGAAAATGAACGGGAAATAGTTCTGAAAGCAAGGCTGCTGAAAAATTTGGCAGTTGCACTCTGAAGAGTGAGTCTGATAAATGATAATGTGAAATGGACTGCACACACACGTCACCTCAATTATTATTATTATATTCAAAATAACCCTTTTTTCCCATGCAAACTAAGGAAAAGGAAATATAAAAAGGGCAAGAGGAGTCACAGGAGCAAAGAAAATTTGGGCCTTGGGTTTAATAAGCTAGTTTGCAATTGTTCAGGATTAACTTGCTCTTTTGGTGATTCATTGAAAAATGTATCAAAATGTCTTCGAAAAATGAAGTTTTGCTTGGCTTTAGAGCTATTGCACAGGATTCTGTATAGTAAACATAATGAAGAAATAGTGTAAAGGCAGAACTTTTACATGTGCATGATAACCCTTTCAGTGTTCTTGTATCTGTATATGTGTGTCTTGCCATACTATGTGTGATCGTGAAAAGCTATGGAATGTAGAAGCTATTAAATATTATTTTGACCAATAAAGGTTCACTTCAGAAAGGATCTCAGTTTCTGTCTCTACGTCAGGATGTTGCATTTACATTTCTACTATTAGGCCTGGCTTTCTTTTAAAAACTGGCACTCTCTGAAAAAAGGTACAAAGCTATCACGTGCTGTTCTCCTAAAGAACAACATGTACCTTCTACAGGCCTACCCCAAAAGTACATATGCCTAAATAGGCTACAGTTCCTATAGTGTAAATATTAATACCTAAATTGTTAATATTAGTAGTTTTTGAAAAGGTAATGGCTTAATAACAACTTTAACCCATTTTTTCTGTGCATTATTCATTAGCATTGTTTTGACCTTTTTAGAGACAACTTGCCCCAATTCAACTTGTATTATTTAATATGGTTTCAAAATGAAACCATGTTAAATAATACAAGTAAGTATCAAAACAGTTATCTTGTGTTATCAGGGGAAAGAAGAAGCCACATGGTTACATGGTTCTTTCTGTAATTTGCCTATTTCCGTTCCCACCCGAGGACACATTTGTTCTTTGTGTTGCATCGCCCCCAAACGACTGAGCCCGTGTCCTACCGCTGCCCATGTACGGAAGTCCTAAATACTCATTCATTTGTCTAATTTAAATACAGTGACTCAGTTTACATTGCCCTTGGCATTGTTTTGATCCATACATCAGCTGACGTCTTCCTTACCAAACGAACGAAAGAAAGAAAGAAAGAAAGAAAGAAAGAAGGAAGGAAGGAAAAAGAAGGAAAGAAAGAAGGAAAGAAAGAAGGAAAGAAAGAAAGAAAGAAAGAAGGAAAGAAAGAAAGAAAGAAAGAAAGAAAGAAAGAAAGAAAGAATGAAAGAAAGAAAGAAAGAAAGAAGAAGAAAGAAAGAAAGAAAGAAAGAAAGAAAGAAAGAAAGAAAGAAAGAAAGAATGAAAGAAACAAAGAAACAAAGAAAGAAAGAATGAAAGAAAGAAAGAAGAAAGAAAGAAGAAGAAAGAAAGAAAGAAAGAAAGAAAGAAGGAAAGAATGAAAGAAAGAAAGAAAGAAAGAAAGAAAGAAAGAAAGAAAGAAAGAAGGAAAGAAAGAAAGAAAGAAAGAAAGAAAGAAAGAAAGAAAGAAAGAAAGAAAGAAAGAAAGAAAGAACGAAAGAGAGAAGGAAAGAAAGAAAGAAAGAAAGAACGAAAGAGAGAAGGAAAGAAAGAAAGAAAGAAAGAAAGAAAGAAAGAAAGAAAGAAAGAAAGAAAGAAAGAAAGAAAGAAAGAAAGAAATGTTCTATTTCATAGTCGCCAGTCTAAATGTCAAAGCCACGCCCTCTCCGTTCGCTCCTGTCTGTCGCTGACGCACCATTGAATGATCCTATTGGTCCAATGATATCACGTGCCACTGTTCCTGCTTAGCGCACGCTGTCGCTGATTCTCTACAGCGGCAGAAGAGTGGAAAGACACATTTTGTCGCTGAACTGGTGAGTAGATGAAAAAACGCAAAATTATTGAACATTATGTGGTTTAATTTGTTTTGAGGTGCAAATATATCGGATGAATACATTTTAATTTACCGTAAATATGTAGTTTCTACACTTAAATGCAGCAGAAATGTATTGATTTCGATGGCAAACGACTATGGCTAGCGATTAGCACGCTAGCTCATTATGCGTTTCACAAAAACAAAGAGAATTGAGCATTACTACATGATTTTCTCTTACATTTAAAATAAACAAGTTTAATAGTCTTCTTTTCTGACGCATTGTCGAGTTAAATCAACACTCCTACACAGTTTATTAGTTGTTTTGGGGCAGGGTCACGACCATTTTATCTCTTTCGGTGTCTCTGGCCGGGTCTCTAAACCAAATGCGTATCTTGGTCAGAAAGCTTGGCACAATTAGACAGATATACGTGCACAAACTTACTTAGATAATAAATGAATGTGATTTAAAGGACCACGTGTTGCAATATTAAAGGTAGATGTTTGCGCAGACTGTCCCATTGTTTGGCTGCGATAAAATGGCCGCACATCTGTGATGTGTAACGTTACTGCGTTGCCCTGGTTTGCTTCCAGGATTGTGTTACTTGAGGTACACAATCACGGTTACTTGTGTGTATGCGGATTATGTAAGAGGTACGTTGTTGTTTTTTATTTTACTCATCTGTTTTTATTTTGGTGGTTTCGGCGTCAACAAGCGCGTGTTCTGCTTGTTATAAGAGCACAAATTATACAACGCAGTGATATAAGTTTCACAGTGAAAAGATCATTTAAGTTCAATTACACATTTTTGTTTCTCCAAATGGTATTTGCATCAATGCTCAGGTAATTATGCTAAATGATAATTAGGGCTGTGACGGGATGGGATTTTTTCTTACCGCGGTGAAGCAACAAATATCGCGGTTTTGCGGTTAATCGCAGACTTTTGATCAATAATGCATGCTTGTAAATGAACATGGAAATTAATAATAATAAAGTAGTGTTTTTTATCGTAATAACAAAATAATATTAATTTCTATTACGTTTTTTTTTCCGAGATATTCTGAGTTTAATAAGAATTATGGAACAGTCTTTGTCATCTTTTGTAACCCATTCTTTGTACATTCGATTATTTAAAAAATAACAACCTGAGCCAGCTGCAGAAACAACAAGCCACATGCCCCATTGTTTTGTTCTGGTGAGTTGTGCTAAACTTTGATTTACTATTTCTTTAGACATTGTTTTTCGGGTAACAGTCCTTGAATATAAACGCACTTGTCCAAGCGCAACTTGTTGAAAATTAATTTAAGTGCATCGTTTGTAACATCAAATTAAGATGTCATTAATATTATTTAACTATTAATTAGGCTACATTTATAAAGTGCAACATAAAAGATGCTTTTTTCTGATTTGGGATTTTCAAAGTGCAACATAAAAAGGCTAGCCTGTCTTAATTAAACATACGTAATTTCAAAATACAGTACAATTTATATCATCAGGGCTCCAGACTAACATTGGAGGGCAGTGGCACCAGCAGCTGATTTGGTAGCACTGAAAATGTAATATTATACGTCTTGTCTCTTAGAAATGCACATTAGAACAAGAGCTTGAGTTCAGAGTAGCTGGAGCTTGAGTTGGGATGCATAAAGAAATATTATTTGCGATACACAATTTTTTTTCAACAGGGTCTGGCTGCAGACAGACTTGCACGCTCAGCACTTGCACGCTCAGACACTTCCGCGAGTGATTTCACTTGCAGTCTTGTAAATTTTTTATTTTGTTCTATTTATTGATTATTTTTTGTTTGAATCTCTCAACATTTTACAACAGTAGCCAGGTGGTGAAGACAAGAGAAAATTAACTAAAATACAATGTCACTTGCGATCGCTGCTTGCACTTTCTGCTACCTGTGACGTCACTTGCATTCGACACGAATCGTGTGCGTTGCCAACGGAGACAAGACGCTGTGCTGGTTAAACGATTAAAACTAATTTAATATCATAACCTACAAGGTCCTGCAAGTCATCTGTAGGAGGAAAATACAAGACCTGCAAATCTGTGGCTACAGAACAGCCAGGCCCTTCTAATTTTTTTGGCTTTGAATCGGAGCTGTTATTTTCACCAACACTGATGCAGAAACAGTGCAACGTGATTTGTCCTGGAGAACTCGAGTGCTTCATACTAGAGGGCTGCATTGGGAAAACCTGGCACTCTCACAGGAGCGGGCGGTTTTATCTTTGTCATGAATTTTTTTTGGGAGAACTGTGGGATTTGACGTGTATTAGAAATGTCAATACACGAAGTTGAGAATAAAATTAAAGTGGCTGTTTACTTGACAAAAGCAAGGCAAGTCAGACATCTGGTAACAATTTTCAATCGTCACTGAAAAAAATGTGAAAGAGTTAAACTAAGTAGCGATAAATGATAAATTATTTTATTCCAGTTTGAGAATCGTTTCGTTATTTTTGCCTCGGGCCAGTATGGTTGAGATGTTTTCTAGCACTAGTAATGGAATAAAAGAGATGCCTAACAGCTGTAGAGCAGATGTGAGACAGTTCACTTGTGAAGTGTGAGGTCAGCAAATGTTTCCTGGCAGTTTACTATGAATGAAAACACGTTTCGCCCAGATAAAGAGGTGTGAATGGCACTGGTGAACAACTGATTTAGCACTTATGCGACAAGCATGCAAGAAATGAGTTTCAAAGATCATGTCGGTCGTGTTATGCGTTTAAGATTTCAGTCTTAATAAAATGGGTTTCCAATCTAAGCGGGGTAGCATAAAGGAGGTTTCGTGTGTTCTGAGCTACTTGTGCTGCATCTCATAGGCCTGAATGAAATGGGCTGTAATGAGTCACTGTTATGTCCATGGAGATCAGAGTATGTGGTGCTTCTGTGAATATTTCCCAGGGTGCATGTAGAAAGTTCATATGGATTAGGCCTTGATTTGTGTGGAGTCTGAAGCTGAATCAGAATTGCTTTAACTGGGTTTTTACTTCAAATCATTGTTAAACACAGTGGCAGTGTGTTTTTCATGAAAGTTCTATTTGTGTCAGCTGAATGAATAAATATAGCCATAACTATACGATGTACTACATTTTGATTGACACCAGATTTAAAGCAGCTTTGAAAGAATTTTGTTTGTCTGTTTTATAGGTTTTGACTGATTCTTTCATTACAGACCAATTAGAGCAGCATTCCTCTGCCACATATAGACCAACACTGCCAAGCTGAAGAACCACGTTGTAGCCATTATGGTAAAGTATACATACTTCTGCTGTCTGATTTCTTCTAGGGCTGCACGATAAATAGCATGTGATTGTTATGCACATCTCGTCAGTATCTACCGATCACAGAACCGGCTTTACTGACGAGATGCGCATGACAATCACATGATATTTAACGTGCAGCCCTAATTCTTCCTAGAAAATATGCTAATAACAAATTTCAATTAAGTTTCATACCCTCGATCTCGCGTGCGCTCTGTTAGACATGTTTTGTGCCGTTGATAGTCCTTGTCGCTGTCATCCTTTATAAATACAAATTCTTCATGCTAGGGTGTCGCGGTGAATCCAGTGGCGAGAAATCCGCCACAACTAACAGCAAACTGCATTCAGATCTGCCTAAATGTTGTTAGCAATGCCCCAACTTCCAAAGAATTGGAAGCCCTAATTGCAATACTATGATATATTTAAAAATGTCTTTTGTAACTGTGATCAACGCTAATTTAAAGCATCATTAATCCAGCCTTCTGTCACATGATCATTCAAATATGCTACTTTGCTGCTCAAGAAACATTTATTAATATTATCAGTGTTAAACAGTTACTTTTTCTCCACTTTTACATGTTTTTTTTCAGAAGTATTTGATAAAAAGAAAGTTCAATAGAACTCTTTATTTAGAATATAAATATTGTAACATTATACATGTTTTCTACTTTTGATCAATTGAATGCATCCTTGTTCAATAGAGGTATTAATTTCTTAAAATACAAATCTTACTGAAACCAGCCTAAACTGTAGTGTATGTGCACAAGCTTTTGGTTTAAGCTGTCATGTGTATTAATGTGTTTTCTCTTTGTTTCTGTGAAGCCGCCTCCTATTCGTCATCGCTCCATGCGCATCTTTGTGAACGACGACCGCCATGTGATGGCCAAACACTCTGGCATCTATCCCACCCAGGAGGAGCTGGAGGGGGTGCAGAACATGGTGTCCCACACCGAACGTGCCCTCAAGGCTGTCTCTGATTGGCTGGACGAGCAGGAGAAAGGAGATACCAAAGTGAATTCCTTGGAGTCCGATGGAGATGCCGAGAAAGAGACGTGAGAATTTTTACTTGCATCTTGTCGGTTCACGGTGTAATTTTACTGTGACTCCATGATTAGTTACTGGAGTTAGTATCTCTCATGTAACTGCCCCTCATATTTTGTTCTCCAGTGAACCAAAATCAATGGAGCATCCCACGCGGTCCCTGCGTGGAGTCATGCGTGTGGGGCTCGTAGCTAAAGGTCTCCTGCTGAAGGGAGATCTTGACCTGGAGCTTGTGCTGTTGTGCAAAGACAAACCCACCATCACCCTGTTAAAGAACGTTTCCGAGAACCTCGCTGTGCAGCTTAAGGTATGTCTGCATCTCTAATGTTAAACATGGTTTACAAAGGCAGAATAATAAACATGCATTAACCTCAATGATCTTACCAACAGCTCATCACAGAAGAAAAATATGATGTTAAACAGTCCATCCGTGATGCCACCATTGTCATCAAGAACTCCAAGGAGCCACCGCTGACCCTCACCATTCACCTGACGTCACCTCTCGTGAGGGAGGAGGCTGAGAAGCAGGCTGCCGGAGGTAGGTTTGAAATCACGTGCCTTACGGTTCCTCTAACCACCCCACAACCTCAGAGACAGCAAATGCAGATGGGATGGACTCAGGCAGGGATATTGTTTATTGGGCCTTCAATGGAGCTTGGGGATATTGTGTACAGACTAGTCATGTAACACAGATTGTTATGTTTACTGCCACCTGAAGTCTCACAGTTCCATGCAGCGTGATGTTAATGTGTTGATGGCCCAATATACAGTAACATAAGTGATGGGTAAAGCTTTAAATAAGACCCAGTTCCCTTTGAAGTATTTAAAAAGGAGAGTTTACTGAAGGCTTACTGAGAATTAAGAAACAAAATCACAAACCTTGTTGTTTGCATGTGTTCGTATAATGGAGAAGAAAGGCAACGGTTTGCATTGCAGCAAAAATGAGAAGCAGATGTATTGTCGAGTTCTGGTTTGTTCGCTGGAACTTGTTTGCAGAGCCTTTCTCAAAGAGGCTGGACGGAGGGCAGGAGGGTTATAGATAATGCTAGACATTAGGATACAGTGTAAATAAAAGATTAGACCCAGAGTGATAGAAAAAAGTCACAGTAACTCAATGGATTTATAGTTTACAGGATTGTGGGCAACCTTTTTTTAGTTTAGTAAAGAGATTTTTTAGGGCTAGAGTGTTGGATAAGGGAAATGGCAAAATTAAAACTTGTTTCGGTAAGATAAAGCAGTTGACCTTTGGCTAAACCCCATTTTTATAATCTTGGCAGCTTTTGCAATTCTCCATTTTATCAGGCAAATGTCTGGACTTTGGTCTATGGAAGTTTTTAAACCAAATTATGGTAAAATGTTGCTACTAAATCTGTACCATTTTAAAGAATACAATGGATTACATGTTAATAATTGTATGACATTGCTGTATCTTACAGTTGTTTTTAAATAAAGCTGCTCCCTTTCCAGTTTTTAGTCATTTTACTCTTACTCTTCTACTGAAGAAAATGACAAATTTTGATGCTTTGCATTGTCGCAATTTAATCCAATTAATAAAAAAATGCAGTCAAGTTTTACCACTATTTAAATGCAACTTATTCAAAAATAACAATTATGCACAAATATCTGGATGATTCCTGCAAAACTTGTATAAGCAATGGAACAGTAACCAAAGGCTGGCGGGGCTTAGCAAAGGGTCAATCGAGAGAAAACTTGAGGTCGAACTCAAAGCCTAGCCCTATCTGTGACCCCTTGGTTAGTGACGCCTGCCTTAGACCATCACGAGCCATCAGTTTTGCTGCAGTGTGGACTCGTTTTGATCATACCTCTTGTGTATCTGACTACTGCTGCCTGTGGTTCAAAATCTGATTCTCTCTGTCAAGCCTTCTAGTTTGTCAATTTTAGGGACGCTGGACCTTTGACCAACTGGACGCTCTCTGTCTCGGAAGGGGCAAGGCAGTACACCCAGAAAAAAAAAACAAGGGGGCGAGGGGGAGGGGTTCCCTCATGTCACATGAATGCACAAATGCACTCAGTTCTCACAGATACGCAAGAAATAGAATAACCTCCCACTCACTGTACACCTTCATGCCACAAGGGCTCTGTTCCAAATCATAGTGAGCTACCTAACTAAACGCCATCTTGAGGAATCATAGGTGAAGACAGTGGCAGAAAATGGTTGACAAAATCATTACGTGTCTTCCATAGTTAGTCCAGATTGCATTGCACATAAATTATATTTATGCTTTTTGGCAGATGCTTTTATCCAAAGTGTTAAAACACAGAAATGTTTAACCGTCAACCCTTAATCCATTTTAGAGTTTATGTAAAGAAAACTATAAATAGGCCTTTAAATGACACTTTTAAAATATTTCAACTTGGGACTTGCCAAGGAATCTGGTAAAATTCTCATGAAGTGAGTTCATGTGTTCGTGTCGTCATGTAGTGAGATGCAGAGGCTAAGAATCATCGAGTTCACGCGTGCTTCAGCATTTGTGTGGTAAACAAAACCACGTCTCTGCCATTCATACATACCGAGGCTAACGGAACATACAGGATTCATATTTAAACCATCTTTTTGCGTTTTAATATTCACATACACTAGTTAATATCGTAATTCGTATTAAGTGACAGTCCTTCTTTTATTCAACCACAAATTGACGAATTCCGTGGCATTCCGTGCTATAGAGTAAATTCCGTTTTTATTCCGTGCCCAAATGTGTTCTTGGGTACCGAAATCTGGTACCGAATGATTTAATGTGAATCGGTACTCTGTAATACCGATGCAATTCGGTCTGTACCCTTAAAAGTACCGAGTTCGGTACCAACCCTACTCACTTGGGTTTGGAACAGAGCCGGGTGATCCAGTCACTTGTAGATGTCTGTCCTGCTGTTGTGTACTAGCACAGGAAGGGTTGCTCTGGTTTGGGGGGGTTCCCCCTCCTCTCCCCTCCACTGCCTTTGGTAGGGGTTATCTGCCGCCTCACCCCCTGGCCGTGAGACAGAAAAACCCCTTGGTCAAACTGTACCTTGTCTTCTTATTCCACCTGCCAATAGAAACGCAATCAGTCATCGATCCTCCGGATGTACTGGACAGGCAGAAATGCCTGACTGCCTTGGCGTCCCTCCGCCACGCCAAGTGGTTCCAGGTTTGCAACTTGTCTTTATTTGTCTTCTAGTAGTTGAGCTTTTTATTTGTTTGTTTCTGTGTTAACCTTATTTCATGTTATTATTTTTTCAGTTGTTTGTGTGGATGTTTTTCTGTGTAGATTTTATTTGTGGGAGTGTATTTGCCTCCGGTAGAATGTCATATTCTTGCTGATGGTTTTGAATTGCGTTGCCTAGGACCTCTGTCAGTGCTGTCTGACCCCTGCCTGGATAGTTTAACTAAGTGTATTATCGCATCGATAAACTGTTTATTACCTATTTGAGACGTCATACTAGTATCAACTGCCGCTTTTACAGTCCAGTTTAACATTTAAACGCCTTGATGTAAAATAAAAATATTTCAGTGCAAATGGTTTGTGCAATATTTCTGCAGCCTGCCATACCATTTGACGCTTCACTGGAGATTTATTTTCCCCCCAATATCATCCGAATTTTCCTTTTATAGGAATGTTCTGGTTCAGTGCAATTTAATTTCAATCGTCAGCTTTTTTGGCATAATATTTATTGATTAATTTAGACTTTTTTAGTGCTATAATGGAATACAGACAGGAAACAAACATTAAAATACACAACTTTTCAAAAGTATTAATTATATCTAGTATCTCAACTCTTCTCCTTTTGGTGTAAAGCCAGCAAGCCCTGTAGCTTTTGAGATGTGGAAATAAAGTAGAAAGGGACTATTTGGCTGGCTAGTAACATTCATGTGAACTTTATAACATTTTTACATTTATATGTATTATAGAAAAATGAAATTTAGAAATAAACATTTAGAACAGATTTTAAAAGTTAGTAATTATTACGTTTTATTAAGTCTGATTAGGGAGACACACAAATGTGCAGGGCAGGGGGGGACAGTTTTGGGAAGCACTGTTCTAGGACATTCTCGCTTGTATCAACTCAGTTCTGATATTTAATTACAAGGCCAGCTACAAACACAAGCCCTGTTGTGTTCCTCATCTCTTGAGCTTGACGTTTTTAATCTGCTCTCTTAATGTGTCCTATATGTAGCTTCTCAACTGAGTTATTGCTTTATTTTGTAACTCTTAACCATTTGCCACCCTTTCTACATTGCTAATGCTTATCGACACATTATTCAATATGGGCAAATCCCACCACTTTTCTTTGTTTGTTTATTGCTTTGTTGTTGTGCCACGTTATGATTCCATAAAATAAACTGGTGGAATGTATCCTTCCTGCTTTTGTCTCTAGGCCAGGGCTAATGGACTACGCTCCTGTGTGATTGTCATCCGTATCCTGAGGGACCTCTGTGCACGTGTTCCCACCTGGGCCCCTCTGCGGGGATGGGTAGGTACAAAACAACCTGAGAATATCAGGGTGATACAATTGTGTTTACCTTGTGGCATGAAACAGTGCTGCATTAATAGAGAATAACCATTCATTCTAATCACAAAATGTAGAGTTGGCCCTCCAATAAGCCATTTCTATGCATATATAGACTAGTGTGTGTGCATAGTGTGCACTTTCACTATATCTAGAATGATCACAAAATTAAAGACATGGGGGAGAAAATGGTTATTTCTATTTATACTACTACATATAGCCTAGTTAATACATTTCACAAGGTTAGTGATAAATAAAACTCAGAAAATTACTATGATTTCAAATGTTATATTGATTTTTTACAACAGTTCGATAAACAAGTTAATTTAGAGACTTACGTTTTAGACACCATAGTTCCTGGTTTTGCTTTATTTCGACAAAAACAATCACTTCAAACACAGCCACAGCACTGTTTTACATCTCTTTGCAACATGACTGTGTTTCGTTCCTGAATGAATCAACCGTTTAAATGATTCGGTTCAATCACAATGACTCACTTATTAACAGTGACTTGCTGCCACCTGCTGGCGATTTTAATTTCACTTTCAAAGTATCTTATTTAAACGTCCCATATTGTACACCTTTCTGTTTTATTTTAGGTTTTGATGTCCTTAACAGGCTCGACTCATTCTTCCCACTGGTTGCACTTTTGCGACAAGTATTCTTGTTTTTTTCTACAAGAATAGCAACATGTTCACTTCTCTGGTTTAAGAAGTGTTTTTTTCACTTTAGTTTGAAAACCAAATCCTCCATTGCGCTCCGTGCTGCGCGCACCTTCGCGCTCGTGCTGACGCAGCGAGTAAACCAGGGTTACCCACGAAGCGCTCGGGCTGACAAGCTTTTTCTCGTGCTAAACCAGGCTCTACTGAAGCGCTCACGCATCTCTTTACGTGATCCGTGAAATCTGACTCCTGCTAAAATGTGCCGTGGCTCTGCAGCATGCGCTGTATGAAGCAGACGCCTTGGAGTATCGCAGACCATGTCAAATTTTTACTCTCACTATCTCAAAAAATTGTCACAAATGCCACAGTTTAGAGTCCTGCTTAAGAACATATATTTGCAGTAAAAGTACCAAAAACCATCTCAATATATTTTTACTGCTCCTCTTTCAGGAGCTTTTCTAAGAAAAGGTCGATTTTGGCCTGTCTAATAAATATTCATGAGCCTTTCTTCTGATTGGCCTGTTGTTTTCTGAGTGATGCACGGCCAGGCTAACCACAGTTAACTAGTTAGGGCCGACGTCACAAATACGTCACCGCACTATGCTGGAAGTAAAACAAAGGGGACAACCAGCGCAGATTCGGCTACCTAAAGAGTTTAAAGTATGATTTTGTTGTGATGTTAAATATTAAGTTTCTACAATATATAAATATATTGCGGAAACTTAATTTCCTGTAAAGCTGCTTTGCAACGATTGTATCGTAAAAAACGCTATACAAATAATCTTGAATTGAATTGATGTTGGGTGCCAGAATCAATGTAATACAGCCTTAAATTAGAAATTTGATCCCATATCTGCTGCCACTGTCAGACAAAAACAACAACAGCTGTTAAACGCCATAAAATGAGCGGACTGGACAGAAACGATCGTCAAACATGCTTGCGTTTGCAGCGCAGCCGCACGCTTATCAGAAAAGGTTCAATAAAGTATTGTCTTTTGTTGTTATGGGCGTGTCTGAAGATTTCTTGCATCTCACGACTATGCTGTGTATGAAATAATGTCTGTGTGTAAAACAACAAACTGACGAATTATAATCATTTAGTGTTGTTTAATTTTGGCTGGAATAATAATGTAGCTGTAAAAATAGTTGCCTGCTGACATTGAAATGTATTTACATCATGACTAGATAGACAGTGATTTTGTCTACAGTTACTATACATGTTAGACGTGATCCACCTCATAGTAACAGTCCTGTCAGATCGTCCATCCTTTGAGTGAGAGTGTAACGTTACAGGTCAGACGATCTGGTTTCGTCCGTTAAAGTTAACCTTTTCAACATGTTTCCGTGTTGTTGATGCTCAGCATGGCATGGACGCGATGCTGTCTGGGGGGAAAAACGACGGTGGGCGGTGCTCGGGATGGTGACTGAAGGCGGTGACTGAGTAGTTCGGACGTCACATTTTTACGGATGTCACAAGTGCTGTGAAAAGGCATAGCTACTTTATGCAGGCTGTGTGAGCTTTACTATGGACTGACTGTTTTGAAACGTGTATGGTAGTTACATAACCCCTATACCTCAGTTATCATGAAAAAAGCCAGGAAATTTCAGTTTTGACAATATAGGTCCTTTAAGGTACCAGTACAATAACACACTCAGCAAAATATCGTCTAATTATCGTTATCGTTAAAAATCCCAGAAAATATTGAGATTATTTTTGTCAATATCGCACCCCTCTAGAAACAAGCATGCAGTTGTAGCATGTCTTCTGATTTATCTTTGAACTTTACCTATTATTTTTGCATTGAAATGTAGACTCAATAAGTGAATTGCGTTAAACTGACCATTTACACATTTTTGTCAATTTAATGCTTTAAATTTATGTGATTATAATGAAATAACATGTTACCATAAATGTATTTAACACACACATTTTCTTCAATAGCTGTGATTGATGTAATACTGATTTTACGCAAGTTTAAAGTGTCATGAAACTCTGAAACACATTTTTGAGATGTTAACATGCATGAACAGGTTGCACATCGGTGAAAACAACTTTAACAAACGTCTGTTGTTAAGGTCAAATATAGTATAATCTAATAGTTATCAATCACTAAATTTTAAATAAAGATAAAGCTTAAAACTACAGAAATTATTGATTTCCTCTTATTTTGTTCTTTGATTAACATACATCACAGCAGCTGGTTAATAGGACATTTTGACTGATACTTTGAGAGCTGCCGCTGCTGAACTTGATCTGATACTTTAATATATCCTAAGACAACACACGCATTCATGCGTGCAATTGAAGAGCACGCTTCGCGTTTCATGACACTTTAATAAACAGGTTAATATTGTCAGTTTTGTGTTTTTGCTCAATTTTTAAATTTTGAAAGTAGTTAAAAGCCACAGCAGAGCTGTTGTTCGATTGCGATTAATCGGCACATCATGCAGATAATTAGGTTAAACATTTAATTACAGCTCTACTATAGTATAAAAAAATGCTGATTTCAATTTGTATTAGTTTAGTTGTATTACAATTTACTTGAATATTCAAGGAAGAAACTGTTTTAGTAGTTTTAAATTATGATTCCTCATGACGATTAAAAAATTAATGTGATATAATTTTCTCTACAAGCATTGGTCTTTTTTCCCCTGTTAATTCTTTTTAGATAAAAATTATATAGGCAACAGTTAAGATGTTGGCATCGATCTGATGCAGCTGTTGTTTCTTAAAGCCCTTAGAGCTGCTGTGCGAGAAGGCGATTGGCACTGGGATTCGGCCAATGGGAGCAGGAGAAGCTCTCCGTAGAGTTCTCGAGTGTCTCGCTTCAGGAATCCTAATGGCTGGTAAGTCAGCTCCACACTTCATAGCTAAAATAGATTACAATATGACTGTCTGTCAGTATATCAAAATACAGTATACAAAAGAGAATTTTGAGTGCACTGTTCACATGGTATATTATATTGTGTTCTATTGACCAATCAGTATTACGCAGTCTAGAAAACTACAACGATGCTTTTAAATGTGAATCTGTCTGCTTTAGATGGTTCAGGCATTTGTGACCCTTGCGAAAAGGAGCCAACAGATGCCATCTGTCACATGGATCGCCAGCAGCGGGAGGACATCACCCAGAGTGCTCAGGTTTGTACACAATTTACTGTATTTATTAGCTTTGCATTTGATGGCTTGGAGATCTCATTTGAGCGTTATGGGTGACATTTAAATAATGTTTTGGTTGACAGCACGCCTTAAGGCTTTCAGCTTTTGGCCAGCTGCACAAAGTACTCGGCATGGACCCGCTTCCTTCAAAAATGCCCAGAAAACCAAGGAGTGAGATACCTATTGACTACACAGGTAAAAGTGAGTGAAAGTGGACATTTTTCATTACTTCATTGACGTTTTGTGTATCAAATCTATCCATTTTGAAGCAAGAAGCTTGACTTTTGACATATTTCATCTCCATAGTTCAAATCCCACCCAGCACAACCTACATGCCGCCAATGAAACGCCCCATAGAGGAGGAGGAGGCTACTGATGAGAAGAATCCAAACAAGAAGAAGAAGAAATTGCAAAAGAAATGTAAATGCTGTTCAGATGTTCTTAATCTGCTTATAGTGGAGTTATGCAGAGATTTGCACATAAACACACCTTGTTTTCTGGCCTTCAGCTCCTGAGGAGAAAGCAGAGCCGGCACAGGCCATGAATGCCCTGATGCGTCTGAACCAGCTGAAGCCGGGTCTGCAGTACAAACTCCTTTCTCAGACCGGGCCGGTCCATGTGCCAGTGTTTACGATGGCCGTAGAGGTGGACGGAAAGAACTTTGAAGCTTCCGGTCCCTCCAAACGCACTGCGAAACTTCACGTAGCTGTCAAAGTAAGAGACCGTGATGCAGAGGATACATTTTTTGCCTTACTGGATCAGTCTGAAATAGTAGAAATTAAATGTTTTAATTCCGTCTCCAGGTCTTGCAGGATATGGGGCTGCCAACGGGATTGGAGCAAAAGGTAGCTGAACTGGTGAAACAGGAGGAGCCGGTGACCGCACAGGAGACTTTGCCCTCCGTGACCCAAATGGAGCCCGAACCAGCACCAACCACAGACAGCCCTACTGACGAGGTATGGAAGATTTATTCATTTACATGTATCCAAATAGTTGCTCATGAAGACCACAATGTAATACCACAGATTGCAAAACATTTTAATTAATTAGCAACTTGTGGGCAACTTTATGATGCAAAAAAAAGATTACATTTCTAAGGATTCATGAATTACAATATATTAAGGTTAAAATTGATCAAATAGTATATCATTTATATTTATATCATTTTTATCAAATAGTTCATAAAAAATAAAACAAGTAAATTGCATCACAGGGACATTTAGTCTCACCAGTTTGTGGTCAGTAAAGGCCCTTCCACACTGAGCGCGATGCGAATAAGCGAGGCAAATTTTGACTAGTTAGTCACACCAAACATCTAGTAATGTTCCTTGCTCAGTCTTATTGCTTGTTCCTCCTTTTTCGCTTTCTCAGAGCGCTCGACAGCAGGGGCCTATCCTAACCAAACATGGAAAACCCGGTCATGGAGCTGAACGAAAAACGCAGAGGACTGAAGTACGAGCTCACCTCTGAGACCGGAGGAAGCCACGACAAACGCTTCGTCATGGAGGTGAGGACACAAACTCAGAGACACATTCTAGTTTTACATATTACATGTTTGTAAGGCCGAATTCTCTTTAAATTCATCTTATATATTCTAGGCAGATCAAAAAAAAAAAAGCTGCTGATTTTCTTTTTTTACTCCAGGTGGAGATCGATGGACAGAAGTTTCAGGGTGCTGGGTCCAATAAAAAGGTGGCGAAGGCCTACGCAGCACTTGCAGCCCTGGAGAAGCTCTTCCCAGAAGGCTCCAACTCGGAGGTAAACAAGAAGAAGAAAATGCCTTCTATGGTACGCCTGTGTCTTCCTGTTTTCTGTGTCTTTATGATCTTCACTTATATATTCTGTGCATAATTGACTGATTTGCTCATTTCAGCACCCCGCTGTATTTGGGATGGTAGGGCCGCCTGCTGACATGGCGGTCAATCCCAGGGGCAGAGGAAGAGGACGTGGCAGGGGCCGAGGCCGGGGATTTAACAATGGTGGAGGATTCAATCAAGGTACAATTCCAGTGCTGTCTGAAAGCATCAGTTTGCATTAGGCTTTTAGACAAACCTTAACACTCAGACCCACAAATGTTTTAATCAAACTAATAAATACTTAACTTTCACTAAATATGGATAAAAACTACACCTAACAGTAGCTGACACTCTGAAGTTTCTGACAATTGTTTGCGATTTAACTTGGAACAAATGTTATCCATTTGCAAAATAATTGTTTGTTATATATAAAAAAAAAGATATGGGTGTAGTAATGGGAAACGGCATGAAGTATATTAGTGCTGTCAAAATTAGCGCGTTAACGCAGGCGATACATTTGTTCAGTTTAACGCATCGTATTTGGCCTGTTTGGAGAAAGCCTCACCAATACACACCTGACCAGCCGGGCGTTTACGATCACGTGAACTTGAAGACACTTACAAACGCGGATGAGTGACATGAATGGAAATGATTCCAGATCGACAATGTAGTATTTGGTTTCCCAACAAGGTCCATCGCTCATCACAAAATAAATTTGCTGAATGCAGAATAAACTGTATTTTCCTGCGCTCAAACCTGCCAATCTAAAGGAAACACCTGTATGGCGTTTGAGGTAAATTGTGAATTAGCCTAGCATAGATTTATAGTCTAAATTAAACAGTTTGCAACTGTTACTATTATTACACTTGTATACACAACTTTGTATTATGCTTGTTATAGATGGTGTGACCATTTTTTACGGGACACATCCATGCCAGGGTTTCTATATCGCATAAAATATCCAGGTTTTGGCTGTTTGCACAGTGCAGGTAGATCGTTGTGACATTCATGAGAGCTATAGTGAGCAGATCAGACGCTCCTTATGCTTTCAAATCGCTCTCGCGCCTACTTTTTTTATCGGTGCGCAACGATGCTTCAAGTCGAACGAACAAACACGTGCGCATATTTGCATCGCTTTGATCGTTCTCTGTAGATCTCCCCTTCTCACGCGCAGCGCCACGATTGGTCGATTATGTACAATACCTGCATGTTATTGGTCAAACTACTGGAAATCAATAACTTTTATAGCTTTAAGGATTCATCTGTATTTAGTGTTTGATAACTTTATTCAATTTCTGTGTATTTCTGCTGAAGGGCACAGGTAATATGTCATTTATTATAATTGGTTCATGTGAAGATTGTTTTAAGTTCACTTAACTTATAAGTTATTTTTAAAGTCTAATAAAATGTTCAAATTGATAGCTCTTAATTATACTGTAATGTTGAATGGTTAAATATTAGGGGAAACATTTTTAAAGGGATATCAGTGTTAATTGGTATCAGTGATGCTAGCCTTCAGTCATATAAAGATGCCATTAAACAAATATCAAAATATACTGTCTGTTTGTACATTAATTTGAAGATTGAATGTGAAATAATTGCAATTTAAAAAACTGTAATGTTAGGTGTTCTTAATCGTGACTAATTTCAGATTTTTTCGATTAATTTGTCAAATCAATGCATTATTTTTAAAATATACTTTGATATGAATATTTATTACATTATTTGAATGGTCAAAAGGTGAGAATTCACACATTTGTGACCATATCTTTACTGGTTGAAACATTGTACTTTTTCCAGCTGTGTTTGTGCTGAATTATATTTTAAAGTCTTAGTTTATCGCAGTAGTGGTGGCATTTTGCAACCCTAAATAATGTGTTTTTATAGGCTAACTAATGGCTTCCTTGTGCTATGAACATGAATTATGCCTCTTAATTGTGTCTAATAAAACAAAAGTCTTGTTGACTTGCATTTTTTGAACATATACAGATTCTTATATATATCCTTGTCTCGTTTTAGGTGGATATGGAACGTATGGATATGGCGGCAATAACAACTCTGGCTACAGTGAGTATTTTCCTATTTCTCACTGGTGCCATTGAATCTGCTCTTTTTTATTATTTAGTATCTTTTAGCATTTTTATCCTTAAGTAGGTTTTTGTTTTTTATTGTAAGACTTGTCTTTATGGCACAAGTTGTTGCAGTTTTAATTTCCTATTTATTATTTTTGTCTACATCTCAAGTTAAGACGTCTGTGTATCTATTTAAACTGCTACTCTGCTAGTTCTGGGGACATGTTAATGATGTCTTTAATGCGAGTGTCAGCTGTTGTATTTTCCTTTTTGATTTTACATTTCTCTGCTTTGTTGTGCCATGGGACACAAACTTTCCTCGGCGAAAAACAAGAAATGTTCCCAACATGCCAACGCCGCTTTCTGAGGAAAGTCCTTCTTGAGGGTGACCGGAGCAGAGAAATCTAAAAAAACACATACAGAGAAAACTATCTTTGACCTCGATGATAACTGATTAACATCCTTGACTCATGCCCGGTGACGTTTGTCATGGCATGCCAAACACAGAAGACGTCTAATTCTGTGCTTCTCTGCTCTGTCTCACCCTTTAGGTGACTTTGTCTCAGACTCCTATGGCTACCACGAGTTTGCGATATAAACCGCCCAATGTTTTCAATAAGCACGCAAACGTGAAACGAAAAATAGAGACCGAGGGGAAAAAACACTGGTTACCGCATTATGAACTCGTTTCCTTGCGCTGTTTCGCCCACAATCTCACCTCAAAAAACCCGCACCAGCGATCAACTAACACTGTGGATGTGAACGGGAGTCTCTGCCTGCGGAAATCAAGAAAAGCAAGAAGTTCTGACGTATTTGTGCCGTGATCAGTGCAGTCGAGCAATGTGATTGGCTGATGGATGGTCACAAAGTAGCGGACTGACATTTCATAATGACTGCATCTTCACTCTGAAGTCACCGTATAAGCCATTTTTTGCCAACGGTTTAGTTGTTTTTCCTGGAATAGTGTTCCCGATGGGTGTTTAATTGTCACTTCCATACATTGCAATGTCTTTAACGTTTTAAAGTGTATTTATTTGTATTTTTATTTGTGATCAATGCCAGTGATTGTGAGAAATTGGGTTTGTGAGGAGTAGGCATAGATTTGTAATATGGTTATCGATTCTGTAAACTATTGAGCAAATGGGGTACATTTGCTGCGTTATTTTTAAATTTGATGTTTGTGAATCACATCATATTTTGCAATAAATTTGATTTCATTTACAAACCTGTGATATCTATGTAAATATTTATTAGTAGTAGTGGTTTCCGTGTTTTAGGATTGTTTTGGAAACTAAACAGATTTGCATAGCTTTAGGGAACTTTTTTAATGTGTTTTATGGAAAATTTGAGCTAATACCACAATTGAAACCATTTTCACCCTTCTAGTATTTTGCAATGAGCATGTGGCCTCTATTCAATCAAAAAAATCTTCATATACGGATATACAAAGCCAGTGTTTATTACTGCAATTGCTTTCAAACCACTAGTAACATGTTTTAGAAAAGTAAATTAATATTAAACCGAGGTCAGTACATTTTAAGCATGTAAAATTGTTTCAGACAGTGCAGTGGTCATGATATGACAAACTATGCAGCACTTTTTTTTAAAGAAACATTATATTATACAATTCAGTGTATAACACATCCAACATGTAAAAATATATGGTCTACTCCGCTTTCAACTATGACGTATTGGTCACGTCTTGACACGATTAATTCGCAGGTCTAATCTTGAACTTTGTAGAGCAGCGAAATAATAAACATTTTAACAAAAGCTTGCATTTCTGCTCTTTCATTAGCATGTTTAAATGCAAGTGAATTGACAGAAATGTGTAGTAAGACACATTTACTATTTCAAAGGCAGATAGCGGTTTTATTGAAGCTTGGGTTTCATGTCTAAATGGGCGAACTGTGACTTCAAGACATCATATCCCACAAAATTAATTTTGGTAGTGTTAAATTAAATATTACCCTGAATTGATGTATATTTTGTATCAAGTTTCACTGTATGGCAAAAAGTTTTTAGGTTTGTTACTTAAGAGCCAGTAATTTGTTGTTTCTGTATAAGCATTCATTTGATAGTGAATTGAGATAGAATTGAATGCCCATCTCTTAACTGTACTGTATTATTCCTCGTCAGATTTTTATAATAACAACGGAGGGTCTAATGGTGAACCAGTGGCCTCAGGTCCAGGCACAAACGTGTCTGCTGGAGTTGCTGCAGGGGCGGGAGGTTTCGGCTCGTATTACCAGAGTGATGGGAGCTACTCGTCCCCTACGGGAACCCCCAAACCGCCTGGCAAGAAGCTGCCCATGCACCAAAACACCAAGCCTCCAGGAGTGGGCCAAGGCTCCTTTGGTCAGTACGGCCAGGGCTTCGGACCGAAGAAGAACTTCGGCCAGGCTCCAGGTGGTGGCGGAGGAGGTGGAAACTTCAACTACAGCACTGCTTATCCCGCACAAGTGACCGGGGGACAGGACTACAGCTATGAAGGTGATGAAAACAGTCTGAGTTACAAGTTTGGGAGTCTTAAAGAAATGGTTCACCCAGAAATTAAGACTAGCTGAAAATGTACTCGGCCTCAGGCCATCCAAGATGTAGATGAGTTTGTTTCTTCATCAGAACAGATTTGGAGAAATGTAGCATTACATCACTTGCTCACCAGTGGATCCTCTGCAGTGAATGGGTGCCGATCCACCAAAGCATTTTTATCTTTAAATTGTTGCTTCTGGCTAAAATACGAGTCCTCTATCCATAAAATAGCTTTCTCAAGTGTGAAAGTTGTCTTCTGAATCAGGAGCGAAATATGCACAGATACAGCACAGTTTATAAATGAAAACCGCTCTAAACAAGATGTTGGTGGATCTTGATGTGAGAGGACAACAGGGGAGTAACTTTTCCACTGGAGGAAGCATTATGATGGATAATGGACAAAAGTGATGGTTTAAAATGAAACGCCTTGATGAATTTATAGCATGCAGCTTTTTGCTTCATTAACTGATTGACTGGAGTGTTGTGTGTTACTCGTGGATTATTGTGATGTTTTGACTCTCATTCTGACGGCACCCATTCACTGCAGAGGATCCACTGGTGAGCAAGAAATGTAATGCTAAATTTCTCCAAATCTGTTCTGATAAAGAAATTAATTTTGCATGGCCTGAGGCTAAATGAGTGAAAAATTTAAAACTTGGGTAGATTGTTATTGGCTGGCAATCATTTTGTTGTGAATCAGCAGGGGACATTTTCTGAAACCAAATCCAATGATATTGTCTCATTATCGTTATTGCTGTGGTCTTAGAGTTAAACCCCATTTACACCAAGGATGATAATTGACCTATTTTAAATTGTTGTGTTTTTGTTGTCCCGTTCATAGGTTACAACAACCAGTCAAATTACAGCTCACAGGGCGGAGCCAACCAGAATTTCAGCGGTAGCCCCGCCTCCTACAACAGTGGACCACCCGGGTTCGGCCGGGGCGACCCCAGTATGAACTACCAGTATCGATAAAGCTGCCTCCTGTGTGCAGTCCTGCATCATCATTTCCAAACAAGGAGCATCATCCGTTCTGATTCTGTTGTTCTTGATTTTTGGTTTCTGAGCTAAAGAAAACAATAGCAGTCTCTAAACTGAAATAGTGACCGTACACAAAATAGTGTATTTTCATGTTTCTTTTGATGTTTGTGTGTTTTATTTTTAGTTACTTCAAATGTGAACTCCCCCAAACTACTGCCCTCAAACGGGAGAAGTGAAATAAACCCAAAGCGACGCATGTGAGGACCTGATCATTTGTTAATATGCAGTGACGGGACGCTCAGTCCTTGAGTGATTTTAACCATTCACACATGCAGAAGTATAAGATCAGTCTCAAGCTGTTAATCATTCGTTTTATTATTCTTTGACCAGCAACATTTCATGATTTTGCCTGTAATGGTAGGCTTTTCTTTTAAATTATGAATGCACTTGTGACATTGTTTTAAATTGTTATGTGACAGTGAAAGTTGTGATGTGTCAGGTCTTTGTAGCGTTTGGGTGGGGGGGGCTTTATTTTTCCCAACAATGTTTAACGAATGTGAGGTGTTTGTAATAAAGGAGTTTATTTTGGAGGATATCTGATCTCTGCAGTGTTTTTGAACGCACTTATCCAGGTATTTTGCTTATAGTTGTATAAACATAATAAATACAGTTTGATCCAAAAGCCACATTGAAATCTGCCGTTAAAAATATAATGAAATCTAAACCTGGAAATAAGGTTTTAGGATGTAAAATGTGTTTTATTTTTTATCAAATGTGAACGCCACAATTGAAAACGCTGGTGCTAATAATTACATTAAATATGATCTGTATATATTAATATTAATTTAAAATAAATGCTTTATAATAACTGTTAAACTAAAAGTGCTTGTGTGTAATATAGTAATATAAATCATATTATAATTATAAAAATAATTTGTAAATTGTAATTATCTTTAAAGCCAGAAAATGTATTTTTTTTAAAGGTACTTCCTACTTTAGTGACCTTTAATTTGTAGGAAGAGAAACTAGGGGAGGGACTTTTTTGCATCAGACACGTCGTGTCACTTTGCTCACATCTGATTGGTCCAATTTCAGTTTGAGATCTCCAGCTCAGAACATAACCTGCCCCGGAGCAGGTTAGCCGTGGAGTGTAAGTTACTATGGCAATGAACGCAGCTAAAAGCCAAGCCACTTTCATGGTACTTAAAACCCAGGATTGGTGCAAACTAAACTGAAACTTACCTGGCTAGCCAGCTAATCCGGCTTCTTGGTAACGTATAGGTCCCTGGTCTAAATGTTCAGAATATTTGTAATGTTTGCTAAAACTCAGGTAACGAAAGAAACACAATAATAATGTTTCAAAGTTTAATAATAAATACAAAGCCGCTCGTCGTGGTTTACGGTAAAATAATGTGCTGCGCTTTTGTTATGGAGCTTACGGCTGACGTGACGTCACGTCCGTTTCCCCATCCGAATGCAAGGCGACTCCAGCATGGCTGACACCGGGCTTTTGGAAGCGCTCTTACGGCTGCTGGAGAAGGGAGACGGCGGCATCGACAGTCAGGATGTGGCGGCGGATCTCGCGGTGGATCATCAGCTGATCGTCGGCGCGGTGAAGAGCCTGCAGGCGCTGGGAGAGGTGAGTCCGCTCTGACTGATGCAACAGCGGCGCAAACCAACCAGACCCGTCCGATCCCCATCATGTGTTCACTGAAGCCCTGGCGATCAGCGCACTGCAAAGAAATCACCTTACACACTGTCATATCTGTCAAAATAACCGCTAATATAAGCGAAACATTCCGTCCGTCCGTCCATCCGTCTGTCTGTTATCCATCTATCTGTTTGTCTGACTGTCTATCTGTCCGTCCATCCGTCCGTCTATCTGTCCTGTCTATCCATCTGTCTATCTATCCATCTATCTATCTGTCTGTCCGTCCGTCCGTCCGTCCATCTATCTGTCTGTCTATCTGTCTATCCATCTGTCTGTCTGTCCGTCCGTCCGTCCGTCCATCTATCTGTCTGTCTATCTGTCTATCCATCTGTCTGTCTGTCTGTCCGTCCGTCCGTCCATCTATCTGTCTGTCTATCTGTCTATCCATCTGTCTGTCTGTCTGTCTGTCTGTCTGTCTATCCATCTGTCTGTCTATCTGTCTATCCATCTGTCTGTCTGTCTGTCCGTCCGTCCGCCCATCTATCTGTCTGTCTATCTGTCTATCCATCCGTCTGTCTCGTCTGTCCGTCCGTCCGCCCGCATCTATCTGTCTGTCTATCTGTCTATCCATCTGTCTGTCTGTCTGTCTGTCTGTCTATCCATCTGTCTGTCTATCTGTCTATCCATCTGTCTGTCTGTCTGTCTATCCATCTGTCTGTCTGTCTATCTGTCTGTCTATCCATCTGTCTGTCTGTCTGTCTGTCTATCCATCTGTCTGTCTGTCTGTCTATCCATCTGTCTGTCTGTCTGTCTATCTGTCTGTCCGCCCGCCCGTGCCTGTATTTTCTGGCAAGAACATTCCTGTTTTTCTTGACCCTTGTTAGTTTCTCTGAGGTTATGAGTATCAGTATATATGCTGCTTTGTAATATAATCCTGTAATTGTTTCTCTGTCTTAACCTGTTTGAATGCTGTTCTCAGGTGATCTCGGCGGAGCAGAAGTCGTCCATCCGCCTGGGAGCTGACAGGGTCCGCCTGTGAGATCGCGGAGCAGGGCAGTCATGCCCAGTGTTCACCATCCCGGACGTCTGCCGCAGAATCAGCTCATGGTGAGAGATGAAAGAGTCTGTCATAGTCTATACTACAGGAGAACAAATCTTTTTATTTATTATACAATTAACAAATCCATCTGTCTGTCTATTCTTCTGTCTATTCTATCAGTTTTCTGTCTTTGTCTATTCCATCTGTCCGTCTGCCTGTCTATCTGTCTGTCTATCCATCTGAGACCTTTTATCCATCTGTCTATCATCCATCTGTTCCGCCTGTTTGATCTGTCTCCATTGATTGTCCTCATTTGTAAGTCGCTGGATAAAACCGTCTGTCTAAATCTAAATGTAAATGTCTATCCATCTGTCTGACTATCCATCTGTCCGTTAGGATGTCTATCTGTCTGTCTATCCATCTGTCCATCTGTCTGTCTGTCTATCTGTCCGTCTCTGTCATGTCTGTCTATCCATCTGTCTGTCTGTCTGTCTTTCTATCTATCCATCTATCTATCTGTCCGTTGCAACTCTTTTAAAGTGCCTGTATTTTCTGGGAAGAACATTCCTGTTTTTCTTGACCCTTGTTAGTTTCTTTGAGGTTATGAGTATCAGTATATATGCTGCTTTGTAATATAATCCTGTAATTGTTTCTCTGTCTTAACCTGTTTGAATGCTGTTCTCAGGTGATCTCGGCGGAACAGAAGTCCTCCAAACGCTGGGAGCTGACAGGAGAGGGCTGTGATATCGCGGAGCAGGGCAGTCATGAAGCCCGAGTGTTCAACACCATCCCGGACGAGGGTCTGCCGCAGAATCAGCTAATGGTGAGAGATGAAAGAGTCGCCTATAGTCTATACTACAGGAGAACAAATATTTTATTTATTATACAATTAACAAATCACTAGCTTGCTCTATTCTTTTTCTATTCTATCGGTTTTCTTTTTCTTTATTGTATAGTAAAAAACCTTCCTAAATGTACTTGCTACGTGTGTTGCTAACTGAGACCTTTTATAGCACTTGTATATCATCGCTCTTTTGTTGATTTTGATTGTCTCCATTGATTGTCCTCATTTGTAAGTCGCTTTGGATAAAACCATCTGCTAAATGGCTAAATGTAAATGTATTTTGACTATAATGAGTGTCGTTAGGATGAATCCTATGAATACAGAAAGTATTTTCTACCAAGTTTATTTAAACTAGTGTGTGTCACCATTTAAATATCGATATCAGGGATTACCGAGAAAAGAAACATGTAGGAATCAATACTAATTTGTTGTTCGAACACCAAAAATCATCCTAGCCGCCTGTCGCAAACAACTGTAACACCACTCCATTTACAGTCGGGTTCTTAGCAGAGAACACCACACGTGAACTTGAATTTCGCTGGTCATTGCGGCTATTAATTTCCCACAGGTCAGAGCCATATAGAGATAGAGATCACACACGTTCAGAATTCTTGGAGTCGTCACATGATTCTCGAGACTTTGATAGTTCACAGATCGCGATCAGAGACAGCTTTTCAAATTATAAGAATAGAGTGACAGAATGTGATATATTGATTTAATACAGGATCAATAAACAAGTACTGCATTTATTTTATTCTATTTCATATAACACACCGAAAATAGTTCAAAATAAAGTAACAGCTGAGTAGCATCACTAAAAGCAAATGTTATATGTAAAACATTAAATGTCCAGCTAATGAATTTGAGGATTAGTGTTGCACTCATGCCTTAACTTATTTCAATTATATTCTGAACTTGTATAAAGACAGGTTTTGTTTTTCTTCTGTTGCCAAATTATACAAATAATTTTTATTAATACTAATGTCATGATTTATGACTTATTTGTCGATAGTACAGAGACAGGCTGGTGACATATGATTTAAAAAGCTTATAAACATCAATGAATTTGAATGAAACAATGAAAATTAATGCCTTATTGTTTACAATTCTATATAGTAATAAATAAAATAACCCTGTAAGTCACTTTAATGTGTCAAACGTCACTTATTCGGAAGGCAAATTTAGGTTTAAAACAACTTAAGAATTTTTTATTGAACAGAAGGTACTCTGTTAAATGTTTTTAAATGCAGCTTTGCATCACAGGAATAAATGCCATTATAAAATGGAAAACAGTTATTTTAAATAATATATTACAATATTACTTTTTTTTTTTTTTTTTTTATTCAAATAAATGCAATTAACTATTTACAGCAATTAATGAATACAATGAATACATCTCTTAAATCTACTAATTTAATGAGTAATAATCTACTAGGAGGTTTTAAAGTACAAGTTACTTTTATTCAAATGTACTGATAATATACAATATATTTTTAAACATCTAACCTTTAAAAAGTGCGTCAGAAACGGTTTGTTCTGTTGCATCTCTATGGCGCTGCATGTGTTTGCTGCTACTTCCAACTTTTGAGAGGCTCCACGAGCCGCCATTGCTGTAAAAAAAACGTTCCATTGGAGTGAATGGAGTTGTCGCAACTCTCTATATGGCTCTGGCTCTGGTTAAATAGCAAAAGTGAAGTGAATATAAAGATGGCGAGTGCGGCTTGTTTCTAACAAGCAAAATATGTTTGCTTCTTAAATCAGACGTACTGAGATGCAGCGATTACTACTTGGACGGACTTCTTAAAAATGCAAATCAACTCTGTCAGCAGGAGACGCTTAAAAGCGGGAGAAAAAACGTAATGTTAACGTTAGAGGTTTGCGCCCTGTAACGGCTGTAAACTGAGCGTACAAACGCTGCTTTATCAGACATATAACATGCAAGATGAAATGAAAATGACATCAAACATTTCCTAAAGACAGTGTTCCTTCAGAAATACAGTGATATAAAAACACCTGCGCCTCGTTTTAATTTTTAAACGTGCATTACGTGCTCATGTTATTCAACAAAGCCTTTTGGAAAAGTTTTGATATTGTGGTGGGTCGCCTCAAATAAATGTATGTATGTGAATGAAACACATCCCACAGCACAACAACCTGAGCCCAGCTTCATTACTCATCACTTTAACTGTGTTTGTAGCCGGCGCCACTAACAGCCCGATATACAAACACAGACCGGAAGTTAACTTCGGTCCGCGCGCACGATCAAACCTGATATGAGTGTTGTCTCTTTTTCACCGTAATTATTAAAGTTAATATAATCTGACTGAGGAATCTTTAACTGTGAATCTTTAAATACTTTAACTGTTGTCAAATGTAAATTAACTTGTGCTCATTTAACTTCATTAAAAAGTATTACTTAAATTCTGCAATTTGTCTTCATGTCGATCCAGTGAGCATTGTTTTCGCGGCGTGATGCACGCACGCTTATGTGATATGTGAATCCGCATTAAAATCTGTTCATCAAATAATGTTATGTATTAACCAGCATTTATGAACGATGAGCAATGCATTTGCTACAGTATATTTTAATCTTTGATAACAGTAGGTAATAAAAATACAACGGATCATGTTCGCTCTGGTCCAATGAAAAAAAATATTAACAGATAGAACTTTGGATTTTAATTAGTACATGTATTAGTAAATGTTAGTTTAAATATACTTTTAACTAAGATTAATAAATGTTTTGGAAGTATTTTTCATTGTTTATTCATGTTAACTAACGTTAACAAATATCTATTACCATTAACTTAAGTTCTACGATTAGTTAGATAGTTCAGTTCATTTTAAAAGTGTGGTCAAAAATAAAATAAAATAAATGTTTTATTAAAGTTTGGCATTTTCTTGTAGCACCAGAAAGAAGATGAGACTCGACCTGCAACAAAAACAACACACTCACAACCTACACTAGACACTACACCTTGAACAAGTGCACTACCTCAAGACATTTTTGTTCATGTAAAATATACCTCATTGTCATGTTATATTTATCAAAAAATAAAAATTGACCCCTTAATGTTGTGGCAGTTTTTTTCTCTCCCTGGTATCGAAAATGGTATCGAATATCGATATTTTTCAAGGTATCGTATCGAAGTTAGAAATTCCAGTATCGTGACAACACTAATTTAAACCTTCTCATATTTATACATTCTCAGTTGCTTACAATGCAAAAAGCATTTACTATGTGAAAAAATAATGTTATTTCAATCTTGTTATTAAAGTATAATTGGACAAACATCATGGAAGTATTTGATACACAGAAAAATATTTTGATAGAAATTCTCGTACAGTAATATTTATTAAATACATTTTTATGTTTTTATTTGCATAACATTGGAAAAAAATGAATATGTGTTTTGCATGTGATATCTCACGTACCTTCTGATTCTTTTAGAAAATGCCGAGCGGGAAGGTTGGTTTCAGTAAAGCCATGTCCAACAAATGGATCCGTCTGGATAAAGCTCATGAGGGAGGACCAAGAGTCTTCAGAGCCGTGAGTTACATGCAGGATTAATCCTGAATCTCCCTGTCAATGTGTTTGTTATTAATGTAGTGTGTGTGTTTCAGGTGGAAACTATTGAGGATACAGTAAGAGACAAACTGCAGCTGGTGCAGAAGGGACTGTCAGCAAAACTAGAGGACAAAGAGAGGAATGAACTCAAGAAACGTAAACTGCTATCGGAAGTGTAAGAGAGAGCTCAGTTTGCTTTAACTTGTTGAAGTTGTTCATTTTAATGTATTCAGTGTGTTTGTTTAGTCTGCAGATGATGCATTTTGGTGTTATTCAGTTGATTGTTTTAGATGATTATATCGCTACATGAGCAGTAGGAGGCGCTACGGCTCAATAACAATAAGCTAAGTAATAATAAATCATAAAATAAGTATTTTACAGGTCTGGAAAAGTATGGAAAAAAGAAGAGCATGGGAAACTATTTGTATTTCCAGACTTTTGCCTTTATCTAGTTTTTTATTTTATATATATATATATATATTAATTAATTAGAGAAAATTAAGAATTAAATGAAAATGTATTTATCGTACAAGAAGTGAGGTTTCATGGCAGCTGTTTAGTGATTCTTTAGTGATCGCCAAATATGACTGAATGAATTCAAGGTGCACTTTTCCATTATGCAAAATGCGGGTTATAAGCATTTTGGGTTTCTTCTCACTATATTCCAAGCACCGTATTACATCACCTCAAGGACTAGCAAGACTCAAGGCAAAAATAACAAATATACAGACTTGTGTGCACAAGAAACCATTAAATTTAGCATTAAGGACAATGCACACTGAGCCACCTCTTGCGCCGTCAGCCCGTTTCACGGTGTGGTTTCTTGCCGCCACAGACTATGCATTAAAGAGATCTAAGGCCTTGAAATATGGCATACTGCCCCAATGAAAGCCAAATCCTAAACACTTTTTTTACAGTATCAGTCTTTTTTAGACCCTTGAACTTGGCAAATGTTATGCCATCAGTCCATTTCATGTCATAGTTTCTCCACCGCCACAGATGATGTGTTAAATTGGACATTAGGCCTTGATATTAGAGGTGCTACTGTAAGAAAAGCAACGTTTTGAGCAGGTAGGTCTCTGTTAATTCATGTGTATCCATTCTATTATTTTATTCATAGTAAGATGGCAGTGATGCACAAAGGAAATGGCTTATTTAAAACTGAAATTATAATGTGTAAGCATGCAAAACATTCCCATGCACATGAATAATTTATTGAGGGCACAAACAAGTTTCTTGTGTGCTAAAGTCTGTATTTTATTTTATTTTATGGACTCTGTATGTTGTCACTTCGAGAAAATCAATGAAAAAAAACAAATAAAATAAAAATATATACAGGTGACTGTACTATACACCAAATAGAATGCTGAAAATAATGCTCTATGAACCATAAATATGGTCTGAAAATCTACCGAGAGGTTTGGAAATTTGAGTCTGGAAAAGTATGGAATTTATGAAAAGTCTGGAGTCTGGAAAAGAAATGGAAAATGTGTATGAACCCAGTAACAATCTCATTCCAGTAACCCATTTTTTCATCCCAGTTTTTTTTTATGGGAAACTATATAATGCATTGCTAATTTGTTTATTAATGTTTAATTTCAGGACGGTTAAGTCATACTGGATCACTAAAGGTAGCAGCTTCAGTACCACCATCACCAAACAAGAGACCGAACTCACTCCAGAGATGATCGCCAGGTGAGATCCATCAATTTCTCAAAGGAAGAAGGCTGTAAAAATAGTAAAGAGGACCTAAATGTATTACACAACGTCATGTTGCAAAGATGCAGTTCTGAAACACAAGACTTTGCTACAACTTTTGACTTGTGCTAAGTTATTAACAACTAAAAAGACGCACATGTTCTGTTCCTTGTGTTTTTATAAGTTGCATGACTTGTGTTTTCAGTTGGGTTGAATGAAACGCTTCACAAGTCTTTGGCTTTTAATATTTGTAACTGGTTTCTCTCAGTGGAAGCTGGAAGGAGAAGAAGTTCAAGCCGTATAATTTCGAGGCGATGGGTGTCGCTCCAGACTGCGGTCACCTGCACCCGCTCATGAAGGTCCGGACACAGTTCAGGCAGATCTTCCTGGAGATGGGGTCAGTCTTCAGTCCGCAAAGGGAGCGACGTCATTTCCTCATTATCTTCAGCTGGCATGTTCCCGTGATAACGCACCACGGTGTCGTCAGCAGATGTCGCTGTTTTAATGACATAAATGTCTTTTTATTGTTGTTAGCATAACTGTTGCAAATAAACATACATTTTATATTTTAAAAAGTTTTTAACATATGCTATATAATATATTTAAACTAAATATAAAATATGTTTTTTTTTTTATGCCGGTGTTTTTATGCTAACGTCACGGGAACATGCCAGCTGAAGATAATGAGGAAATGACGTCGCTCCCTTTGTCAAGTGCATTTCAAACGACTACATAATGACACGCACGTGCCCTGCTCACTCCAAGGGGACCGGGATGATCACTTCCATTTGTGAACCGTTCGGTACGAATACACGTACCGTTACACGCCTACCGTTTATGTCAAAGTCTTATATTTAAGCAGTAAATTCAAATCAAATGAAATCAGTGTCAACGAAATATATCTTTATGAATAAATGAATTATTACATAAATACAATATTTTAGAAATGATTTTTTTTTGTGGAAATATTAGATTTTTCTTTTTTTTTAAATGGAAAGGTATTTTAAATGAATCTAAAACATCCAGCAGGTGGCGGCAAGTCACTCTCAATGATTTGAGTCATTAAAGCGATTCGTTCAAAACTCATTCATTCAGTAACGAAGCACCGCGTTGTGTTGCTCAAAGATGCAAAACGTGTCTGCTGTGGTTTCTTTTGAAACTTTTCATTGATAAAATAAACCAGACACTGAAAGTTTGACAATGTTGTGTCTAAAATCTAATATGTTTTATCAAATCAATGTGAAATTGCAATCATGCTGATTTGAAGTATGTGTGAGTACCATAGTTAAATCAGTTATGCCTTCATTCAAAACATTTACGCCGTAACAATGCTTTAATCTCAGAATGTTATTTTCAAGCACATTCCTTTCAATCATTCACAGATTCACAGAAATGCCCACCAATAACTTCATCGAGAGCTCCTTCTGGAACTTCGATTCTCTGTTCCAGCCCCAGCAGCACCCAGCTAGAGACCAGCATGACACCTTCTTCATCTCGGGTGAGAAACACCCACCTCTGTGTTGTCACTGACCTGCTGCAGACTCATTCTGCAGGACTTGTACCGCTTACTTTCAAAGCAGATCTTCAAATGATATTTTGTGTATTTCACAGACCCGGCCCTTGCTCACGAGTTTCCTCAGGACTATTTGGAGAGAGTGAAGCAGGTTCATTCTGAAGGAGGTTACGGATCACAGGGGTACGATGATCCATATATTATATTCTATGTATACTAGTTTTTTTAATTATTCAGCAAGGTTGCATTAAAATGATCAAAAGTCACAGTAAAGCAGTAAAGACAATTGTGTTGAAATATTTATATCTCAAATAAATACTGTCCTTTTGAACTCTCTATTCATCAGAAATCAGATTTTTTTTTTTTTTTCGTAAGTTTCCAAAAAAATATTAAGCAGCGCAACTGTTTTCAACTCTGATAATAATAATAATAATAGTATGTTTTCTTGAGCAGCATATCAGAACAATTTCTGAAGGATCATGTGACACTGAAGACTGGAGTAATAATGCTTTTTAAAATGCATTAAAATAGAAAAATGCTATTTTAAATTGTAATAATATTACTGTTCGTACTGTATTTTTGATTAAACAAATGCAGCCTTGTTTTAAAACAAAAAACCTCAACCTTTTAAACAGTACTTTATATTTGTAGATCAACGTAATTTTAACATTGAATGAATTTTAAGATACAAATATGACTGGAAGATTGAAGAAGCTCAGAAGAACCTCCTGCGAACGCACACCACGGCGGTCAGCGCTCGCATGCTGTATAAACTGGCACAGCAGGTGAACACACTCACAGGCTCGCTGCTAGGCCCACCGCTCTTTAGTTCAGATCTCACTCATCTCTGTGGTGTACTCTTTCAGGAGAAGTTCACACCGGTCAAGTACTTTTCCATCGATAGAGTTTTCCGTAATGAAACTCTGGACGCTACTCACCTGGCGGAGTTTCACCAGATCGAGGGAGTGGTGGCCGACTACGGCCTTACGCTGGGAAACCTCATGGGCATCCTGCACCAGTTCTTTACCAAACTAGGTACTACACTCTAAGATACATGAGTATGTGTGAGAGTGTACTTTGTTTTTATAATCATCATTATTTGTATAATTATAATTTACAGTGTGAAATAGAATTCTGAATCTTCATGAAGTTATTAATAAACATGGTAAATTGCTCACTGTCGGACTTTTAGACATTCGAAAGTTCATTAATCATGATTTTGAAATGTTTTCTTTCAGGAATCACAAAATTGCGCTTCAAGCCTGCGTACAACCCTTACACCGAGCCAAGTATGGAGATCTTCAGCTATCATGAAGGTAAAAGTCTCCATACGGAGTCATGTGTGTATGTAATGTGCTACATCTTATATTGTTAAAGCTAGAAACATTACTTTTTTACAGCCTGCTGTTTTGTGGGTGTAGAATAACTAATAATAGACAAATTATTAAAAAAGAGGTGGTAATGCAATAACCTAATTTTAGAAGCAAAACTATTCAATTAAGTAGTGAAATAGCATTATTAATGAAGTCAATATGAAACATTATTTGTAACAGTCTTTTCTTTCCCATTGTGGTATATATCTGAGTGAAATGGCTTCTTTGAACTGTAAGGCTCTGTGACATGACAGAAATAATTTGCAGAATTACAGAATCTTCAACAAAGAATTTCTTCATAGCCCAACACATTTCTGATTCGGTATATATTGGTGTGCTCATGTTCTTACGACCTCAGATGTGTTCAAGCCGTTTTCTAGGATGAGTAAGTTATTCTGTTTTGTGTTGTTGTTCTACATATAATTAAGGAAGATACATTGATTTGCTATATATTTTATCGTAATTGCTTGATATAATCATATTTTATATATGCAACTTAGCTAGTGTTATTGTAAATGGGGGACATTTTTTTTGCTACCACCTCAGAAACTCAGGGCTTAAATAAAGACCAATGTCTCCCACTCATAATTAAGACTTAGTGGTGGCATTAATGTGCATTGAACTCGTAAATATGATCTTTTTATCAGCACATGAATGCATAAATTCTGTCCATATAAAGGCTGCTGAAAAAGCTTTTCTGTGCACTCTTAAGATGCAAAGCTAACTGAAGCAGTTTAGCATCATAAATCATGTCGCTCAATCTCTCTCAGGTCTGAAGAAGTGGGTGGAGGTGGGTAATTCTGGGGTCTTCAGGCCTGAAATGCTGCTGCCCATGGGTTTGCCCGAGGGGGTGTCAGTCATCGCCTGGGGTCTGTCCTTGGAAAGGTACATTGACACGCTCATATAAAATAGCATCGTTGCATACAAAATCTCAGAGTTGCTTGATAGTTTCTCTTTTATTTTCTCCCATCTTCAGACCCACCATGATCAAATACGGAATCAACAACATCCGAGAGCTCGTGGGCCACAAAGTGAACCTACAGATGGTGTACGACAGCCCGATATGTCGACTGGACTCATAAATGACCATCATAGAGCTCAGCATATGGATTCATTTGAACTCATTCGTTTGTTCATTTAAGCCCATAACACACGCCCTTGACTACATTTGCTGCTCAGGCATTAGTTACGAGGGCCGTGCTGAACAGGCTGACGTCAAAGCGGAGGAAAAGAGTCACGTCTTTGCATGAGGAGCGTGACGTTGACCTTAATACAACATCACCGCCTGATATAGAAATCCCTATTGGCCTGCACTCAAAGCACCACTTCTGTTTTTATGTAGGTTAATTCTTTGATTTCTGCTCCACACACACACATATAAAATAACATACTTTTTAATTGATTTATTGCCCTTTTCAATGACAGCTTCTGTAAAAGAACAGGCACCAAGTTTGTTCTTATAACAAAGTCCTCTTACTGTATAAATATTAAATTAAAAAATTCAAATCTCCTGTATGACTGACTTAGTGGTTGTTTATTGTGCGCATGTACTGTAGTAAATGCGGTGCTTGAGAGGTCTGGATAAGGGTCTCGAGTTATTAGAGTAAATCCAGAGAAGAGGGCTAAGCTTTCTTCAGGCAGAGTAAATCTCTCTCTTGGTTAAATGGGAGAATCCGTTTATCTCATTGTACTGTGTTTTACCACAGGGTGCAATGTGCAGCTTCTTAACCAGCTCTTTTACTGCGAGAAGTAATTTTGTAGCCCATGCTGAAAGCAAAAATGCATGAGATATTTAATGTGTTGCTATAGGCAGCAGGGACCAATGAGATTTCACTGTGTCCTGTGGGCGGGGCTAAACAATGCAATGCTACATGTGGTTCACAATCGTTTTGATTTGAAGCCCCCCCACACTGTCACATTATTTAAAGACTCCAAAGATATTTCTTCCAAACAAAACAGCTATTTTTCAAAACTTATTTTCTATTAGATGTGTTGATATATTAAATAAATTAACCACAATTAACTTTGTGGTTCTAGAAACTTCAAGAATGATATATGTTCATTAGTAAATACAAAAGTTTATTAAATGAAAAGAAATATAACAAGAAATGATGATTTCACGTCTTGATTTCATATGTTTTGGCATTCAAATTAAATTAGATTATTTTAATTAATTTCAGTAATTTAAAGTTTGCCGATGCCCCCTGGTTGAGAACCGCTGTACTCAAGTCAAACTGGACAGATGTTTCCGCCATCAATCCACATCTTTGTTTTTTTCTCTCCTTTGGATGTTCTCTGTCTTTTCTAAGTAATATTATGTCCTGGCGGCACTGATTCTGTTTTCGCTGAAACTGACGTAAATGTTAAGCAGTACGTGTATCTCTAGGGGACACGTGTACTTTGTAGGCAAGTTCCATGAACAAACTAAGATTAGTGGCACTAATTCCCTTTCTTTCAGCAAAACTCGCGGTTGGAAATGAGTTAAAGCTGCTTCCGTCATCTTTTCCGGTCTCGGAATCTACAACTTAAAAATTACATAAATGTACACAACCTCTCAAATTTTGGGGTCAAATTTTGTTTTTGAAAGAATGCTTGACAAGGCTGCATTTATTTTGATTAAAAAACTGTAAAACCATTAATATTGCTACACATTATATAAAATAAAAGTTTAAAATTAGTATAAAATATAATAGATTTTTGTGTTCAAAGCTGTATTTTCAGCATCATTACTCCAGTCTTCAGTGTCACATGATCCTTCAGAAATCAGTCTAATATGATGATTTGCTGATCAAGAAACATTTTTATTATCATCAATGTTAAATCACTTTTTTAATCAATTGGACATTCAGATTTGATCAGGCTTTGCAATCTCTTCATGCGGCGTCTTGTGTTGTTGGCACACATAAGATTACGTAAAAGCACATGTAGAGAGGATGTGAGTTGGACTGTCAGGCTCTGAATCTGGGACAGAAGCATGTTGATGAAGTTTATACAGGACACGTTTTATGATTTAGATGATTTGAACACAATTGTGATCTGAGAGGGCTGTCAGCATCGGATGGTGAATCTGCTGGCCAGACGATTGTCTTTCGGGGAGGAGAGATCGAGGGAATCCTCTGTGACAGTGAAGGATTACATCTTGTTTACTTGCTTAAATGTTGTAATATCTTAAGTGGCCGAGTCTAAGTAATCCCCTATCGTTTAGAAATAACCTGTCTGAGAACAGCCCTGTGTTAGCCGCTGCTTTAATGGATGTCTCATTTTAACATCAGAAATTCAGTGTTAAACGAAAGACGGTGGTATTTGAATTTTTTGCAGTATTTGTGTTTTCACTCTTATTCATGTAGATACTGTACACTTGTTTTGTCCAAGTACAACTTAAGGGTTAGCACAGTTCTTTATTAACAGCATTTGAAACAGCATTAGCTAATGCTTGTCAACCAGTATGGACTGTAAAAGGTGTACAAAAAACAAGTCAGCCCGCTTTAGCAAAATATGGCCTTAAAATTAAATGGGGACGTTCACACAGCACACGTTCTTGTGTTCCACTACAGGTACATGCATAATGTGACAAAAAAATGATATTTGGTGAAAGGTTTGCTAAAACAAAGTCGAAATTGTTAAGTACGTGGCTAGCAATGTATTCCTCTACTGCAGTGTAAGTCGCTTTAAATAAAATAGTCTGCTAAACGCATAAAGCAGGGGTGTTAATTAAACACACCTGAACCAGCTAATCGAGCTCTAGAAACTAGAAACTTCCAGGTAACTGTGTAGGAGCTGATTACGGATCCGTCCTTCGGATGAGACGTTAAACCGAGGTCCTGACTCTCTGTGGTCATTAAAAATCCCAGGATGTCCTTCGAAAAAGAGTAACGTTAGAGGTGTGACCCCGGCATTTTGGCCAAATTTCCCCTCTGACCATCATGGCCTCCTAATCATCCCCATACACTGACTGGCTTCATCACTGTCTCCTCTCCACCAGTAAGCTGGTGTTTGGTGGGTGTTCTGGTGCAATATGGCTGCCGTCACATCATCCAGATGGATGCTACACATTGGTGGTGAATGAGGAGATTCCCCTCTCAATGTAAAGCACTTTGAGTGTCTAGAAAAGTGCTTTATAAATGTAACAAATTATTATTATTATTACCTATTTTCAAACAGCTTTGCATTATTATAATGTCAGTGATATAAGTAAATAAATAATGTGTATTGTTTTTCTGTCATCTACACCTTTATTGTCAGCAAAAGTCCTGCAGATGAAAACCACAAATCATGATTTGCATTGTTGTATCCGCGCTCATGGATAGTCTGATTGAATCCAGTGCATTATGGGTGTTTGCATTTACATACACAGCCCTTTTTCTCTAGTCATGTAGCACAGGTTTAATAATATGCCCTGATTTGTGTACAAAAAGTCCAGGAATATGTAATGATAAACAGTGTCAATTTGGACTGTAAATGTTTTTCATATTTAACATTGTTATTACTTACTATTTTAAGAAACAGGATGCTCATAACGTGAGGTGCAGAAAAAACAACAAGATGTTGTGCCAATACCAAAAAACAACATTTAAAATTGTTGAAACAATGCAAGAATGTGCCCTGTGTGAACAAGACCCCATGTGGTCTCCAAACTGAAAATGAACAGAACTATACAAAGATGATTTTAGTGTAGTTTTACTATGGTGAATCCAAAGATTCAATGTGAGCTTCACATCTAGATCCAGCGTTCAAATTCAGCCGAATCAAACATTAACAATCATCCAACAAGCTTTTCAACCATTTCAAGGGTATTTGCTGAGTTTATGTTGCTTTGAACCTCGTCCAAGTATCCTTTTTATGCTTCGCCTCACTCATCTCTGGTTTCCAAGAGACTGGCTCCCCGTAAAGAGATGCTCCTTTGAGACCATCCGACACTGAGGAGGAATTTTGGGTTTATTTGCGCTGGCATGGAAGTCTAGACGTGAGTTATGTCATTAATACCAACTGAATATATAATACAGAGTCATTCAGAGCTCAAGTTCTTTCAAATTAATCCTCCTTTTGGGGATGAGTTGAACTGATGTTCAACAGTGCTCATAACAGAGCGTCCGTAAATCGTCTTACACAACAGGAAAATAAATATGACTCAAGCAGTCCATCCTACAGTATGTATTTCCAAGTGTCCTTTCAGAGTCAAAATAAAACAGAAGAGGCTTCCAATGAAGTTCTAGCGATGCCATGGTTATAGGTTTTATTCACAGGGAATGCGAATGGTTAAACGTGTGTGTGTGTGTGTGTGCACTAGAAGTCACTTATATATCTCATCAAATCTTATAAGTCACATAAAATCGTGTTGTCATGTTATCACATTCACAATATCAGTTAGCACAGTACATCTGCATGAAGAGAACATGCACAAAGTCTTTTTCTGGTGCACGACTCTAGTCCTTGTATGTTTTCTTTGGTCTTGGCCCATCGTATACTGTCAGTAAAGATCATATCATACTGATAAGTATGGCCAAGCTTCACCATCTTACCTTCCGTTTTTTTCTCAGATGTCCCGTGGGATAGTAGATGTCGGTCCGGGACTGTTGGGCACTGAGGGGCTGTTGTTGGAGCCGGATGTGGGGAAGAAGGAGGGGATGTAGGGGATGGCAGCCAGCAGCAGAGGGCTCATCTGGGGGCTGTCGTCCGACGGTAAGGGGATCACCACATCATCCTGGTTCCACACGTGGAAGGCGTTGGCATGGGACAGAGACAGAGCCGCGGGCAGACGGGTGGGTCTGATGCTCGATATGTCATCTTTATCTACATCGTCTTCATTCGGGCCAAGCACACAGTCTATAGTGAGAAAAATGAACGTGAAGTAAAGTGCTATTTTATGGTGAATAGACTTTGATCAGGGGTGTAAACTTATACTTGAGTTGACGTTCAGGTATCCTAAACATTCTTGAGTGAAAAGTACTTAAAATAAGATTTAAATTAAGAAACAATTGCTGGAGGTTTTCTTACTAAAGTACAGTTGATGCACAAATACATTTTTTTCTATGACCTAAACAAGAAACAAAACTGATTTAAGCTGAAACAGATTGTTATCCTGATTTTTTAGGTGTTTCTTCACAAATGACCAGTTTACAATTCAGTGGAAGTTACTCTACATTTGTATACTACCAATACATGAATACTTTCCTTTACCAAGGATGCATTAAATAGATCAAACGTGACAGCATAGACATTTATAATGCTACAAAATATTTATATTTCAAATTAATGTTGTTCTTTTGAACTTTGTACTCATAAAATAATCCTGAAAAAAGTTACCTCATAAATATTTTAATATTGATAATATTAATTGTTTCTTGAGCAGCATTCATCATATTATTATGATTTATGAAGGATCACGTGACACTGAAGGCTGGAGTAATGATGCTGAAAATTCAGCTTTGACCACTTTATATTTTAAAATATGTTCAAATACATTTATACGATTGTAATATATATATATTTTACTAAATTTAATCAGATAGCTTTCATGAGACTCAAGAAATAAAAAAAAAACATCTTGACGTTACCAAACTTTTGAAAATGCTCTGCACCCATGCATGGTATAGATCACCCCTACCTTAAATGTACTATGGCAGAAGGTAATATCATGGCACTTTAATGGATAGTATACCATGATATTTTCACAATGTTCAGAAATACTTCAAAGCTTTACCATTGTTAAAATAAACTGGAGAATGCGTTACTGAGAGTGTTTGAGATATCTTACCTACTATATCGTTCGCGAGGTCTTTGATCAGATGTCCCACTATGGCATAGGCGACCGCAACAATCACCAGCCCGGCCATTAATAGGTACAAAACCCCCTTTGGCAAGGGAATGAGGTCGCGGGCCACCGGCTTGTAGTCTTTGAACATCGGGTCCTCGATTGGAAAAGAGGGTTGAATAGCACGTCCAGTCTTTTCCGAATAGTTCAAACTTGTTATGTTGAGAGAATTCATTATCAGCCTTTATTTCGTCCAAAAATAGCAATTATGTCTCTTTCATGAAATTGTCGCTGTTGAAAGTTGCTTTGATTTCTGATTAAAAGCTCCTCGCTTTATAATAACCTGGAAAAGTGAGATCATTTGAACAAATTTTTAAAAATATTTATTGTTCTGTTTATTTCTGAAGATTTTTAGTTAAATATTAAATGTTGTGTTCTGACCTTCATCGTTGAAGTTGCGTCTTAGTTCATGTATTAATTATTCAGTGCGTTCAGATTTTGGTTTTTGAGAGTGTACAGATCCTGGACTTCGTCTTCACACACAAGTCCCAGATTCACAGAAGCGTGTTGCGCATGCGCGTCAGTGCGCTGTCCGTGGTGCTAAAGCCTCCCGCTGTCGGCGCGAGCCTCCGTTAACGTTATCAATCAGACCGGAGTACATTTCCAAGACCGCCCATTTTCCGTCCGGTTTAAATCACTGGACAGAGGTCGATGGTTTCCTTTCATCCCACCTCCAAGAAGTTGATAATGCCGCCTGGCCGCGTCCCAAGTCCTTTAATTCGCTTAATTAAGTCGGGGATTCCGCGAACAAGGTGATCCCTTCGAAAAGACCTGGTTTCTCATTGACACCTATTGATTCCAGTTTATCAGACACATCTTGAGCTAAAATAAATAATTGTGCGTGACATCAGCCAACCCCGACATGAAAACAATGCCCTTCATAACTTTAACTTATTTATATAGTGTCTCACGTAACCCAATTTTTATATATATATATATAATTATTTAGTTCATGAATAAAATGATATAATATATATATATATATATATATATATATATATGAGAGAGAGAGAGAGAGAAGAGAGAGAGAGAGAATTGCTTTGGCCAAGCTCCGTTGCTATGGTTACCACTTTAGGTGAATCCGACTTCTGTTTACTATTACTAGCGATTTATAGCGGATGAAAATACTCAATTTAACTGCTAAACAGTTTTATTTTGGAGATAATTCCCAACTTTACTGTTCAGACAGTAGAGTAAGATTAAAGCTTATTTAAAAAATGAATGACTTTCACACTGAAGCATAATGAAAGTTAAATAAATACTGAATGTTAAATAAATACTGAACGTTAAATAAATACTTAACGTTAAATAAATACTGAATGTTAAATAAATACTGAATGTTAAATAAATACTGAACGTTAAATAAATACTGAATGTTAAATAAATACTGAATGTTAAATAAATACTGAACGTTAAATAAATACTGAACGTTAAATAAATACTGAATGTTAAATAAATACTGAACTGGCAGAAGGTCCTTGCATCTCCTGAGTTTGGTTCTTCATGAAAACATTTAGTTGGACCTTTATTTGGATGCTTGTTGCTTGTGGTTGTAAAAAGTCTAGACTAAAAAGACAATGAAGATTAGAGACTTTTCTTTTTGTGTGTGTCACGCTTAATTGAGAGCTTTTAAAGCACTCGTTTTATGTTGAGTATGTTTTTGAATGGCATTGTCACTGAGTAACATGAAAGTAAAGTGTACCCTCTTTTAGACTAAATTCAGGATGAGGGGGTATCTGAAAACTCTTTCAAAAGATGAGAGTTCTGTAAGGATATTGTCAAATTAATTTTAAGCTACAGCTAAGCAGTGTTCCTCTTACATAACCATTTGAGCTTGTGCAGGATTTGTTGAAATAAAATCTGATAGCTTGATAAGCGCCGTGTTAGTTGTTGTGTTGAACTACATGAAAGGCTTTTTATTTCCTCTGTGTATTTCCTGATTGATTTTCAGCGTGGCCCCTACAATAAGAGTCACAAGAATAATTGTGCAAGAGTGTAGGCTATATATATATAAATACACATATATATATATATACATTGCAAGAATATAATGGTGCAGTTTTAATGAGCATAAATATAAATATCAATTAAATCTGGCCAGTGATATTATAAATCTCTCATAGATCAAGCAACAAAATATTCTATTGCTATTGGTTTTTTGTTGTTAATGTGACGTATAAATGTGTGGTGGTTCTGACAGCGCAAGTTACATTTAACTGAGGTTAAATATACTTATAATTCATAATATTTATTTTTGAATAAATACAGTAGCCAAGTATTTAAATAAATTGACTAGTTAAATACAAATACTGAATGTTAAATAAATACTGAATTGCGTTAATTTTATATAAATACTGACAGAATGTTAAATAAAGTCAAATGTTAAATAAATACTACAGTCCTGGTAAATACAGACTCTAATGTTAAATAAATTGTATCTGTTTTTAAATAAATACTGAAGTTAAATAAATACTGATCTTTAAATAATGTGAGCACATAATATCAGATACTGCCTCTAAATACTGTAGATTGACATCATAAACCTGCTCTTCTCTGTGTTACTGTATTTTTGGATGAGCTTAAATAAATCTGACCTGATTTGACTTTGAACATTTGTAAATTTTTGTGTGTTGCTAAATAAGTAGTGTCTAATTACAGAGAATGTATTCATATCCTTCATTTTTTCACATTTGTTATGTTCTGATGTTAAACTGCTTTAAATGAATCAACTGAATTATAAATACTGACGTTAAATAAATACTGAATGTAAATGTATTAAAAATAAAGAACTCAAATAAATACTGAAAGTATTCAAACTTAAAAATATACTGAAGCTTTAAATAAGTCTTTTTAGTTTGATGCACAAGCTTTGCTCATCAGCATTTGGCAAATCTGCCATTCTTCTCCTGCCTCTTTCAAGCTCTGTCAGGTTGAAAAAGTCTTTTTCTTCAGAAATATTTGATTGGGTTCAAGCTCAGGTTCTGGCTGGGTCATTCAAGGACATTCACAGAGTTGTGTAGAAGACTTGCTGTGTGTTTAGGTCCATTGTCCTGTTGAAGGTAAACTTTCTGCCCATCAGAGGTTCTGAATGCTCTGGACTGGGTTTTCATTAACACTATCTCAATATTTTGGTGCATTGAGCTTTTCTTCATTCTGATGAGTGAGAGCATATGCTAAAATTACTTTTAGACTCTGTAGGTGATGAGTTGCTTTCCTTCAAACATGATGCTTAGAATTGAGGTTCATCTGACCAAATGTTTTCAATCATGTGTCTACACTGAGGAGAATTGACCCACACCGCCAAGCTGTGGAGTGTATTGATGTTTGTCCTTCTGTGATTTTATTTCACATATGATCATGGAGCTCAATAGAGCCATCAGGTTTTTCATAACTCTAACCAAATTCTTATCAGTTGCTCAGTTTGGCAGGAAGCCAGCTCTAAGAAGAGTCCTGGTTGTTTCAAACTTAATAACAGAATACATGCTTCTGTGACTCTTAATGAAGCAGAATTTTTTAAACTCTTAGATGTCTTGACAAACCTGTTTCTAGCTCTACAGACTGTTCTTTGACAGGGTGTGATATATATCAGCTGTTGGACCTTTATTAAGACGTGTGTGTTTCCAAATCATAATTCAATTGAATTTTGACTGGTTATTACCAAAGCCTAGTAACATTTAATATTGGAGCTAAATTAACTGTCTCAGATAAGATGAGTACTATGCAATGAAATAATTTAAGGTATTTTTTTTTTACTACAATTTGTAAAGATGTTAAAAAATATGTTTTGTTTTTGCTTTACCACTATAGTGTATGGAGTGTAGATTGATGTAAAAATTAATTAAGCAGTTTTGACTACAGTCACAGGCCCAGGCTCCAATGTTTCTGTGTTGAGCACATGGCTTGTTGTTTGTTGGTGACTCCCATGTCGATTGTCTGTCCCTATCTTGTTACGAATCATTGTTTCAGTGGCTCCAGCTGTGTTCTCATTACTTTGTTATAGTCTAGTCTGCAGTCCTGAATGTGTGTGTGTCTTTCTGAGTGTTTAATGTTTGATGTGCATGCCTGCCTGCTTGTTTTTCTGTTTTTGCTGTTGTTTTGTTTTAAACCTGATTTCCTCTGCACATCTCTACCTCATCTCCATAACCATCAGCCAATGCAGGACTCACAACCAACCATTCCAGTAAATTTAACAAGACCAACCCTTAACTATATGGCTCGACAGAAGGCCTGCCTCATGGTGTTTTTTTTAGGCACTTTTCAAGTCATGCCTTATTGGCAAGTTCACTACACATCAATCTAGCTCTGAGTTTAAGCCTCAACCTTCAAGATGAGTCTGCAGAGCCTGCTCCGTAGCCGACAGAGTTGAATCTCTCCACAGAGTCTCCAGAGCTCTTCAGCCGGCAGAGTCCGCTCAGGTCTGGGAGCCGACAACGCCCAGAGTCTCTAGCAAAGGCTTAGATTGCTCAAGCCCACGCAGTCCTGTTCCGGGAGTCACGCAGTTGTGAGCCCACAGTGCTGTAATGCTCTGAGGTGCTCAGGAGCTATGATGTTCTGGTGCATGAGTCTTGGGAGACGCAGTGCTGCTGAACAGTCCGCTCAGAGCCCTGCTAGCCAGCAGTGCAGAGTGCCTCATTTTCAGAGTCTGGGAACCCAGAGTGAGGGCAGCTCATGGCACCCATGTGTTTGCTCCAGGTCTTCCACTCCAGGGTGGCCATCTTCTAGACATCTGTTTAGTGTTTGTGGAGCGTTTGGGATGTCCCATGTTATGTCACAATCCTGGTGTGCCCAGGCTGGCCCCAGATGTTCTTGTGTGTTGAGCACATGTTTGTTGTTTGGTGTGTCTGTCATTCATGTCTGTCTCCATCTTGTTACTTAATCATTGTTTCAGTGGCTCCAGCTGTGTCTCCCTCGTTACCCCTCGTATTCCCTATAAGTCTCCTTGTTCTGCAGTCCTGGGCTGATCCGTACTTCGTGTCTTTCAGTGTTTAATGTTTGACTGTGCTCCAGTCTTCTGCCTGCCTGCTTGTTTTTTTCTGGTTTTGTTTGTTTTGTTATTACCCTGATTTCTGCACTTGAGTCTTGATCATTCTGACAAACATAAGGCAACATAAAACAGCTATACTGTATGTGACAATACACTTAAAACAACCAAAACATGAGATCAATAACAATAAACGTGAAAACATGAAATTATTTGAAAGTTAAAATGAAATAACAATAAATTATACATCTACATAATTTATTACTTTATACATTATTAATATCAAAAGCTGCATCTGTTAACATTAAAGCACTGAACTAACGTGAACAAACAATGAACAATTGCATTTTTATTAGGTAGCATTAAAAATATTTAACTCCAAAATTATGATTAGCTGAATTTTTACTCATCCCTAAGCCATCCAAGATTTAGATGAGTTTGTTTCTTTAGTATGTGACCCTCTGCAGTGAATGGGTGCCGTCAGAATGAGAGTCTGAGCATCTGATAAAAACATCACAATAATCCACAAGTAATCCACACAACTCTAGTGCACCAATTAATGTCCATAATCCATAATATCGCTTCCTCTCATAATAACATTGTCCTCTCACATCAAAGTTCACTGACTTATGTTTAGATCTGTTTTGGACTGTTTTTTGCTTGTAAATAAAAACTGTATAATTCTCTCCTGATTCAGACAAGACAACTTTTTCACAGGAGAAAGCAATGTTATGAATAAAGGCATTTTTTTAAGGTCAAAGCAGTGGTTTGAAGTCAAAATGTCTTAATGATGGATTTGTTGTGGGTTGATTTATCAGCTGTTTGGGCTCTCATTCTGACGGCACCCATTCACAGCAGAGGATCCACTGGTGAGCAAGTGATGCAATGCTTAATTTCTCTAAAATCTGTTCTGATGAAGAAACAAACTCATCTACATAAAAGTTGAACAATAGCCTTTTTTAATCATTGTTCAAATGTTTGTTCTTTGCTCCTGGTTGTCCCAGCTGGCTCAGCAATAGCAGGGATTATCTGTGACCTCTGACACTCATTAATCTCATTATTACAGTCCATTATGTTCTGGGCCAGAGAGGACATGCCTGAATGTATTTCCATTTACGGATTAATGGTTGATCCTCAGATGCTGACCTGAGACAGTAGTGCACATTATCAGGTCAGGTCTCCCTATAAAACTCACTGTTGTTGGATTGAAAACTGAAGGAGGATTTGAAAAAACTGTTGGTTTTATAAAACACAACACTCACAAAAATACCACGGTTAGCTGTTTTTTTTAATTCATCTAAATAAATAATAATTTATTTAAAAATAAGTTATTCTGGAAAATCTCGATATGAAAAAACATTTGTGTTAAAATTATATAATTAGCTGTCGTTTTCTTGTATATTCACACGCGCGTGCACGTCACGTGCATCATTGCGCGCTGTAGATTTGCGTAAACTGTAAACAAGATAAAATAAACTGATAAAAGTGAACACAATTTCCACTCATTTGTTACTTTGTTACTATTACGGTTTAGAAGAACCACAGAAACACATTACTCGACGGTGACACATTACATAGAGTAAGTTTATGTTATTCAGATTTGCTAAGCAACGAGCTAGTTACAATATAAGAATTTAACATGCTAATTTGAACGCGAAGCGTAAAACTAAGTTTGACTTTATTATTTCTCGTGACATTATGCATTATTTAGATACCATATGAATTACATGTACGATAATAATATCATTGTATTCTTTGACGTACTTTTGAGCTCAAAAGTCATCATGAAATCACCGCACTATGTTATAATGACTGTAACGTTAGGTTTTTGAATGATGGCTCAGGCTAATTATCATCTTAACGTCTTTATGTACTTGTATCTGTCATGTTAATGTTTGCATAAGTGTCATATATAATTTTTTTCAGGCTATGGCACAGCACTTCTTTGGAAATTCAGGCTCTATGGCCTTGCAGTCAACACCCAAAACTGGTCATCACCACTTGTCAGCAAAGGTACATATGATTTTAGACTAAAACGGTCAAATATCTGATAATGGTCTAATATTGATGCTAAAGTGAATTTCCTTTCGATTCAGGTGCCAGATGATGGTTTTAACTCAACAGGTGAAACTCTGTCATTTGTTAGTCTGGATGACAGCAATGAGCAACAAAGGTGAACCATTAACAGAAAACATTTTTTTTGCTTGCTTGCTATTGTTAATTATGTTTACAGACATTTTACCCATTTTTTAACCCTGTAACAGTGAGGACTCGGGTGTCGGAGTTTCAAAAACCTCGACTAGAAGTTTGCCGGGCAACAGTACTATGGAAGAAGCTGGCGTGTTGGCTCCCACAAGTTCACGAATAGATGAGATTGGAAAGAAAGCACAGGATCTTATTGAGAGAATAAATGAGAGGCGAGCCATGGACCAACATGTGATGAACAGCTTTGAGGAAAAGCTCATTAAAAGGTACTCAACACTACAACAGATGCAAAGAAACAGATAAAGACATAAGAAACATTAGTACTTGACTGATATTGTGTTTTTAAGAAGTCAGTGCTGTGAATTTCATGCAATGCAACGTCATGTCATTGTATCTGTATATATGTATTTGTATATGTATTTTTCATATATGTATTACATGAACAGTATATGTTTATATGCATGATACATTTTACACTATAACATATTTTTAAACAGGATTTGGCATTTAGTTAAGCCAAACAGGAACTTGTGGATTTTCTCAAAATATCAGTTTCAAAATATCAATTTTGACCTCTAATCATTATTATTAACAGTAATATTACTACTGTTTTCACTGTTTTATGATCACTATTTAAAAAAAGAATACACATATATTTATTTATTTTGTTATTTGTTTATTATTATTATTTTCAAATATATATTTTTTCTATGGAATGCTATGTATGTCTGAAGATTTATTATGGTATGAATATTTTTTTGAACAAGTTGTATACACATTACCAAGGTCTCAAACCTTTTGTTCGAATTTTTTGAGGAAACTTCCGAAGGAACTTAACATCCAAATGGTTTCCATGGGAGCTAAGAGCATATTCTTTATGTTTTTGTTGCATATATGCATAAAAAGTCAGTGATTGTTAATAATTATTTAACTTGGCTCAGCAACAACTGGCCTAAAGCATAATAATATATAAAACTTTCATATATTTTTTAATGCAAACACTGTTCATTTATACGTTTAAGGAATAGTTCTCCCAAATTGAACATTTGCTGAAACGCTTACTTTTCCTCAGGCCATCCAAGATGTAGTTTGTTTCTTCATCAGAACAGATTTGGAGAAATTTAGCATTACATCACCAGTGGATACTTTGCAGTGAATGGGTGCCGTCAGAATGAGTCCAATCAGTTAATAAAAAGATCACAATAATCCACACCACCCCAGCCCATTAATTAATATCTTGTGAACATCTTGTCTGATAAAGAAACAAATTCTACACCTTGGATAGCCAGAGGTGGAGCATATTGCAGCATATCTGAATTTGTGTGTGAACTATTGCTTTGTGTGTGTGTGCAGGTGACTGAGATGTGTCAGCATGTGAAGGAGCAGATGTTTGAGTATTATGAGCAGCACAGTCAGGGCATGGAGGCCAGCATCACTGAGCTGTCGGAGGTGCTGGAGAGAAGCAGTCAGCTGAGTATGGAGCTACAGGGAGCCAGTCAAACTCTGGCCGCCATCAATAAAGGCCTCCAGCACAGCACAGAGCAGTAGATACACAACCAAACTGTTACTTAACATGAGACGGGGTACACTTATATGATTTGTGTGTTACTCGTGGTATATACAGACATCACAACAGAGGAAGAGTTTAATTTAACTTAAACTTTAACTCAAGGAGGAAGTGTTCAATCATTTCAGAATGTAAACATTTTATTTATTTTTACAATAGTATGTTAAAGAAAGTTCAAATGCACATTAATATGCTACTTTGATTTGTATTTACATGTATTTAAAGTATAGTAAAATCATTTTTTGATGGATTACATGGTTTACCTAAAGGTCTTTTACTATCATTCCTTCTAAACTCCGGCAAATGTGGTTTGGGTAACCGCATTATGTGTGTTTCAATAACAAAAGGTTTGAGCTTTGTAGGATTAAGGCTTTTCCCCATAGCATTAATTACTGAAAACTCATTTAATCTGTTGCCAATTCTCTTTATGGCTTTCTCAGTACAAATATAACAGACCCTAGAGACCCTCGGGACAATCGGTGTAGTGAAAAACTATGCGCAAACACTATATTTAATCTTTATTTAACTGCAGTAAAGTTTTCTTCAACACTTCTTTGAAATCTTTCTATAATACATCAATGTACAAACAATAACATGCACTTTCACCTCTGCGGTCCATTTCTTTACAAATCTACTTAAAAACCTGCAGTCAAACATTCATTCAGAGTGTTGTGATATAGTTAGAACATTCAAAAATAGATCTCTGACAAAGGCTACGTGAAGTACAGACATTCAAAATGACACTACCAGATTCAGAGAATATTGTATTGACAATTTCAAGTCTGTTGTTATGGTAAATAATGCAAACTCTAAAAGCATTCAGGAACTATAAGGGCTATAGGTCAAAGCTGTCAGGAGTCGGTGGACATGATGTGACAGCAGCTCAGTTGTCCACTGTGAAGGACTGCAGTCCAGTGATGGCTCTGCCCAGGATCAAGGCATGGATATCATGGGTACCTACAATAACACCGTAATCAATGTTTAGTGACATGTAGAGCTTGGGAAAAACTTCTCAGATTTTAGACATTAGACACATATCAGGTTTTGCTTAGTAAAACAATATAAAATATGTAAAAGGCTCTAATGCAACTTGAAGACGTAATCCTGCTCACTTTTCTAAGAGCTTAAAGCATTACGAAACTCCTGCCTGTGTAGTGAGCAGGATCAGGAAGTTCGAAGCAGGGATTACAGATGGGTTTCCCTGGAGTGCCTGATCTGATCACTTTATTCACGTCTCCTTCACTCGCTCTGACCTTCATAAGTATTGACGGATTCCAGGTTCATGACGTGACGAATGATATGATACTCGTCTGCGATGCCGTTTCCTCCCAGCATGTCTCGGGCCTGTCTAGCGATATCCAGGGCTTTACCGCAGGAATTCCTCTTTAGCATAGATATCATCTCTGGAGCCGCTCTGTGAATGCAGTTCAGAGAGTAGAGATCATTAGATTGAATATTATTCCATTAAAGTTATCTTTCTATTCATTTAAAGATTTTTTTCACATTAAAATACAATATTTCCTGGTTTTCCACGACCCTGTAGCAGGTTTTAATTGACCGTTCGCAAAGAGCTTGATTGTACAGTTTGACAAAAAAATATGCTATATCGATGTGCGCATGTCCAGGAGCCGCAGCTCTATCTCAACCACAAATCAGACTGCAGAGTAGATTAACTTTGGTGGACTTAAACTTGAAAAATGGTGTGTTCCGCAGTTTAAATAAAATACTTTCTGATGTTCATTCATGAAACATATGAAAAGACGATTGTTTCACGTGCCACTTTAACTGAGGCAATACCGTGATCTGTAATTAAAGAGCCACAAAAACGGTATTTATTGTTTGAATTTCTTTAAAAAAAAGACTAAATTTGAAAGCTGAGAGTCCCCATACCAGAAGTAATCTGCTCTGTCTTGCGTGAGAACATGATGTTTAGTGTGAGAGGGGCATTGTTTGTTGGGGATACAAACAGTAAATCAGCAGGGCGGGTCTTTGCGAATGGTCAACTGCATCCAATATGTGTCTTTCTCATCTCCACACTTGACACCTGCATCCTCACAAAAATAATTTCCAAATCTGTAAATCCATTCAAAACTGCAGCAGCATAAAGATGAAACCTCACTTTTTCTCATCTATCAGTCGGCCCAGTTGAAGACACGACTGTAGGCCAATGGTGAGCTCGGTTAACATGTCTGCCATTTTCTTCTGGATCAGCTGGTTTCTGGCTAGAGGAACTCCAAACTGGATTCTAATGGGAACATGTTGCATTGATTATGTTGCATGCTGAAAAACAACATCTGCAAGAACCATAAAGAATACAACCACAAGGACAACCAATCTTAGCAAGCAAGCAATAACATTAACATTTATGTACTGAAATTCTTCCACACCTTTCACATTTTGCAGTCACTCATTTATGAGTATACATAGATGGTAATTAGAGAACAGATCTGTTCTGACCTGTCCAGTGTGTACTGTCGCGCGGCGTGGAAACAAAACTCTGCGGCTCCGAGCGCTCCCCAAGCAATGCCATAGCGAGCACTATTCAGACACCCGAACGGACCCTGGCACGCAGGGAAGAAAATCATGAGTATATTTGATTTTGTAATGAAAGTTGATAAAAAATGAAAACCAAACTGAACTATGCATTGACAAGGGATCAGTAGAGTTTGGAACTGAAAAAAGGCTGATTATTACTTGTGTTAATCAGCTGATAAATCTCAAAACGGTCAACAATTATTGTGATATATATTGGGCTTTTTTAAATACTTATTTGTATAGGGACAATACCAAAGAAAATTCAGCACAACGAAACATATGCATTGCATTACATGTAAAGATTAAAGCATATGCATCTAATTTGCATCTCTGGTCCCTGTAGTTGGCGTGCATGAAGATTGTGCTTTTTTTATTAGCATTTGTTAGGAAATACACTGTTACATTGCTTTTGCTCAACGGAATACTACCACTGCAATCTGGCCGATGGGCAAAAAATCTGTAAAACTAATTATTAATTCAATAAACTGAATTGTTTGTCATCGTTCATTTTAGTATGGATCTACAAGAACTGATCCACAGTTGACCAAACAAGGATTGTTCACACTTCCACCAAATTTCATAGGTCAGTTATAAAAAGTGTATGAAGGGATGTACTTCTGGAGGATAAGTACTTCATCACATCATGGCTTTTGGCTAAGAGGCCAACTAGTACTGCTTTGATTCAGATCCTTCAACGCTCGCAAGAAGGGCTTAATTACAGTCCAAAAATAGATGTGCTGGTGCTCTGTTGATTTCTCTTGTGTTTTTACAGTAAAGCTTTCTCGTTGTTGCACACACTGGCTAAGAGAATAGGTCAGATATCTAATTACTAAAAATGACTACAGCTCTGGTTTCTGTAAGCTAGTGGTTTACCATTATTATCTAGCATTGCTTTTATTTGTACGCCTACTAATAATAAAGCCAATAAACCCTGAGCCAGTGTTTCTCAATGGTGTCTCATGCAATGTCTCTCACTCACCGCCAGTCCTGAGACTTTAGGCAGCAGGTTTTCCTCTGGTACTTCCACCTCGTCCATGATGATCATGCCGGTGGCTGAAGCCCGCAGGGAGAACTTGCCTTCGATCTTAGGAGTGGACAGACCCTTCATGCCACGCTCCAAGATGAAGCCACGTATCTTCCCATCCTCACATTTGGCCCAAACCACGCAGATGTCAGCCACTGGTGAGTTCGTAATCCTGTGTGAGAGATGGGGGCAAGTTTTAGATGATAGAAGAGACTTATGCCATCTATTATATAAATCATAAAAAAGTAGAATGCCAAAGGAATGAGCTCTAAAACCCAGAAACGAATTAGCATTTTAGCATTTATTGTTCCATTGTCTTAAAGTCAGTGGGTTTGAATGGTTATATACCTGAAATAAGGTCTGGTTAACTTAAGCTCAAGATTTTCACATGTTACTCTAAAACATAAAATATATCACTAACACCCCCTTGTAATTTTTTTTAAGCTTTTACTTGTCTTGAAAAGGTACTAGTCTGTAGCCTTGCTGTGTTTATAACTCAATTCTAACTCAAACTTTCAGGGAAAATGTTCATTAAATAAAGACTTAAAAGAGTTGTCCGAAGCTTAACATTTGTGACATTGAAGTCATGCATCTGTAGTTCATTTGTAGGTGATGTTTATGATTTTTTTACTTCTGAAAACTGTTTAGGCTTCAAAATGCATAATAGCTGTATTTAATTTGAGAAGATTAACATCATGATGAACAAATCATATCAGAATCATGCCAATATTCTGCAGAAATCCAAGTCAATGGAAAACAGGGTGATGCAAACTTCAATGTTGGCCTACAAAAATACATCACTACAGAACAGTGGCTGTAACTGTCCATTAAGTGAATGCAATCTTTAAAGGCTCATGGCACCACCACGTGGACACAGTGTGTAAATGCCAGATAATGTTACTTAACCTTCTCATTTTGTGCAAATGGTGATTTCTTGAGTTCACCCATGCAGTTTCATGCATTTGTGAACTTTGCTATTCTTTACTGTTGTCATAAAGCTTGTGCATTACATAAAAGCGGCGCTGAACCTACCAAGTCTTGGAGCCAGTGAGGGTGAAGGTGCGACTGGACGGGTTGTACTTGGCCCTGGTCTCCATGCTGCCTGGGTCACTGCCGTGGTTTGGTTCTGTCAGTCCAAAACAACCTAGAATCTCTCCTCGTGCTGCACAACACATAGACAATACTGGATGAATCTTATGAACAATACTTGAAGCCGACATCAATAGATAAAGAATATAAACCATTAAGATTTTTTGCACACATTTTCTAAATGTTTGTCTATTGATTTTGTAGTCTTACCCAGTCTGGGCAGGTATTTCTCCTTCTGCTCCTCATTGCCGTAAGCATTGATGGGGTGCATAACCAGCGAGGACTGCACACTCATGACTGAGCGATAGCCACTGTCCACTCGCTCCACCTCACGCGCGATGAGACCGTACGCCACGTAACTTGTGCCCGCGCAGCCGTAGCCTTGATAGGGAAGTGTGCATGAGTGAAAGAGTTACAGAAACATACTGAACACTTTAAACAAGCAATCAGTTCTGCATTAAATGGTATTAACTAGGTATTAAATGACAGAAGGGTATATTTTAACAATCTCTAATATAGGTCTGCATGATTTAGGGAAAATATCTATTTGTAACTTTTCTGGCAAAAAAAGTGATTATAATGCATTATAAGTGACCCAAACTCAGAGCAGATCTAGGGATGAGTTTGAAAACACAGAATCAGGAGCTGCTGTGTACATGAACACAGTGCCACTCTTTACTCAGAAACATGCAGTGCATGTATTAACTGAATTAAATCAGATTTGTATTTGTTTCTATTAATCATGCAGCTTTAATATCGACTGCTAACCAAAATGGGACTGATATATTGTGCGTACCTTTAATGGTGGGTCCCAAAACACCAAGTTCTCCCATCTCAGACACAATCTCACGATGAAAAACTGGTGGAAAACATAGGGCAGTTTAGATAACTGGAAACTAAACACCCTTCACAAACCGTAGCCCATTTTAGAAATCCTATTGTAAACTATAAACGGTCAATGTGATATACGCACACCTTCATTTCTGTTGGCCATCAGGATGCGTGGCATGAGTTTCTCCTGGCAGTAGGTGCGAAAGGAGTCCCGAATCATGATCTCCTCCTCTGTCAGGAGACCCTCCAGATCCAAAGCATCACGCCAGTTGAACTGCACTTTAGCTGAAGTGTATATGATATGATATATACAGATATACATGTTAGTGATTACCAGATCTTCACGAGTTTAGAGCATAAGAAGTACTGCAAATGAAGTAAACAACATACGCGTTTTCACTTGCTTCTTTTCGCCAGACTTCTCTGCAGCAGATAGAATAAAATAATTATGCACCTGTGCGTCTTTACAATGTTACGTATTTAAAAATAGAAATGTGTAAAAACTTGAATTTAATTCTACACTTGAACTATCTAATTAAACATGCGTTGATAAAGATTACATAAAACTATAAGTAAATCACATTTCAATGGATAGTTCATTTAAAAAATTACATTTATTCACCTGTACGTTGTAGTTTTTATTTAAACAATCTTCATGCTACATAATGATTTGCACGAGTTATTTGATTTGAATAAAGACTTCGGTTTCAATCTGTTCTTCAAATGAATCCAATATATGGCTTCAGAAGGCCTGGGATTTAATAGCGATATTAGAATAGTTATGTAGGAATTTATTAAAAAAAATGTTTTGACAAGCATGACAGGACACGGTCATGCTCCACTGAACAAATAGCAATATACAGGTCTGGAATAGCACAATGTGCATAAGTGTACATAATATCATTATATATCTAGGGACACATATAAAACAAACGGCTGTTCTGACCCAGTGGAGAAGCCGCAGCAGTTTTCTGTGATCTGGAAGCTGTAAAGAAGACAAATCTCTGGCTGTTCACTAGAAGACGACTCGCACTCCTTAATGCCATGATGAAGAGAGCCTCTGAAAAACAATAATTCATGTCCTATAGAGCTTACAAAGCATGCATGTATCAAAACAGACAACAATGCCTTAAACATTTCCCTGCATCATTATTATTAAATCTTAATTTTACCAGGTTTGTTTTCAGATCAAATAAAATAGGACTGCCCAAAATGACAACATACAAGCAGAATACATGAAATTATGGCAAGCTATGTTGTAAAACACTAGTTAAGACAAGTGAAGACTAGTTTTAAATGACAGATTTTGTAATAATCCTTAAACTGGGAGAGTTTCACTGATTGTAAACAAATCCTCGAGCAGGTCATCTGTATGCGTAAACATTAAAGCGTCACAGCTCTTGGCCACAGTCATGCACACAAACAGTAGCTGACCCACAAGCACAGTACAATTATCTCCGTTTTCCTGTCATATAAACATATAAGAGCTTCACGCACCTGTGAACACGGTACTAAAACACTTGTGTCGTACAGTACAGCGCTAAGGACGTAGACAGGTGGGATTTTTACAGATTGACAGCGCGTGGAGGGCGGAAGAGGAACATGAACGAGTGAGACACGGACAGTCCTGGGCACCATTTTGAGTGTGGCAACTACAGCCTGACCAGAGAAATGAAACTAAAGGGTGGAATGGCAATTACCAAAACACATTCTTAATTAAATGGGCGTTTTCTGGCATAGTCATTCGATTTACCTTCTTGACTTTTCTTTGACAAAATTCCTCTAATCATGAGGATAAAGCGCCACCTGTTTTTTTTACAGTCCGCCCTGTCCCATATGAAACACTTGCGGTCTTACAATGGTTAGTCCACGAGACCGTAGGGCAGCCATCCTCAAATCTGGCCCACTCCTGCAGAGTTTAGCTCTAACCCTAATCAAACACACCCGAGCGCTAATCAGCGTCTTCAAGATCATTAGAAAATCACAGGAAGGTGAGTTTGATCAGGGTTGGAGCTCAACTCTGCAGCAGATTGGCCCTCCAGGGAAAGATTTGAGAAACCCTGCCGTAGGGTGTCCCATTCCGCATTGTAGCGTTCAGAAGTGTGCTCGCGAGCGGCTCTGTAGTCTGACAGCAACCGCAACAGGACACAGATAATAAAGAATAATGAACAAATATACAAATAGGCAATGTACATAGAAAAGGCGTCACGGAAAATGGCATTGCGGAAATCCTGTGCGTGGCGTCACCGGAAAAACTCTCCTCTGCAAAATAAACAAGTATGTGAAGTTGTTTATAGAACACTGTTCCCACTGCTGCAAACTCCCATATAGCCTACAATTATTCAAAATGTGCTTGCAGCCAAAATAGGCCCCTCCCCTAGTGCAGGCCCCTGGGCTTCAGCCTGTTGAAATCGTTAATGCACGGCTGGCCTGGCTGTCTCACACCACTGGTACTTCCAACTGGACTGGGTTCTTTGGTCAGATTAAACTAAAAAAAGCTTTTTAATAGAAAACACTCAAGATCAACACTAACACACACACACATACAGGCGCATGTCAATAAATTAGAATGTCATGGAAAAGTTCATTTATTTCAGTAATTCAACTCAAATTGTGAAACTCGTGTATTAAATAAATTCAATGCACACAGACTGAAGTAGTTTAAGTCTTTGGTTCTTTTAATTTTGATGATTTTGGCTCATCTGCTGGTGTTGGTCCATTGTGTTTTTTGAAAACCAACGTCACTGAGAAATTACCAAGAAATTTTGGAGCACTTCAAGCTTCCTTCTGCTGACCAGCTTTTGAGAATGAGAAACAAGAGACCAAAAAATCCAGATATGCTGAAGGCCACTGTCAAAGAAACCTGGGCTTCCATACCACCTCAGCAGTGCCACAAACTGATCACCTTCATGCCACGCCGAATTGAGGCAGTAAATAAAGCAAAAGGAGCTCCTACCAAGTATTGAGTACATATACAGTAAATTAATATACTTTCCAGAAGGCCAACAATTCACTAAACATGTTTTTTTTTATTGGTCTTATGAAGTATTCTAATTTGTTGAGATAGTGAATTAGAGGGTTTTTGTTAAATGAGAGCCAAAATCATCGCAATTAAAAGAACCAAAGATTAAACTACTTCAGTCTGTGTGCATTGAATTTATTTAATACACGAGTTTCACAATTTGAGTTGAATTACTGAAATAAATGAACTTTTCCACGACATTCTAATTTATTGAGATGCACTTGTATATGTGTGTGTTGTGCTGGGTAGTAACTAACTTGACTGATATTACATACAATTTCAGGAAATTACCTATAATTTATAGAATTTCCCTAATTCCTAATTATTGCCTAATTTTATTGTGTTCAGTCCAAATAAAAATAATATTAATAAAAAACTTTAAATTGTTGATTCAAACAAAAAGACAGCCACGTGTTTCTTTGGTTGTTTTATCTTTCCAGGAAATGTTTCCAGTTGTCTCTCTTGCACTGAGAGTTAGTGCCCACATGCAGTTCATTGAAGATCTATACCCTTACAAAAGAACGGAGCGATACAAACTAGAATTGCATGCAAAACTGTAAAAGAGAATAAGAAAACACAATAAAACTGAATGTTAAAAATGAAACTCGGAATGCATAATGTTTATGTAATTATATTTATTATATATATTATATAATTGCAGAAAAGACACTGGGTTCTGAGACTGGTTTTAGGCCGGCATAAGCCTAATAATTCTAGTCCTCACGATAGAGGCTCTCTCCTCTCCGACTCACAACAGGTGCTTATGTTCTTCTCGCTCATCTTAAGACCAGGTGCAGTCCCAGCTCATGTCTTTAGCCAATCTGTATAAACTGATGTAGAAATCTGGAAAACGGTTGAACATCTGTTCATCGAATTCCCAACTGGAAACACAATACATAAACATATTAATGTGAGAACATTCAAGAAAAAATTTTATACACTGGGGCATTTGTCATTTGGGCATGGCAGTGGGCAGCCATTTTTGCTGCGGGCGCCCGGGGAGCAGTTGGGGGTTTGGTGCCTTGCTCAAGGCCACCTCAGTCGTGGTATTGAGGGTGGAGAGAGCGCTGTACATTCACTCACCCCACCTACAATTCCTGCCGGACATGAGACTCGAACTCATAACCTTTGGATTACGAGTCCGACTCTTGACCATTAGGCCACGACTGCCCTGAGGAATAGAACGGCATAGAACTTGAGATACATTAATGGTAGAGAAAGTTAAGTGAGGAATCTCTTGTAATGCACTACATTAAAATGAATACTCAACTCTTCCTTTAACCTGTAACAAAAAGCTTTAAACAAGTAACCCCTAAGCATTGTTTTAAAAATAGCCTAAACACACAGTGTGCCATGGGTGGTACAGTGGAACACTAATATTTTAGGTCATTTAGCATTATGGTGCACTTTAAGTCTCTCAGAAATATGAATCTATACTCTCAAAACAATTAATTTGCATTAGATAAATGATAAATAATAAAAGTAATAAATTATTTGTAGTTTCAAAAATAACTTCACAACTTGGTTAAAATAGACCAACTTGACATTAGTAATATTTCATTATCTAAAGACAAGAACAGAAATAAGTGAGAACTGGATCAAATTTTAGTTGTATTTTTGAATGTCTTACACATGAACCAGTTTGCTGCGGTAAGTACGCAGCAGGCCAATTAAGTCCTCCGGAAACGTTTTGTCTATATCTGGCCATTCACCTGAAAGCTGTAAATACAACACAAGGGTATTACACCAATAAATGTTCAGATAGTAAACAGTTACAACATTGTTGTGATCATCAGGTAAGTCATAAATATTTTATAAACATAGTTTAGTATCTAAAGCTAAAATTCTGTTCCCTAGCGATACTTTACTCGCACTGCGTCTTGTTTACAGACGCTAAGGGGAAAACGCCTTTTTCTCTGATAACAGAAGCCTTTTTCAATAACGTAGTGTAACTGCACAGCCATTGGTTCGTGCAGTGCATTAAAACCGAACCAATGGCGATGAAGCCCGCCAAAGCTCGCCAGAATGGGCGGGGCATTTGGCCATATAATGCGGGTATTTGCCATAGGATCCTCAGATGTCCTCTCCTTCAGCAACAACTGCAAGATCTTCGCACATTTGCCAGGTTTTATAATCTTGATGGCCTTACAGGCCCGGATCCTTTCTGCAAAAACAGGCTCACTGTTGTCATATGACAAACCAGGATTGTCGTTTGCCTTCTTCTTGTACACTCTTGGCCCTCACTAGAGCTCAGAGGCTGTACATAATTATCTTGGGACGATTACGATTACTCAAGGCAGGGCTGACCTCTGTGAGTTTGGCCCTATTGCCTCCTTAAGGGCTTCCCTGCACAATACTTGGTCACTTTAGGTCCCTTTGGTGCTTAAGGCAAGTTCAAGTATTAGTCGTTCCCCTAGCATAGCATGGCGGGATCATACTGGTTACCCTTAGCATCTTTAAACAAGACGCAGTATGAGTGAAGTATCGATAGGTAACGTAATCGGTTACTAACGGAATCTCGGTTCCCTGGGATACAGAACGAGTACTGTGTACTTTGACGTGCTATGTAGCTCCGCTGCCGAGCCATTCGTTTGATTTTAATGCACTGCACGAACCAACGGCCTAGTAGTTACACTGCGTTATTGAAAACGGCTTCAGTTGTCAGAGAAAAAGTAGTTTTCCCCTTAGTGACTTTAAACAACACCCAGTATTCGTTCCGTATCTCAGGGAACCGAGTCCTGTTGTTGGATATTTCTCCTCACCTCTGATTTCCATTTACTGAATGTTTTGCCTTCTGAGTAGCTCTCTGCACTTTTACAAAGCTTTAAAAACTTTTCAGAAAAGTTTTCGTTCTGGATTTGCTCAGTCTTTCCAAGTATCTCTGAAGAACTTTTAGATTTCCTAAAGAAAAGAGCAGACAAAGAACACATATAGCAAAAACATGTTTTATGTCAGAGTATGAAGGTGAGACCAGTGTGTGAAGTAATGGAGAGAAATAGAATCAAAGTAATAATAAAACATAAAAAATAATAAAGTAAAAATAATAATAAAAAGCTTTTTTCCCCTACACTTTTTGTCCCTTTTTGTTATTTTTATCGATGAAGGCCTTTTCGATGACTTCTATTCCTGTTAGGCCTTTTTCAGCTTTCCAAATTGTGCAAGCTTTTGAAATATCAGTGTAGTACTGGACTTCAGGTCGATCGCCCACTTTCTTCAGCACTTCTATTATTCTGAATGAACAAAGAAAGCAAGTCAATTTGGCAGCAGAACAAGCATATCTTTTGCATAAATGCATGTCAAGCCCAAAGGCGTGGTTTCAGTAACCGCAGCAGTGTTGAAGCAGCCGTGTCAGTTTCTAGACGAAAGCAAAAGCACTTCATTTGGCCTTCTGAAAGTAGATGCATTTAGGAATCATTAAGATTACTTACAAAAGAACAGCAACGCATTTTATGGACGACCGTTTCGTTAACCTAGGACCGTGGCTTGTGTGCAAACAAACACATACGAGCTTCATCTCTGTGTCTGTCACGCGACTCTGTTCCCTTCTCGGCTTGAACTGATGGTAAAACTAAGGACAATATTAACTGTCTTTACATTTATTTTTGAAAGCTCACGATTATGGAAAGAGGCGTTACATTTCCGACGAGTGCTTGCGGTGTTCGGCCAATCACAATGCACTGTGCCAGCTGGCCAATCAGAGCAGACTGCGCTTGTCTGAAGGAGATACTTTGTAGAAAATGAAGCATTTGAGAGGCGGTGCATAGAGGACCTAAAATATTGTGCAATATTTGAAAAATAATGTGTTTTTTGAACATTAAATAAAGTCAACATATTCTGTTACACCAAATAATGATCTTTAAAAAAGCATCATATGTCCCCTTTAATATAGCCACACATTTTAACACATTGAAACTAACGAGGTTTCAAAATGCCAAAATAGCATCATAAAAGTGGTTCTTACGACTGAACGGTATGAGCATGAGTATATACTGTAATATTTGGGTGAACTATTCCGTTACGATTCTAAGACTCACAGCTCAAGATAGATGACAACCTAAAGAGTCCAAAATCTAGAAACAAGATCCTGGCAGTGACTCAGAGGAAAGTCAAGAGTTATTTCTGTCAGAGTATCAGGCAAGAACAGCATCTGAAGAACTGGAAATAAACAAAGAAACTATTTCCAACAAGCAAGATGAAAAGAAATCGAGGGTAAAGATATGCATACGATCGATCTCATAGAAGCAGGTGGCGACATGATAATCAAGAACTGTGAAATATTCCTTCAGAAAGATGTAACAAACTTTTACTAGATTAACTAACCTTCACTTCACAGTAAAAACAAGGTGTATTAAACATCATTTATTATTCACCTGTCACCATCCCAGAAATAAGGGTGTCGTAGGACCTCATCAATGGTCAGTCTCTCTGCCGGGACTTTGTTGATCATCCATTCTATGAGATCCTTTGCTACTATATCTTGTAAATCTTCAAGAGAGTGCTGCCCTTTCTTGATGTTCTCCTCGCGATCCTTTGTGTCCCCAAAAGGATGTGTCCCGTCAGAAAGGATGTAGTACACCAACATCCCAGCAACCTGAAATAAACAGAGCAGACCGAACACATGCCCTTTTATCAGACATTTTAATCAATAAAGAAGTGGTATTTAATAAATAACTAAAAATATTTGATTAAAAACACAAATTACGATTTGTTTAATAATAATCTGGTCACTCTTTTACAAATAATAAAAGTGATTTTTCATAAGATTTGTATTATATTTCAATATTTCTACACTTTGTTAGCTAAACAAAGTTTGGGGTCAGTAAGTTATTTTTAAAGAAATTAATAATTGAAATTTCTTTAGCAGGGAGAAATTAAACTGATCAAAATTGCAGTAAACAGTAAAGACATTTATAATGCTACAACAAAATTCATATTTCAAATAAACGTTCTTTTGAACTTTCTAGCCATAAAAGAAAAACTTGAAAAATGTATCATAGTTTCCACAAAAATATTAGGCAACACAACTGTTTTCAACATTATTCATAATAAGAAATGTTTCTTGAGCAGCAAATCATATTACACTGATTTCTGAAGGATCATGTGACGCTGAAGACTGAAGTATTGAAGCTGAAAATACAGCTTTGCTTTTATAATACAAATTACATTTTAAATATTTAAATATAGAAAATGGTTATTTAAATGTTTTTAACTCTCATTATTTTCTACTGTAAATGCTTTGAACATAAGAGACTTCTTTAAAGAGATTTCTTGTTTTAAATCATACATATTAATAGCAACTTAAAATATTAGAGTTCAAATTCATCTTTCCTATAGCTAGCTATCTTTGCAGCTAAAGCATGCTATATCACAGACCTGTATGTCTGAGCTAATCTTGTAACCGGTTTCTTGATTCAGGATCTCCGTTGCTTCCCAGCCTTGTGTACCAGCTCTAGCAGTGTGCACTGTGCTTCGGCCCTCCTCCAGTTCACGACTTATGCCAAAGTCAGCCAGCCTTGCATTTTTGCCTGAGTCTGTTGAGAGTATGTTACAGAGTTAAGTCATCTGCATTCTTGAATGAAAACAAAGAATGAAATGAGAATTCTTGAATGAAAACATCACTTTAAAAATTCCTTATAAAACTACAAAAGCAGTAAAACCTATTTTTAATACCTATCAAAACATTTCCAGGCTTTATATCACGATGTATGACTCCAACACGGTGAAGAACTTGAAGGCCAAGAAGCATCTCCTTCACTATTTTCCTCAAAGCCGTGTCTTTGTCTTGTCCTTCCTGACGAAGATTTTTCATGTAATCCTCCATATCATATTCGCAAAGCTGTAGCGCAAGATAATAAAAGTCTTCATCCTCTGCTAAGTCCACATACCTGACAATGTTCTTACTCTCAAGATTTAAATCTCGTAGATACTTTAGTTCATTTTCAAAGCATTGGCTTTCCTGTTGGTCCTTGATTATTCGTTTAATGGCCACCTCAGTGCCATCTTCCTTCAGGCCAAGATATACTGTGCCACTTCCTCCAGAGCCAATAATGTATTTATTACTTCTACAAAAGTAGAGGTTCCCGACTTTCTTTCTGGAGGAATCTTTCCGGAGCTCCTCTATTTGACTTCTGTACTTTATTGAGGATGGGTTCCACCTGACGATATCATTCTCAGGTCTGTCTGTCTGTGAAGATGGCCCTGCAAAATCCATTTAAGATCAAATCTGAAATATATATGGTTTAAATAAGTCGTTTACTTCATTTTTTCCCCCAGAAAAAACCTACCTGCAAGTTCTTGAATGATATCAGGCTGAACATCTTGCAGTACTTTGTAAAAAGCAGACTTTACAGCAGGTCCTCCAGATTTGACAGCACCTAGAAGCTCTCTCATTTGAGTCCTTTTAGAAGTCGCCTTTGTGATTTTCGAATTCACTTCCCAGGTAAGCTTTCTGTTTTCATACAGCTTATCAGTGATGGCCATCACAGATGTAACTCTCTGAATGAGAGTTTCATAATGTGTGTCCACAAACTCGGCATCTGTATCAAATAAATAAATATCAAATATCATTCAGTTAAAAAGGCAACCATTCTCACCTTCAGTACCTGGTAACTGTAACTAGTAAGCCATCAATGGAATTCAATCTGTGCCAATATTATTTCAAATGTGGTGCATTGAAGTAAAGTGAATATTATACTTACGCTGATGCTCCATTGTTTTCTTCAGTATAAAATGGCTAAGAAGACACAAAAATCATATTAGCATGCTGCTTTATTTTAATTATTGTATATTCTTACTCATTTAAATAAAAAACAAATGCAAAGTCATAGTCAAAACAGATTTTAACCGAATCGTTTGAACTTATGAACCACAAAACAAGAGCACTTTACATGTTATAAGCATCAAGTTGGAGCGAGTTTTCACACACTGTAATTTCTGTCAGCCAAAATAATTATAATATTTTTGTCAAATATTACAAAATAGCCTACAACAGGCTGTTTTACACTCTGACAACTTACCCCGGAGTAGTGTGACAACATGCCCCCTATCATGTTGTCTCCAAAGTCATTGTACATTCAGAAAAGTATTTTTATTTATGTATTTATCAATTTCGACAAGAGTTCCTGATATAAACACGTCGACTTTACTTGTTTGAAATCGAAAGGAATTACTTTCCAAAACTGACCAAGAGCGCAGTCAGTCAATCAGGGCACAATAATCTAGCAGCTAACATGAAAAACACTCATATTCGGTGCCATAAATACAGATGTGAGTTTCACATACCTCTAGTTTATTAATAATCACGTGTTTAACTTCTATTCTTGCAGAAATTCAGGACGCTGGGCACGTAAACATGAAGCGGCGATGAATGCGGAAGAGGAAAACAAGGCAGCCAATCAGTGACAGGCAGCACACAACAACACGAGTCGTTATTACAAATGTAAGATATATAACTGAGGTGAGATATATACATCTATAGCAGTGGTAAATGATGCGCTCTAGCAGCCCACTGTTGCTATTGTTACTTCCTGACGCAAACATTTGAGAGGTATTTTTCCTGATTTTATATTTACTGATATATTTGAAATATTAACAAAACAAAACAAACACCCAAGAGTCAGACATCAATATAAAGAGTTTTATTCAAAATTCAAGTACAAGAAAAAAGTATTGGAAACTAAAAACTAAATAAAATAAAGGATATAAACTGAAGGTCATGATGGGTCTGTAAATGACAGAATTGTACTTTATGCTCAAACTGTCCGTTTATCACAGTGTAGGCCTACAGTATGTGATCTTCAGAATACACACTCTTTCCAACTGTTTTTACAAATCATTTCACATGATACAAATAGCATTTATAGTCAATGAATATAAACAAGCAATCAAGTAAAAAATATAATTACTGACTTTAGTTAAAAATATAAATTCCAATGCTATGCAAGCCTTGAAACCACCTTCAGTAGTCAGTGAGCTGAAACCAATATTGTGGAGTTTAAAAATGTTACGGACCTTAAAAACACCAACATTCAACATTAAGTGTAAAGCAATTGAGGCAGCAAAAGACTGAAAATTGAAATATTTAATATAATTGCCTCCACGAAAAAAGCACATGATCAAAATAAAACTAAATAAAAATTGTGTACAGGTGTCTACATGCAATTTCTCAGCATCTTCAATATTCCCAGCTCATTTCCATAGCCAGCCTGTGTAAACTGATGAGGAAGTCTGGAAACTCATCAATCATCTTCTCTCCATAGAACTCCTTCTTCCTATTAAAAGAGGCAGATCTTATAATATACAATATATCATATACAATAATACAATCATACATGAACCTTCAGTAAAACTATACTGTGAGGTTTTCTTTGTTAAACTTGTATCCTGCTAAATTTAGCCAACATATTGCCCTTTTCTGTACTTACTGATGTCCCAGAGCATTGCGCAAATGCCGTAACAGGCCAAGCAAGTCATTGGGAAGATTTTTGCCAATTTTTGTCCATGTCTTAGGAGCCTGCAAATACAAAGTTACTTAAACCTGGAAATCACAGTGCAGGAAAATACAACACTGTTTTTATAATTAATATAATTAAAATGTACTGAAAATGGTTAAGTGCATCAGCGAAGGTGTTTTATGTAGGAGGTGCTGTGGGGTGGGGGTGGGGTAGTCAATTTCTGCGTATAAATATTACGCCAAATAGAAACAGAAAATGGTGCTATAGCCTACGCACTTTCATGAGATCGTGTTAGACAACAATTAGCTATTTTACAAATGGGAATAGGCTACAATGAATTCATAGCAATGTTTTACATTCAAGCTACATTCAAGCTTAAAACCCTTAAAATGTAGTGAACGTTCTTTTAAAAGCATCTGGAATGCACTAAAGTAATTGTAAGCTGTTTCTAAAGCATTTGCTGCATGGATTAAAAGATAGGCCAATAAATAATTCACTAGGCCTATCAGTCAGATAAAATTGCATTGCAGCAAATCCTTTAAATTTCAAGGACAAGATTTACATACTTTTTTATTGTTGAATACAATTATAAAATAAAGCATAAATTGTAATCGGGCCTGTTTTAGGCTTTCCCTTATTTTATATTTTAGATGGTGAGGTGTGAGGGAAAAATGACTCGCCATCTCCTCATTGGACACGCAGAGAGAAATATGCATCTTAACAGATTACATAGGCTAATGAAGACTTTTTGCTTTGAATTATTTCGTTTTAAAATAGTATTTTAAAGCTTTCTATAGATATATTTATCATATCTCTGAGCCAGTTTCGAGTTGCTGAGTTTCGATTCATCATTGAAGCGCTCTTGTTCAAAACCGGCAGAAAGTTTTCCTATATTGTGAATGCACACAAATAAAAGTAGACCCTTTACAGTTCCAAATGATATATTACTCTTACCTTTATTATTTTAAAGGTAATTTATTTTAAGTTGTTTTAAGTTGTTTTTACTGTAAGAAAAAAATCCTCCATGTCCTGTAAAGCTCGCTTCAGCTCTCCACACAAACTGTGGGATATTGCACATTTATATAGGTTAAACATTTAAACTAACACGGTGATATGCTTGAACTGTTTATAGGCCTATCTATCGATTTTATTTTAGTTGTGATGATTTGATAAGGCTAAATTAATCAAACATAGGCGATCAACACTGATGCTGGCCGCTTGGTCGTTGCTTAAAAGAAAAAAAAAACATTTAACGAACACAAAATGCTCCCAAGGTTTTTCTAAATTAACTTTTGAAGAAAAAAAACGAAACATAGTCTAATCACTTTTCCATTAGCCTACATACAAAACTGAACTATTTTAATAGGTAGCTATAAGCTGTTTTGGGAGAAGGGAAAGACTCATATCGCTGAGAACAAAAAAAAATAGTTTTTTTTTCTTCCAGTACATCCATGATATTTCCATGTTCCGCTTTTAAGCCACAACCTACAGATCCCACAACACAAACATAACATTCTCAAACATAAAAGCAAGCATTGGCAGTGCTGCGTCGTGATTTGGCAGGATGTGCGCGCAGCGTGCATCAAACAGCCCTGCATCAGTTTAATAACTTTGATAACTTTAATTCTTACAACTGTTAAATTAATGGGCAAATGGTAAAATATGTCGATCACATAGAAATAGATAGCAAAATAGCCAATGTAAACCAAATGTTATAAACATCGGAGTAACCTTATAGCCTATTTATTTATTTTTTTCACAACAGTTTACAGTTGCCCACAGAAAAAACAGGGGGTGCTGCAGCACCCTCAGCACCCCCTGTTCCCGCGCCCCTGAAGTGCATTGATTTTCCCCTCTGTCCAAACATAAGAGAGAACCCTACAACTCTGTTTGGGGTCACTAGTACTACCTAGTACCAGTTAAGAATCACTAATCTAGTTTGCTGTGCTGTTAATAGTCCAAACAGCCTTAACTGAACCAATCAGCAAATTAGCAAGGAGAGGAACACATGTCTCTTTCATTTAGATTAAGAATTCATTGCTCACCTTTGTCTTCCAGTCAAAAAAGGCTTTTCCCTCTGTGTGTTTTTGTACAGTGTCATAAAGCTTTTTATTGTTTTCGTAGTTCTTGTATTCCTGGACTTCCTCTTCGTTACCCAGATTGTGAAGAACGTCTCTTATCCTGAAGGAAAAACAAGATTGTGAAGGGATACAGCATGTTCAGGGGTGAGTTCACATCATTTCTGCACAGATAAATGATATAATAATGATCTAATTCCGCTTTCAGAGAAAGACTGGTGCATAAATATGAGGGCTAGTCAGGGAATTTATGACTGAAACATTTCCCTAAATTGGCCTACAGTTACTAATAGGGAAATTGAACAATGTAGTCTTACTAACAGGCAGCAAAGCAGCACGCTGTAGAGCTGTCTCAAGGAGGATCAGAACTGATGCAGACTGACAGCTCAGGATAGATGGCAAGATAATAAAAAGCCTAGAAACAAGACGCAGCCAGTGGCTCAGTACGAGAGATTCGCCTTTTTTTGCAGAGAATCAGGTAAAAACAGCTTCTGAAATACTGTAAATCAACACAAAGGAGCAAGAAGTAAACGAGTAAAAGGATGCAGAGAAAGAGTAGGCAGAAGATCAAAACGATATAGTGAAGAAACACCTAACAGTTTCATGTAACTGCCACCTTCAGTGGTAGAAGCACGAATAAGGAGCAAATAATTTCTTCTAAGGATCAAACATAAATCATAATTTTACCGTTTATCATCCCAGAAATAAGGGTGATTTAGGACCTTGTCGATGTTGGTCTCTTATCTTGTTCTTTATTGATCATCCATTCTATGAGATCCTTTGCTGCAATATCTTGAATATCGCCAAGAGAATATTTCCCTTCTGAAATGTTCACCTCACGGTGGATGCCATCCCCAAACGGATGCTTCCCGTCAGAGAGGATGTAATAGGTTAACATCCCTGCTACCTGATGCAAAAACAAAGTTATCTAACAGAAATCTGCACAATACTAACTACTGGACATGATTAGAGTAGGAAAGTGTAAGTCATTACAAATAATCTGAACTAAGCTGATAATAAATACTCTTTTATTAAGATGATCTCATTGTAATCATGGCTGCAGTTCATTCATGATATTTCACAAACCTGGATGTCTGAGCTCATTTTGTATCTGCCTTTTTCAGTCTGATTTACAATCTCCGTTGCCTCCCAGCCTTGTGTACCAGCTCTGTCAGTATACACTGTGGATTTCCCCTCCTCCAGTTTGCGACTTATGCCGAAGTCAGCCATCCTTGCCCTTTCTTCTTTATCTATTAGCAATAAGTTAGATTTTGAATAAAATTTAAATTATGTAGTCATTTTAAAGTGGATGGGGACCAGCTGCTGTTAAACTGGTTTGGGACAACATGATGGTAAGTAAACGATGACAGAATTGAAATTAAAACGTTAAATTAAAACAAAATTAAACTTTAAAGGATTAGTTCAGTCAAAGGATTAGTTCAGCCTGAAAATGTACTCACTCTCAGAAAATCCAAGATGTACATGAATTAGTTTCTTTATCGGAACAGATTTGGAGAAATGTAGCATTACATCACCAGTGGATCCTGTGCAGTGAATGGGTGCCGTCAGAATGAGAGTCCAAACAGCTTGTAAGAACATCACAATAATCCACACCACTCCAGTCCACCAATTAATGTCTTGTGTGATGTGAAAAGCCCCATGTTGTTTTTAACTTTAAATCATCACTTCTGGCCAAAATAAAAATTATAAAAAGTTTAGAATCCATAATATCTCTTCCCCCAGTAAAAAAGTCCATCTGCTGTTGTCCTCTTGCATCAAAACATATTTGTTTAGAACTGTTTATGCTTGTACACAGTGTTGATCTGTGCATATTTCTCTCCTGATTCAGAAGAGATGACTTTTTCACTGGAGAAAGCGATATTATGGATAGAGGACTCAATGGTAAAGGAAGCAACAGTTTGAAGTTAAAAGGTCTTGATGATGGATTTGTTTCTTACAGACATGAGGCTTTCACTTTACAAGATATTAAATGACTGAAGTTGTGTGAACTTCAAGAAGACTAGTGTTGTGTGGATTACTAGGTGTGATGTTTAATCAGCTGTTTGGACTCTCATTCTGACGGCACCCATTCACTGCAGAGGATCCATTGATGATGCTAAACTTCTCCAAATCAACAGTAAAGATTATTATTCTACAAAAAAAAGAAACATAATAAAAAAAAATATATTAATACCCATCAAAACATTTCTAGGCTTTATATCACGATGCACTACTCCAGCACGGTGAAGAACTTGAAGGCCAAGAAGCAACTCCTTCACTATTCTTCTCAAAGTGGTCATTTTCCTGTCCTTTTGCTCTGGCTGACGAAGATATTCCATGTAGTCCACAAGATCATATTCACAAAGCCGGTTTGCAAGATAGTAAAAATCTTCATCCTCTGCACAGGTCACATACCTGACGATATATAGGCTTTCAAGCTTTGAATCTAGCAAATGACTGAGTTCATTTTCAAAGTCTTTGCTGTTCTTTGGGTTCTTGGTTATTATTTTAACGGCCACCTCAATGCCATCTTCACTCACACCAATATATACTTGTGTGCCGCTTCCTTCAAAGCCAAGCATGTACTTCTCATCTTTATAAAAGTAGAGGTTCCCTACTTTTTTTCTGTCAGGCTCTCTTAACAGCTCCTCTATTTTTGTACTATGTCTTGTAGAGGATCTGTTTATGTTCCACCAGGTGATTTGTTGGTCCTCAGTCTCCGGTTGGATAGCCTCCTTCTGTACTGTTTTAGCATTTTGAGGTTGAGAGTCAGTTTTCAGTACTTCTGATGAGGTCTGTGCAGACGCTCCTGTCATTCCCTGTTCAATTCCTACTAAATTATAGAAAGTATAAGAAAATATGTGAAGGTTATGCATGTTCCAAATATTTCTTTTGTTAAGTTAACTGCTCTATATCAAAGTACTTTTTTACAATGATATTATAATTATGTAACCACACAAATTAGTCAAAGAACTTAGTACAAGCAGCATAAACATAGTAAGCAGAAAAATAATAAACTATAAACAAAAATGTGATCAGATTAGAATCTGTGGCAGTTGGGTTTGGCCTTGTATGAGTTGTATGCTTCCTACTCTCTCACCTTCTCGTGTAAGATCTTCAACCAGGAAGGACTCATTAACTTTGAGCAAATTATAAAAAGCAGATTTAGCTTTGTTGGTGTTCAGAGCATCAAGTAACACTCTCATTTTAGCCTGACATGTAGAGGCTACACAAATATTTGAGTATGTTTCGTCTTGAATTATCTCAACAGCTTTCAGTGAATCAGCAATGGGCATCACAACAGTAACCCTTTGGATGAGCTTGTCACTGTAACGGTTCACAAACTCAGCATCTGAAAAATAAATGACAGTTAAACCAGAATATTTGCCATATGCAATGTGTGGAAATATCCATTAAAGGAGTTTAAAGGGGCAGTTCCCCAAAAATGAAAATTCTGTCATCAGTTAAATATCACCAATTAAGAGAGTCCTACTCATCATAGTGAACTAATACAGAATGGTGTTGCTATATGATCTACATTTGAAAGCTATTTGGTTTAGTTAGGTTAAGCTTGGGTTTGGGGTGTCAGTTTAAAACTTACGCAGCTGCTCCATTGTTTTTGTTCAATGTCCTTAAAAACTGCACGTCTTATACACAGAAAATCTGAGTAAAGAGATCAAAGCAATAAAGATATGATTAGAATATGCAGCAAGTCTATAGACAATAAATGTACATATGTCAATGTTCATATAGGATACACCTCAAGAGTCAAGGCAATTAGCCTAAATCAGAGCTTCCCAAACGTCAGAGGTAAGGCCCCCCAGAAACAGCAAAAGACCCACAACCCCCCTCCCAACCTCTTGTTAAAAAATATATAGGTTAATGGTATAAAGATATATTTGCATATATATTTGTATATTATATATATATTTAATAAAGCAGATTGTATCTTTGCACAAAATTATCAACATTTATTAACCAGTTTGTAAGAATTTCATGTGAATTATGAGAACTACCATAAAATTGTATATATTTATATGCTGGTGAAAGTAAGACTTTCATTCTTTACAAATATATTTAAATCCATAACACTACACATTCTGCATACTATTTACAATTATATTGAATCAAAGCATGGGCGTAACCACCATATACTTTTGGAAAAATACCAATCTTTAATAATAGGCCTATTATGTTGTAATATGTGACATATGATATGCCCTCCTTTTATGAACCCTGGTTTGTAGCCCTAGTGGATCTGTTGTTATTTCCGATTTACTTTCAATTTAGGAAAAACAAGGGAAACAAAACTGTGTGACCATCGATTGTACACTTGGTTGAGCCGTAAACGCCGGCATCGTTTGAAAAAAAACGCTCAGTCCGACTGTCATTGGTGCTTAAATGAAATGAAGTTAGGAGCTGAAAGAAAGAAGCAGGACGAACAGGCGGACATTCGCCTTTTTCAGACGATAAGCAAGTAGACACCTAAAAGTAGTGCCATGGTCAAAATACCGCGGCAATTTTGAATAAATGTGAAAAAATATCACGTTTAAATGGCTCAGTATTACAGCTAGGTAGTTAGCATGATACCCTGAAAATAGACTGAATAATGAACTACTGGAGTCACAGACCAAGGAGTTCCCGCACTTCCTGTTTGTTTTTACGATCTGATCCGCGACTGAACTTAAAAAAATATATCTGGGGGAGGGCTCACATTTGGTTTTTGTACATTTGAATAGTTACACGTAGGATACAGGATTCTACTGGTCCACTGTCGGATAGCAGGATGCCCGGTGATTGGTTAAAAGAACTGCCAATCAAAGCACCCTAGTTTCGTCTCCCATGCCATGGATTCAGTGCAGTTTGTTGTGGACTGAAATGCTCATGATCGCTACAGTACAGTTCACCACCCTTTAGTAACTAAACGCTAAGCTGAAATGGACATGGAAGAGAAGCCAAAATACGGTACGGCTATTCCTGGTCTACATTTGCTGGTGTTTGTTGTTAAAGTTTGTGGTTTGATGTTTTTCAGAGATCCCTTGTATTTGTACGTTTCCAAACAGAAACAGAAACTGGTTTAAATTAACGTTACATTACTTCACCGCAACTAAATAAACACCCAGATCAGCTAAGAAATATATTTTTGGCTGCACACGTGTTAAAGTGAAAGACTGTGGTGTTATATTGTTGGTGTTTTGTTATAACAAACCAACAATATAACACCAGTCTTTCACTTTAGGCGTTGGCTTACTATAGTAAGGCAAGCAATGCCTTAAAGTCCCGTTATTTGCCTTGTCAGGCCATATTTAGCTATTTCTTTGGAATTCATGTTTAGTGTGTTTCTTACTCCTAAACAAACAAAGTCTGAACGCTTATATCTGTAAATATTGTGATTTTAATTTAGTAGTCGACTCGTTTACTGTACATTTGGTGGTTGGAAAATCAACGCTGCTTATTTGGCTTTCCATCACATTGTGTTATGGCAAAACATTTAATGTTATACTATTAGTTTACATGTTTGTTTATAGATTAATATTCAGAAAAATCACAACATAACTGTGGCTCAGGGGAAAACTACATACAGACACATGAAACTGCGCAGCTGTTGTGTGTGTGTGTGTGTGTGTGTGAATACGACTCCTTGGACACAACATGGACAGCATCGAAAGGCTCATTTGTGGCTGTTCTAATAGTTTGCATGGTTTTTGTCCTTGATTTCAGTTTGAAACCAGAGTTGCTTTAACAAGAACATTATTGCATGTGGTTAAAAAACAGTATTTGCAACAATAATAAAAAGCCCTGATTTAACTTTTGCATATCTTCTCATTGGTATAGCTTGTAACCCAAGTCATAGAGCACACAGTTAGGGGAGGCTGCTCTCAGGAGTTGGAGTGGATGTAATTAAAGGGTGTATATAGGATTGTGCTTTTTAAAGATGTAAAATAAGGCCTTCATTTTAAACTCGAATGGTTTTCTGAGCTGTACTTATGTGCTATTTCTGCTGCCGAGGGCCTGAGTTTGACTACAGCTGTTTCAAATTTGGGAAGGGATAACTTTTACATGCAGTGCAACTTCTCTAATAGTTTGCAAGCAATGTTTGTTACTGGAATCGTGTTGCATTGCCTAATTGCAAATTATAATTGTGTTGTGGACTCATTTCAGGCGTAGTATTAAAGGCAAATACCAGCTAAATTTGTTTTTAAGGAATGCGTAGGCATTTAGTCCCTGTGCTAGTGGAAGTGTCCTTATTGCAATTCTTGATGAATAAGACCAAACGATTACTTCCTTTTTTTATTTTTTTTTTTTATTAGAGTGCATATTTGCCAGGCTCTGATAAAATATAAATGAGCACTTAGAGTACAGTCTTCATGTCTTCAGCTGTTGGGCTATATGTAATTGTTTTGTATATTAGCCGTTAACTCATGTTATAGTCAATGCATGAAGTAATGATTACTTGCAGTAGTTTACTGAACACTTCCAGGGAATTCCTGAATTTATCAGAGCACATTGTTGTTGTTTTTCCTCACAAGGCAGGCAATCGCAATTGCATTTCCATAACGTCTCATTTTTCTCAGTAATAAAACTATCATATCTTAATTGCACAGTGATTTTTGAAAGGTGTAAGCTCCATGTACAATACAATACGAAGCAGTTATCTTATCACATTCAGTCTAGGAAATGGCCTGCTGACAGCAGCTTTCCTTCCATTAGTCTTTGAGGAAAAACGGAAGTGCTAATGATTTGTTTTCTTCCTTTGCCTTTTTGTGCTGTACATATGTTAAGGGCAGTAACCATTTTTTAGACTTTGTGTTGTCTGGACATTGTTTCTCTTTAAGTTTGAATTATTATCGGAGTCATTATGCACTTTTCTTTCCAAATTCAAGCAATAATAATGAATAAAATGATTTAGCTTATTCACTGCTTTATCAAAAATCTTGTTTATTAACACAGCTGATTTAATTATAATCATCGGAGAGTCACTGAAGTCAATTGTTTCTTCAAAAATCCTTTTTGAAGTGTTTCTTCATGCTATTAAGAAATTATAGGTAAAATAAGTAACCTTCTTTTATTTCTTGATTTATAAAACAACGTAATGCACTAAAATAAATAAAACTATAACTGAAACAAGTCTTAATATTGACTTAAACTACTTTGAGATCCAATTCTAGCTATGAACCAAACATTAACCACCACTTTTGCCTCACACTCTTAATTTGCTGCTTATTAATAGTTAGTAAGGTAGTTAAACAAATATTAAAATGAAAATGGAAAATACACAAAAAACAATAATAGTAAAAACTACAGTTAATTGTGCAGAATTGGAAAAATGTTTGTGGCGGTGTCAATTTGATTCGTCGATGAATAAGCTAATTTTTTTTAATATATATTTTTCCTTCCCCTGAATGCATCGCTTCAGAAACAACCGTACTCTTGCTTCCAGTTCCTTACACACACACCACTTGAACCTAAAATAATCATTCCTAAAGTTTGAAAAGTTTGAAGCGAATTGCAAGAGTGTTCACAGTGGGCTGTGATTACATTAATCTCACATCATAAAAGAATAAAAGCCAAGGTACAAGTACATTTGACCACTTAAATTACTCCGTTGAATGCACAAGCACTTTTCTTTGTGAGCGTTTGAGTGCGATTAAAAAAACTTGCATAGAGCACCATCTGCTGTTAAAAACCAAGCTCCGAATAGATTCCAGAGAGACTTGTGATGCATTTGGAAAATCACAGAATTTATCCACGAATCCATTTATTGTCCCACCTTTAAAACAATCTGATTCTACTTGGATTGATTTAATAAAATGTTATTTCATTTTTGATTGATTTGTAATCACTTGTTTTCTCTGAATCTAAGCGTAGTTGAACCAAAACGTTTGCTTGTTTAATTAAATTACATAACTTTATTTAACTACATCATATCATCATGAGTGGAGATACATATGAACAGGTCTTACTAGATATTGTGAAACCAAAGAGTTTGATTTCACACCGATAAACCTATGCAGATAGCAGGCTGTGTGTGACGTACAAGAGATCTTCATTTCAGTCATGCTGCTAAGTTTAGGAAGGTTCAAGAGACGCTTACGCGACAAAGTTGACAAAGTCAGACGCCTCCTTATGTTAGATACAAAAAAGCTCCATTTAATCCTGCAGAGACAAACCGGTGAGAAAAACCCTTCAGAAAGGACACAAGTTTACGAAGATCAAATGAGGGAAATCCAATATTTTCTTGCTTGAAAAGGGGTGTTTAGTTCAGCTTGAACCAGTTCTAGACTGGTTGGACCAGTTTTCAACAGTGGCAGGTTGGTGTCCCGCTTGAAATCAGGAAGTAACCGTCAGATAGTGGGCTGTAGGAATATCGAATCATCAGATAGAGCTGTCGAACATAAAGATGCCTACTGAGGAAGGTGCTTCTAAAAAGAAGGGTAATGTAATTTGATGTTATCTTCTCTTGTATGCAAGTGTGCCTGTGTTTTTCTGCCTTTCGTTTGTGGTCAAGCCCTTTCAAGCTCTCATTGAGCAACTTACCACAAGTACAGTTCTGCTGTTGTCTTCTCGTGTTTGAGTAATGAGATAACTGGGAGTATTTCTGTGCAGTCAGCCTAGTTTCATGTCCAGGCATTGATTCAAATGGTTTCCCAAATCTGTGGGATATTTCAGTGACTGCGTTTTAGGGAGTTTTAGTCCCCTGAAGCTGCTCTAATGGCACTGCTGTTGGCTTTTATTCCATTTGCATTAATTCTGTGTATCTGGAGAAGCGTGTTAACACTGCATTAGTATCATACTAGGCCTTTGTCCATCTGCACAATACCCTGGTCTGCCCGGGAACTAAAGCTCTCAGTCTTTGCATGCCTGTCTCGGAGACTGTGGATGTTTACAGTCACATGCCACTGTTGAAATTCTCATGTCAGTATCTTTCCAGTAAGTGGTGGAGGTTTGCCTGCATTTTAGAAATCCATGCGGTGGCAGTTTTCATTTTAGGACGAAAAAAATCAGTGTAATGATGACTCCAAACTTACTTAATCACTGTAAAGATGAATATTAGTAACAACCTTGCCGTTTTTAGTAACTAAGGTTTTAAGCACTTAACTAATCCACAACCATAAACCTACTTGCTATTTTTATAAAATGTTACATTTATGTTTATGACTGGAAAATATGAATCACATTAAGTTTATTAGTTAGTTAATGTTAAAACTCTAAATGGATGGAAAATCAAGATGCATACATTTTATATGTAGGCCTAATTTTTGTGTGTGTGTGGGTGTGTTGGCAATTGAAATGATAACAAATTGCTTGTGATGTTCCTCAATAAGTCTCTGCGAGTAATGTATAAGTCATTTAATGCTGATTACTTAAGTGTTGTTCAATCAAATGCGTTTTGGTAAGTTACTATGCATGCTTTTCGCTAGCGTTTGAGACAAACCGAACAGATTTTCTGTTCCAGTACAAGACAAGAATTGAACTCAATGGAAAATTCTACCAAAAAATATCAAAGCAAGTTGCATAACTTTTTCTTATTTTCTTGCACTTGAGGATGTGCATCTGGTTTTAAAACCTAACCCACATATAACACCTACTAGATGATTTTTTGTGAAATATTTGCATGAAAATGTGTTTGTGCAGTCTTTTTAATAAATGCCATTTAGATTGACATTCTTTTCTAATGCAGTGTCATTAAGACATTTTTAAACATGGCATAAAAATCCTAATACTTTCAGCTGACTCATTATTTGAACTAAATTAAACTGCTTGGTCACTTGCGGTTTAGCACAACATTTCATACCATGTGACTGACTTATTTTAGAAGCATTTTAAGCATGCTGCTACATGTTGCTAGGGTGTATTGGGTGGTTGCTAGCGTGTCTTAGGTGGTCATGTTGCGGAAGCTCACTTGCTATGCTGGAATGTCATTTTCCAAGCGTGGAAAGGCAGCAGGGGTTATGCAAATTATAAACACAGCCTGAAATGCAATGCATGTGTATGACCTTTTAAGTGAGTGGTTTTCTTTATTGACTGTTTTAGTTAAGTTATATTTAATTTAGTTTTTCACTGTTGTTCTCACAGGTGAGCCCAGAAAATTTGACCCAGACTTCAAAGGGCCCATCCAAAACAGGTAAGAAATGAGCCGATTTCTTCGATTTTATGACACTGAAGCAATGGTTCACCTAAAAAACTAAATTCTTACATCAGCTACATACAAAAAATCCGGCACTGATATCAAACCTGCCATTTTATTACGTTTACATGCAAACAGCAATGCGTGATGCTTCGTCTTATGAAATGTTGTGCATGGGTCATTCTGTGTTTGTCCTGTAGCTTTTAAAGGGGTCATGAAATGGAGAATCAAAGTGTTCTTGATATTTAAACACATAAGAGGTTGCTATAAAAAAAAAAAAAACACTCCCCAGCTAAAAATGTGAATAATAATTTTCAACTCCTCTGAAATGTCTGGATTTGAAATTGTGAGAATCGTAATGTATGTCATGCTCAAACATATATGGCTCTATCACAGCGCATGCCATTTCATCTTGTGTCTCAAAACACATGACATGCTTTAAAAAAGGGTGTGGATACAGTGTAAGGAATTTGGCCAATCACAGCAGTGGTAATTATCTTTGATTTCAGCCCGTTTCACTTCTCTGTTTTTCAGAAAGAGTGGAAATGATGTTAGAAAATGCTTATTTATCACTTTATTTTTATTAACTAACCGTGTGAACACAACTTAAATGTTTGAAACTGCATGTCATGACCCCTTTAAAGCATTTTAAAGCATGTTGCAAACAGACTGGTTCTCTCTGCTCCACAGAGGATGCACAGACATTATTTGCTGCATCATCTTCGTCGTGGCTATAGTGGGCTATGTTGCGGTGGGAATACTGGGTGAGTCAGTCTGCAGTAGTGCTAGAGGTGGACTTTTGGAAATGTAAAAAGCACATTCAAATCTGTTTAAAGGTTTGAGAATTCTTACGCTGTGTGTGAATGAAATACTCATCATTTCTGTTTGCATCTGTCAGCTTGGACTCACGGTGACCCGAGGAAGGTGATCTACCCCACAGACAGCCTGGGACAGTACTGTGGCCAGGGAAAACTGGAGTAGGTTACACCAAATTCAGGATTATCACATTTGTTGCTCCACACTGGCATCATTCGTAACATCATATAGCATTACTGAATATAATTATTTTGAACTGGTTCTTTTTAAAGATTCAGTCAAATCGTTTGTAAAGCTTGACTGTAAAGGAAAACTTTAAGAGTATAGCTGTGAGTAACCACCTTTTCCGATGCCCCGTGATGCTTTGAATTATGGGAGTAACTACTGTTAAACTGTAAATAATCAGTGAAAGTTCGCTCTATGAATGCAATAATAAGCATTTTCAAAAATTAGTACAATGAGGTGACATTAACTGTCAAATGTGAAAATATAAACAAGTTATAACAACTGCAAAATATTACTGCATCAATATTGTGCACGTGCTAAATATCATTGTAGAGATATCTGTTATGTAACATGCGCTGCCTTAATCCAGTGGTTCTCAACCCGCTGGCCGCATGCGGCCCGTCACGAATCCAAATATGGCCCACCATACTGATCGTTACAGTCTGCTGAACACAATTAAAACATAACTTTGTTTTGCAATTCATTTTAGGTTTTACATTAATTAAAAAATGTACTAAACAAATATAAGCTATAATGTTTTTATGTAAAATAATTTAGTTTTTAATATTATTTTCAGACATGAGCAGACCTATGTAGGCTACTCACATAATAAATTTTACGCATTTAACGAACACTTACAAGTGTGCACTTATTAAATTCAAATAGTCATCAGCAGCCATTCGTTCTGTAGAATTGTGCATCAGAATGGACACATTTGTTACAGACTTACAGACTGTAACTTACAATCTCAACTTCATTGTGCTGTTACGCATTTCGAGCAGAATTTCACTAAATTGGTTCCCGACAGCATCAGGTGTTTTATTATTGCTGAGTAGAATTATTTATTTCAATAAATGTAATGGTTTAGATATCATAATATTTAGGCTATAAATACTCTCCTGCCATCTGAACAATGAACCTGAAGGAAAATCCAAAGCTCATGACAGATAAGGATTATTTGTAGCACAACGGCTGGTTGCATAAAACATTTAGTCTAGTCTTAAAAGTTAAGTTATGTAACATTTCTTTAAGACTGACCATAATTGTTTTAATTCAGTTACATTAAATCGTAGAATAGTCTTAGTTAAATCCAAAAATGAGACCCCTTTGCTAATTGCTAGTTGGTCAAACATTTAATACACAATACACAGTCTTAACATAGAGGCTAAGTTTAGGCAACCGGCCCCTGATATGTCTTTTTGAGTGAAACTATCAAATGTTGCAAGGACTAGCAATGCTTGATTGATGCTCTGAATATTTAATTGAAATGAATCGGTGTGTAAGCCTCACTGAACTGAGAATGTGTTTTTGTGATGTGTGTAACAGGAAGCAGCCCTTGTTGTTCTACTTTAACATGATGAAGTGTGCCAGTCCCATGGTGCTCCTAGAGTTCCAGTGTCCCACGCCTCAGGTCTGTGTCCTGTCCACCTGTTTCTGTCTGTGGCAGCTCTATTTGTGGATTGGCATGCTACTGTACTTCTCATGTATATTATGGCAGAATTCTGTTGATAGTATGTGAAGTTTCTCATCTATTATGTGCTTGCATGTGCAGAACACAACCAGAGTGCACTGTGGGGATTACTGTATCCCACAATGCACTGCACTCAACTTATCTTTAATTTGCATTTGCATTTATATACATAATTTGTTTAGCAAACACTTTCATAAAAAAACGCAGGAATAAGGCAAGCAATAATGTGACTTTGTGAGTTGCTGCAAAGTAATGACTGCTTCGCATACCGTTTTATAATTATAGGCACTGTATGTGCAGTATGCTAGTAATCTTCTATCAAGCTTTACTTTCTTTTAGCATTGATGTCATCATGTTTTAGTAAATAAGTGCATGCAAAACTAAGGATATATGTTAGACTTTTTTGTTTTTGAGTCAAACCGGTCATATCCTGAAGTCTGTTTTCTTTCTGTGTGTACTGTAGGTGTGTGTAGAAAAATGTCCTGATCGTACTTTGACTCTGCTAACCGCCTTTAAACAAGCACAAGATTGGGAATATTACAAAAGCTATTGCCGAGAAGACCCAGGGGCAAAGGTAAGTTCATTTGTAACGAAGCATTTTTAGCTGTAGGTTAAATTTTTAAGTTAATGTTTTTGCAAATGCGTAATAGCCGATCAATTCTGTCTCTCTTTAAAGCCAGTGGTGGAAATTTTGCAAAAGAAACTGTGCCCTGCATATCTGATTTCCAGCAAACCATGTAAAGCTTTTTTTATTATTACAATATTGACTGTATAGGAAATTATTTCCATTATTACAATTTTCATGATTCTGTTTCTTAATCCTATTTCTCTCTCTCTCTCTCTCTCTCTCTCTCTCTCTCTCTCTCTCTCTCTCTCTCTCTCTCTCTGTCTCTCTCTCTCTCTCTCTCTCTCTCTGTCTCTCTCTCTCTCTGTCTCTCTCTCTCTCTCTCTCTCTCTCTCTCTCTCTCTCTCTCTCTCTCTCTCTGTCTCTCTCTCTCTCTCTCTCTGTCTCTCTCTCTCTCTCTCTGTCTCTCTCTCTCTCTCTCTCTCTCTCTCTCTCTCTCTCTCTCTCTCTCTCTCGCTCTCTCTCTCTCTCTCAGTTTTGCAGCGATGTTTTCCATCTCTAGGCAAAAAGGGGGATGTCATCACGGTGGGCAATCAAGAAACATTTAATGATGGAGACAAAATAAGAGACGCAAAAGATCTAGTGGCTGGAATGAAGTAAACATATTTATACTACTCAAACATGCATATGCAAGGAAATTACTTATTCATATGTCCCTGCTGCAATTGCAGTTTTGTGATTTATGGGGTTACTTACTATAATTCATATTTGTTTTGACAATCATAGAAATGCAACAATAGTTATGGAGGGTCGTCAAGTTGCAATGAAGATCTTTGAGGATTACACAAAGTCTTGGTACTGGATCCTAATGTAAGTTCTTTTTTATATATAAGTTCATATATATCCTATCTTTCTATAAATATATTTAGTTTTAACGTTTGAATCAGTGCTTATTTAAAATAATTCATATTTGTATTAATTTTTATTCCATGTTTTAGTTGTTGTTTATGATTATTATTTATCTATTTATGTTTTAATTTGGGTATATATAAAATGTGTGTGTGTGTGTGTGTATATATATATATATATATATATATATATATATATATATATATATATATATATATATATATATATATAATGTGTGTTTTTGTTATAAGCTATAAATATGATCAATTTTTTTATTTCAGTGAATGTTTTTTAAATATTTTTAATAGCGTTAGTCAAGAGTAATGACACTGGTTTGGAAATGTCTTTCCTGCTGTGATTGAGTGTGAATCTCTTTCTTCATGCAGTTGTTTGTTGATCGCTGTGGTGCTGAGTCTGATCTTCATCGTTCTTCTGCGTTATCTGGCTGGAATCATGGTCTGGGTCATGCTCTTGATGGTCATCGCTGTCATTGCCTATGGTATGATTCATACTCTTCAATACATTCATCCTGTCCAGTGTATGTTAAACTGTCAATCATTTGTCTGTTCCTTACACAGGTATTGCTCACTGCAGCATAAAGTATGTCAATCTGAATGAAACACCTGGTGCTAATATCACCCTACAGCAGCTGGGCTTCCAGCCCGATTTCTCTGTGTACCTGCACATCAGACAGACCTGGCTGGCCTTCAGTGAGTAGCTGCACTCTTACTATTGCTCCTATTTGGGGTTATACATTTAAAAAGACCTTTAATATTAAACTACAACCTGAAATTCGTAACCCAATCCATTATCATAAAATCATCTTTTAATCGGGGCTAATAAGGAACCATCTCAAACACACTATCAAATGCACAGCAACACGCTGAAAAACACCTGCTACACCCTTCGCATCATAGCAGAACGTTTTGCATGGGCAAACTTGTGCAGACAATTTAGTCGTCAGTTTTTTGCTGTGGCTAGTCTTTCTTTTTCGCTCACAACTTCTCTAAGAAAAGTCAAGTAGTTGTGCTATGGGCCTGTAGATTTAGCAGTTTGTGACTGTTTTAGATGTGAAAGTAACACCTGTTCCTCTCTGCAGTCATCATCTTGGCTATTTTGGAGGTCATCATCATCCTTCTCCTCATCTTCCTCTGGAAGAGAATCCGAATCGCTGTTGAGCTCATAAAGGAGGCCAGCAGGTTTGTGATTTTGGGAATCCATATGAAATAGTAGTAAGGACATGACGTTTTCACATCAACATCATCTTGTTACGGGGATTCTGCCTGTTATTTAAGTTTAAAGATATGGTACTTGTTTTACCTTTTTAAAGTCTTGTTTTTGTCCTCTTTCAGGGCTGTCGGTTATGTGATGTCTTCGCTGTTCTACCCTATTTTTACCTTCTTCCTCTTGACCATAGTAATCGCGTACTGGGGTGTCACTGCAGTGTATCCTTTACTCAAGACTGAGGCAGAAACCTTAATCAGTGTTGGCACTATTTGACAGGAACTTATATCTTACAGTCTCTCACTTAATCTTAATTAAAATCACTCTAATGGAAGGTCAATGGGCAAAAGGTCACCTCCTGAGTCACTCACTAAAACAAACAAATGTAAGTCCATTACATGATTTAAGGAGCCTCCAGAAAAACAACCAGTGGTGTATAAAGTACCTGAAAGCCATACTTAAGTAAAAGTACAGATATCTTACCAGAAAATGACTTTGGTAGAAGTTGAAGTCGTGTTTAGAATATTACTTGGGTAAAAGTCTTAAAGTATGTGATATTTATTGTACTTAAGTACATTTCATATTTAAAAAATACTTTTCGTACTTAAGTATTAAAAACTAAGTATTATTACTTTGTTACAATACACCGCTGTAGAACAGGGCACTGTCAAATCATCGACCTAAATTAAATTGCATTAAAACAATTTAATCAATTAGTGCTGTCAAGATTAATCGCGATCAATCGCATCTAAAATACGTTTTTGTTTACATAGTGTGTGCACTGTGTACATTTATTCGGTATATATAAATACACACACACATACTGTATATATATAGAAAATATTTACATGTATATATTTATATTCATATCATTTAAACATTTTATAAAAAATATAAACATAACATATCTTACATCTTGCATATATACATGCATGTGAGTGTGTGTGTGTGTATGTATGTATGTATATAATAAATGTACAGAGTGCACACATATTTTGTAAACAAAAACTTTTATTTTGGATGCGATTAAACGTTTGACAGCACTAAAATACATATTAAAAAAAGTATACACCGATACTTTTGAATGACCATTGGCGTTGGTCATCTACTGAAACTGAATAAAGCAATAAAGTTCCCAGCAATTCAGCCCTCATAGATTTATATGATAATCTAATATCCAAAACACTTCTTTAAATACAGTTTTGTCAATAAAAAGTCACGTGTTTAACATATTTGTCAGGATCACTCCAGAACTAGTCCTTAATCGCTCGGATCAGTTTCCTCTCTACATCCAGTGAACCGGTTTATAAGGTTTTCAATGAAACCGCTTGTCAACATGCAAGACAAACCTGTGACCCTGAGGTGCGGAAATACATATTCATGCATAATCATAGTGTTCAAATATTACACAGTGTATTATACACATTATACATAACTTTTTTTAACTTATGTAGTACAGTCTTAAAGTGAATGATCCCTGTTTCTCATTTCTCCGACTCTTCCAGAACTTCACTCTTTCTACAATGAAGATAGACTGTCCGCGGTCTGAGTGCCTGTTTGCTTTCTATGGTGGGGAAACGCCATACCACAAATATCTGATCGTCCTTCAGTTCTACAACGTCTTCCTGTTCTTCTGGTGTGCAAACTTTGTGACTGCTCTGGGTCAGATGACTCTGGCAGGGGCGTTTGCATCCTACTACTGGGCTTCTAATAAAACCAATGACATGCCTGCATACCCGCTGTGTGCCGCTCTGGGCCGATCCCTCAGGTATGGCTTTAGAAAAAAAAGCATGCAATATGCATGTTAGAAAAGTGTGTCGTTTGGGCCCCAAGCATGATCTAGTTGATATATTTGATGTATTTTGTCCACACACAGATATCACACAGGCTCTCTGGCGTTTGGTTCTCTCATTCTCGCCATCGTCCAGATTATCAGGGTTCTGCTGGAGTATATTGACCACAAACTCAAGGGTAAGAGGAAAACATTAACAGATCCAAAATTGGTTAATCACTGCAATATGTAATGGAATATGTGCATATAATGACTGTTAATGCATGTAATTGACTATTTTCCTACAGAGCTATGGTAGTTTCATGTCTGTGGGCCTCTGCAGCCTCTTTCTTTTCACATAATAAAACAACGGAAACTCGTATCAATAATTCATGTTCTTTTTATTTATTTATAAGTAGTCATGTAATAAGATGGTCTATGTACATTCAGCGGCTCATTGTCGCAAAATAAACCCCTTTAGGTTTATTAGAGACCCTGCAACATCTAATTGTGAGATATTGAACATTATCCATTGCTGTATCCCGTACTGTTCACAATAATGTTTGAATTTTTGTGTGTGAATTCTTTTGGTTCCACAGGAGCGGAGAATAAATTTGCCAAGTTCTTGTTGTGCTGTTTGAAATGCTGCTTCTGGTGCCTGGAGAAATTCATCAAGTTCATGAACAGGAATGCCTACATTATGGTGCGTGTTCTTCCACTGCATCTTAAAGGAAGAGTTCACCAAAAAATCCCCCCCAGGTCATCCAAGATGTTAGATGAGTGTGTTTCTTAATCAGAACAGATTTGGAGAATTTTAGCCTTACACCAATTGCTCACCAGTGGATCCTCTGCAGTGAATGGGTGCCGTCAGAATCTGATAAAAACATCACAATAATCCACACCAGTCCAATCCAGTCCATCTAGTAACATCTTGTGGAGACAAAAGCTGCGCGTTTGTAAAAATCAAATCCATCATTAAGGCTTTTTTAACTTTAAACCATTGCTTCCAGCTTTTGTCCATAATCCATAATAAAGATTCCTCCAGAATAAAGTCCACCAACTGTTGTTTTCTCAAATCAAAATCCACCCAAGTATTGGTTTAGAACTGTTTTGAACGGTTTACACTTGTAAACAGTGCTTGATCGGTGAATATTTCTCTCCTGATTCAATGACTTTTTCAACTGAAGAGAGCAAGTTTTTAGATAAAGGTCTATTTTAGCCGGAAGAGACAGTTAAAAATTCTAATGATGGATTTGTTTTTTCAAACACTGATTTTCACTTCACAAGATGCTACTTGATGGACAGGAGTTTTTTGGACTGTGGATCTTGCTTGTGTCAGCTGTTTGAACTCTCATTCTGACGGCACCCATTCACTAAAGTGTCAAAGAGACCAACTTATTTTTTGTTCCCCCTGATGCTTACACGCGTGACTGTATATAATCTTAATAGCATCTTTATATGCAATCTTTGCTGAATAAGTGCTTTTTTCTGCCGCAGGTGGCCATCTACGGTAAAAACTTCTGCCGATCCGCACGTGATGCCTTGTTCCTCCTCATGAGAAATGTAATCAGGTGGGTGACGTCTTCAAACTGAAGGGTTGATGGAATTGAAACTGAGTGCAGGGTTTTAATATTTAAATGGATGTTATGTTGTGATACGCTAACAAACAATGAAACCTGATGCTGATAACAGCAAAGAAGTGCATGCATTTGAACATATTTCAAAAGGCAAGGTTCAGGAAGTAAGGCACTCACTAGGTTTTGTTAAGCTGGTGTTGGCTGGCTGAAGTTGAAGAATGTTTCTCTGATGTGTTCACTCATCACAGGGTGGTAGTCCTGGATAAGGTCACCGATTTCATCTTATTCCTCGGAAAACTCCTCATTGTGGGGCTTGTGGGTAAGTTTCCTTGTTTAGACTGGTTATATAACACTGAACATTAGATTTATATATTACTGACAAAATTGAACTGCATTTTGATGGAATACATCAAGTGGCGTTCTCACTCCCCCTTTTTTCCCCAGGGATCTTCTCTTTCTTCTTCTTCTCAGGACATACGGATGCGTTTAAGGGCGCCGCACCCAGTCTTCATTACTACTGGGTTCCTATTTTGGTGAGTGATCGAGTGTGACTATAAATGATAAAAAAAATGTAAATGAGCAATATTCTCTTCTATTTAATTATCTCATCTGTCTAAATTGTAATGTCCATATAATGGCCATGCTGGAAAATAAAGACACAGCAACATTGGCTCATCTAGTGATTAGAGTTCAGGGTCAAGATTTTATTTTTGTTTGTTTTTGTAAGAAGTCTGTTTTGTTCACCAAGACTCCATTTATTTGATTTAAAAATACAGTAAAAACAGTAATATTGGGAAATAATTTAGTAATTTAAAATAAGTGTTTTCTATTTGAATATATAATCAAATATAAATGTGTTCAGCGTCATTACTCCAGTCTTCAGTGTCACATGATTAGAAATCAAAGTTTGAAAAACATTTATTTGGAATAGAAATCTTATAAAAATATTATTTGTTGAATAAAACTATCACGTACTTTCAAATAAAAACCAAAGCTTTGATCAGTAGTGTGCTCCTGTATTTATAGAAAATTAAATAAAAGCTGCAGCTGTCTGTCTGAATATGTATTTAATCTTCTCTCAGACTGTGTTGGTGGGCTCCTACCTCATTGCCCATGGGTTTTTCAGCGTTTACGCCATGTGTGTGGACACACTCTTCCTCTGCTTCTGTGAGTACTTGCCATTAATAAATGTTTTCACTCCAGAAACTGCTTGTACGAGTATAAACATCAAGGTCCACTCGGAAGGCAGGAAATTAATTCAAAGAAATGTACACCCCCTACTTTAAAATAGTACTTTGTGATCCTTTAAAAATGGTTTAGTGTTTCAATTAGGGAAAGATTGAATCTGTTTTGGATGAAGCCTCGTGTCACTAATGATCTGACTGACTCTTCATTGCGCATGACCGTGCATGTAGCTCGGTTTAAACCTCTCATGGCACGGGTAAACTGAGAATTTACTCCGTTATATGATCTGGGATGAAGTATTTCTAATCTGTCTATGGCGCCTGCTTAACTAAGGTGTGTTATGTCAATGGGACTGATATGCTTTTCTGTCTTTCATCTCATAATAACCTGATTCTTTCTTTTTCTCTTTCTTCTTTTATGGCCGTTTCCTCTCTTCTCCCAACCCCCCCACCCCATTGTTCCTCCATGGGTTTTCTATTCAACACCTTCATATTTTAACTTCATCTGTTCCTCCCAAACCTAACTTCACATTTATCATACCTACACGATTCTTTGCTTATTCCCTCTGATGTCTTTACACCACTACACATCACTAACACCACACAAAGGTGAAGACCTTGAGCGCAACGACGGCTCTGCAGCACGGCCGTATTACATGACCACCGAGCTGCGCGACATCCTGATGAAGGACGCGGATGAGGCTCGGAGCCCGACTTCACCTGCCGAGACGATGCAGCTGACGGCCCCCGACAAAACAATGGAAAACTGATGGAAATTTGTAATTATATGTGGAGATATAATCACATTTAATGGTCACAAGGTTCAGTCATACCTGCAGTTATTAAATGATTATTCAGTTGCCAATCATTCGGTAATTATGTAAAGGGAATAAATAGACAGTCAGGGAAAAAACGCGTTCACAGACTATTTTCTTCAATAATGTAATGTTTATCCAAGTGAAGCGGGATATTAAATCTTAAAAATGGTTACACTTTATGATAAGGTTCCATTTGTTAGCTTAATGCATTTTGTCATTTTTGAGTGTACTGTGTTTTGCTGCGGTTTCATTCTGTGGTGGACAAACATCTAATGTTGCTCTTAATTTAAGTGTCATGCAGCTGACATTATTGCTGTATTTCCTCCAGATTGTAAGCCTTAACATTTTAATGCACTTTAAGGTTGTCTATTGTTTTTGGTAGCAATTTGCAACCTACGTACATACATACATAAAAAGCACCTTGTTGCCTTCTTGGGAAGGCTATAACTTTATCTGCTCTTGTCCAATGTCTTTTAGGTGCTTTGCTCGTCTTTCCAGTCTTTTTTTTAAGTCTTTAATAAATATTATGCAAGAAGGTCTATTTGTTATTAAGGTCTGACTATATTGTGTGTGAGGTGTTTGTTGAACTCAGGCATGTCACTTTCCTTTGCTCTAGTGTGCTAGCTAAAGGTAAACCATGGGTTGTTTGTTCCTCAACATCTCTTCTCACATTCATTTATCACAGTGGAGGACCTGGAGAGGAACGACGGCAGCCCAGAACGACCCTTTCTGATGTCTGAGAACCTTCTCAATGTTTTGAGCAAGAAGAACCAGGCCAACTAGTCCTCACTGACGGTCGGTCAGGATTATATATATGTGCCTTGGCAGTGCTTGAGATAGAGGTGCCTGAAGTCATTTTCATTGCCTTATTTATCATGCTTTAGAGAACCAGACAATCATGCATGATTGTCCTCAGTATCTCAGCCATATGATTTAAACTGTGGAAACGTTACTTTAGAATGAGGTCAAATTACACCTTTGCCCCCTCCAAAAGCTTTTGCAATAACTGCCAAATGTTTTAATTAATACTTTAAAGAATAACTGAAACGTCTCGGGCTAGATTTTTTGTTTTGATTTTCATTTTGATGTTTTGTTTTTTCATTGTCTTTATATTTATGGTTTTTATATCAAAACAGTGCAGTGTTGTGCATTACGCTGCAGGATATGATTGTAGAAAAACGTTTTCCTTGTCCATGTGTGCAGAATCGATCGTAAACGATGTTTAGATGTTTTACTTTGATTATCCGTTCATTTCCAGTACATTATGATAAGAAGTGCCTGCATGTAGCCTAGGCAAAACAATTTAAGACTTCTTGACTTTAACCGTGTTCTTGACTTTAACCGTGTTCTTGAGTGTTTTAAGTGCTTTGTTACACGTTGACACGCCTCAATAAATGCCAAATAAAGAATTTTCTACAATACATTTGATTTCTTTATTAGACTTTAAATTGGTGCAAATGTTTTTGTGAGACACTGAGGGGATCAGTTATATGTTTTGCTCTTAAATATAAAATCAAGAATTATGTTTTACAGTAAATGCTTATATTAGCAAGTGTTTAGTTTTCACCAAATGGTTATAGCCTAATAGCTAAATATTCTCCTCCTCACAGGTACATCTAAAAAAAAAATAATATGGTGAAAGTTTTTCTTGTAACTTATTTCAAGTGAAACTTTCATATATTTTAGATTCATTACATGAAAAGTAAAACACCTCAAACGTTTTGTTGTTTTAATTTTGATGATTAGAGCTTACAGCTAATGAAAGTAAAAAATCAGTATCTCAAAATATTAAAATATTTTAGTTTCAATAAATGACCATCCATACAGTATAAATGTAGGGTATCTCTTGTTCTTAGAAACCACAATAATGGAGAACACTGCTGACTTGGCAATGATCCAGAAGACGATCATTGACACCCTCCACAAAGAGGGTAAGTCACAGAGGGTCATTACTGAAAGGAGTGCTGTATCAAAGCATATAAAATGCAAAATTGACTGAAAGGAAGAAATTGGGTAGGAAAATGTGCACAAGCAACAGGGATGACCGCAAGCTTGAGAATACAAGCAAAGCCGATTCAAACACTTGGGAGAGCTTCACTCAGACATATTCGGGAAAAGAGCTACTAAGCCACTTCTGAAACAGAAACATCGTCAGAGGCGTCTTACCTGGGTTAAGGAGAAAACGTACTGGACTGTTGTTCAGTGGTCCAAAGTCTCTTTTCAGATGAAAGTACATTTGGCATTTAGTTTGGAAATCAGGGTCCCAGAGTCTGGAGGAAGAGGCACAGAATCCATGTTGCTTGAGGTCCAGTGTGAAGTTTCCACAGTCGGTGATGATTTGGGCTGCCATGTCATCTGCTGGTGTTGGTCCACTGTGTTTTCTGAAGTCCACAGTCAACGCAGCCATCTATCAGGAAATTTTAGAGCACTTCATGCTTCCTTCTGATGACAAGCTTTATGGAGATGCTGATTTAATTTTCCAGCAGGACTTGGCACCTGCGCACACTGCCAAAGGTACCAAAAGCTGGTTTTATGAGGACAATGACCATGGTGTTACTGCACTTGATTGGTCAGCAAACTCGTCTGACCTGAACCCCAGAGAGAATCTATGGGATATTGTCAAGAGGAAGATGAGAGATACCAGACCCAACAATACAGATGACCTGAAGGCAGCTATCAAAGCAACCTGGGCTTCATTACACCAGAGCAGTGCCACAGGCTGATTGACTCCATGCCACGCCGCATTGATGCAGTAATTCAGGCAAAAGGACGTCCAACTAAGTATTGAGTGCATAGAAATTAATATACTTTTCAGAAGCCTGACATTTCTGTTTAAAATATACTTTTTTATTGATCTTATGTAATATTCTAATTTTCCGAGACACTGAATTTTAGGTTTTCATTATCGGTAAGCCATAATCATACAAATTTCAAGAAATAAAGGCTTGAAATATTTCACTCGGTGTAATGAATCTATATAATATATGGGTTTCACTTTCTGAAATGAGTGACAAAAAATATTGACCTTTTTCATTATATATATATATTTTTTTAGATGTACCTGTATGTTTATTTGAGACATCCGTGTCATCCGCTTACAGTTAACAGCCCGTATACTGCAGGCTGCTATTTCGTATCATATTATTTTCATTTATTATAGTATTCCACTGGTAGAGCAAAAATAAAAGAACGTTTATCACAATTTGTTATCTAGCTACTTGAATAGAACTTTCACATTTTCAGTCACTCACAAGATGGCGCTGTTGACCAGATACACAGAAGTCGATCTGTTTTTGCTAGAGCAGATCTGTGGCTGTAAGCCAGTGGACTTTTAACTCACTTTAAGGATATGTGTTAAAGATCAGTTTTCTCTTGATATGAGTATTTCTCATGGATAAATATTGTACTTTAGCCTTTTTCATTGGGCTAAATAATGTCAAATAATTTCAAGATCTTCGTGTCTTGTTTTCCAATTTCAAGACATTTTGCCATATCACCGACTATTAGTGTTGTAGTACTCAAGACCGGTCTTGGTCTTGAGACTAAGTTTGGTCTGGTCTCGGTCTCGACCGCATTTGTACTCGGTCTTGTCTTGGTCTCAGGCTAAGAGGACCACAACTGAGGGGACATCACGAAATTATCTGATTTATGTACAACCATCATTAATGTGATGTAAACGTCCTGCTTCAAATGTAATCAATAACTAATTAAATAACTAAATAACAAAAATAAATAATTTGATTTATACCAGTGGGTCTCTAAATGTTTGACTTCACAGCCCCCTTTTGTCCACAACATTATTTAAAGCTAAGAATGACTAGAAAGGAGTATATTCATTATAAAAATAGCCAAATACTAAGAAATATATTTGTATATATATTTTTATAAATTTTATAAATATATTTGTACCTGTTTTATTTTATCTTGAGGCCCCTTGGAAGTTTGTTGAGTGGGCCCTGGTCCCTGGCTGAGAACTGATTTATACTGTTATGCCAGGTCAGAAATTATTGAGGGCTGTGTCAAAAATGTCATTAAGATTAACACATACACCCAAAAAATTCAAGATATTGTTGCAAAAAAAAGTGCTTGAGAGTATAAGTGCTTGAGAGTATAAGTGCTTGAGAGTATGAGATGTGGATATCACAAGAGCAAGATAACTGTTTTGAAGAAAAAAAAGATATTGCCTTATTATTATAAAAAATCAGTAAATAATTATTAACATTATTCTCAACATTATTTATGCATTTGTAATTGTACCAATTCAGATGCAGCTTCTGTGGCACCACTGCAGTCCAAATATGAATTTAGTTGTTAACGACTTAATTTGATTGGTAACAGCTCTGTAAGTGTCTTATTATTGTATTTAATGATTAAAAATAAGACATTTCTCAGAGGATCCTTTAGATTAATTTGAGCAATGCTGGTCTGGTCTTGGTCTCGACTTGGTCTTGGATGAGGTGGTCTTGACTACAACACTACTGAATACTATACATTGTCTAAAAATGCTACAAATATACAGTAGTTTAAATGTACGGTGACGTAGCATACAAACACGGTCTTTAAAGGAATCGTTCACCTAATGTTTTTTATCAGCTGACGGCACCCATTCACTGCAGAGGATCCACTGATGAGCCAGTGATTTAATGCTAAATTTCTCCAAATCTGTTCTGATGAAGAAACAAACTCATCTTCATCTTGGATGATCTGAGGGTGAATACATTTATCATGTTTGGGTGAACTATTCCTTTAAGTTTAGCACATAAGTTAAACTTCCTCCCTGGTGGTTACTTTTCACCTTTTCCCCCTTCTTGCTTTTTAAACTTGCTTCATATGCTGATTCTAACTGCGTCTTTGTTTACTTTCTCAATTTCAATTCATGTCAACAACAATATTAACTCTATGGAGAAATTTCAAGATAGGGAGAGCAGAGCTGAATTTACTCAAATGCACTATATTTTATAGTTTGTAAGATATGTTGAACTCTTATGGAATTGTTATTGTCATAGCTTTTCGGTCTAGCCAGAAAATAACAAATTTCTCGAAAATTCTACCATTCTGAGTGAAAACAGTAGAATATTAGAAAAGTACTCAAATGAAAAATCACAATCCAATAGGGAAGTCATATTTAAAATGTTGAATGATGTCTTGAACTTTTATGGAGGTGTAATGATTATGTTTTGCATATATCTAACCAAGAAATAAAAAAGTGTTTCCTGGTATTCTAGAATAGAATAGAAAGCTAAAATACAAAATCTCATTCTCATAGGGAAGCTCTGTTGTGCTACAAATGACCATGGTGTTAAAACAAACCGTCTTGGGTAACACTGTTTTCACAGTGCCAGAAGTCCCTGAACGAAACAGAAGCACAGCTCCCATAGTGACGTGTGCATGCTTCTCCATGAGACCCACATCTCCAGGGGCCGATGTCGTCCTGTTACAGCCAAACCCTGTGTTATAGAGCTCATACACTTTGAGAATTCAATCCACAGCTCAGATTTCAAGTTATTGTTTATTAACACAGAATATAGGCGTTATGTGTGTTCGGCAAAATTACATCATATTTGGATAGGTTTTGTGGCCTTAGCTTGTCATATCATTTTCACAGTACCAGCCATGTCCTAATTACAGTTTGTTTCATCTCACTTCATTTTGGCTCTTAGATAAAACATAATTTGAGATGGGAAAATTCCACCTGCCCTCATAGTAGCTAATGAAGCACACATGTCTCTATAGTGTGTCAAATATTATTTGGCATATAGCAGCTAGATCAGATGATCGGCAGTGACGACTGTAACCACGTCACACCAGTCCCACGGGACCCACAGTGAGCTCTTGACCTCCGTTGTGCTCCAACCAGAAAAGCCCTTCCCTCAGGCGCTTCATCTCAAGCCCTGAAGTTCATGAGGATATAGAAGTAATATTTCAAATATAAGATTGTCTGTCAGATCCTTCATAATATGATTGGTACACAGAGTACAAATCAAAGTATATTTGAAACATACATCTTATTGAAATTTTACACGCATAGATAAAATGTTTTATGTTATATAAAATCAATTGAACTAAAATAGTACACACACACACACACACACACACACACACACACACACACACACACACACACACACTGATTGATTTATCTCATTTGTAAGTCGCTTTGGATAAAAGCGTCTGCTAAATAAAAATAAATCAATATTAATGTATGTAAATAGCCTATATACAATGAATAGGCAATGCTAACATTGGGGGAAAATGGCACAAAAACAGTGGTATAATATTTCTTTATTTATATTATTTATTTATAAAAGTAACATTTTCACGAATGCACGTTTCGTTCAGGTAAAAAAAAAGTTACTCTAGAAAAACCTCACATGCATAATTTATATAACTCCGCGTTCTCCTGTGGTACACCGACCAAATTTGTGAAAGTAAGGTTATTTATTATGATTTATACATGATGTACATACCAAAACACAGCCTTCGTGTTTTTAAAAAAATATTTTTTATATTAAAGTTTAGCTCACAGAGCTGCTTTCGCTAAAGAGGAAGCTCTACAGATTGCGCCTCGCAACTTCAGTCAGAACCTCGATTTAAAGTCATTCAATGATTCGCATATTGCTTGTTGAGTATAATATCAAGGTAGGGGCTTTGTGTCGTCGCTTACAGTGTAAATGGTTTAAACTCCTCCCACTTTATGAAGCCCTCACGAGCGCAGGTGAAACGACACATTAGTGCGATCTGTCTGCCTCAAAGCAAGGGTATTCTACCATGATGTGCGTTTTATAGACGTTTCTGTTAGTTACGCTAATAATAGTTTAATTTCATATCGTTTATAATCGCTTATTATTCAAAAAGGTTGTTTTATATGCAACTGTAGGATGTTATAAATAGCGGAATGACTTTAATGTTATATGCAACACTCAACATTTTTATTTTCTAGCGAAATGCATTTATTCTTTACAAGGCAATTAAGTTTTTTCCGGCTTTTATGATTTTTATGAGGATGGGAAGGACTATATGATAAAATCATCCTCGTAGAAATGGGAAAATGGGAGCTGACAATGGTAAGACATGGATTCTTGATTTCTGATGTCTGTTTTTGAATGACAAGTAGGCTATAGTTGCGCGTTATGTAAGTGTGTCATGTATTGAGTTGTATGTGTTGAATGCAGTGTGTTGCTGTGGCCTGAATGCTCTTTAAATAGAGGAAGAGGTCGTGTTCAGAATATGTGCTGTCCCAGCACCTGACACATATACATCAGTGCTGACAGACGAGGCCGTTCAGTGTGGGTCAGAGAGAGGGGCTTGACGTTACTGTTCAGTCATAAATCATAGCTCGTCGGGGCAAGTTGTCACAAAAGCTATCAAAAACTCAATTCCACAAATGTTTTTTTCCTAGTAGTGTGTTTGGGCAAATTATCTTGTATAAGTGAATATGTAGTGCAAAAGTGAATAATGTTGGTCAATATATTTTTGTATATGTGTGTTTGTGTGCTAATGTGGGTTTAAATAAATATAAACATAAGAAAATAAATTAAACATCTTGCAACATAAAATTACATTAAACTTATATTATGTTGCATAAAATTACATTAAACTTCTTATATTATAATTTTAATAATAATAACAAGTTTAATTTATATAGCACCTTTCCCAAGCTCAAGGACACTTCACAATGACAAAAGCAAAATAAACAACAATTTCATACATATATGGACAATACACAGTCCAGAACGTGCGATTGCAGCTGCATATAGTAATAATGCAGAATCATATTTCATATTCATAAATCATATTTTTAAATTGTCATTTTATGCTATTTTATTTATTGTAATTTCTGTCCGCGTGCACTTTACATGTACTTGTATGTATGCATTATTTATTTCAATAGACCATAGTGCATTTTAAGTTATTATTATTAAAAAATGATATATGTGCATATATAAAAAAGGAGAATGATAGAGAGAGTATAATATTGAGTGCATCTTATAGAATGGACTGTATTTAAGACACATTGCGATAGAGTTGACTTTGTTTTGACGTGAAACCTGTTTTCCATTTTGTTTCTGTCACTTAAATCAACACCAGCCAGCAGTTTGTGCCCAGCGTTGTGTGTCATGTGCCTCTATTTTGTCTGCTGTGAGATTTGACCGGGTGAATGTGGGCAACAGACATTAAGCCAAAGTAAATGACCTAGTCAGCAGCACTTCCAGTTCAGCTTTTGTTGAACAGCTTATTTTGTTGAGGGCAAAACATTCTCATGTGCCAGTTCTGTGCTTTACTGACAACACATGCAACTGTTTGTTGAGCGTCAGAAAGCAGACGTTATTCTTTTGCTGGTCCTTGAATAATATCCAGTTTCTCTCGTGTCCTGCTATCTGATGGCAGATGCCCATGACCTCATGTGATCGAGAGAATGTTATGAATGTGTCTACAGTAACATCAACGTGCGCTTTAGAGGAGATATATATCTGACAGAGTGGGAATGTTTTGGAAAAAGCACACGATAAGCATGATTTAAAAGGTTTAAAATTACTTTTGAGAAACAGAATCACTGTGCTCGTCATATTATGCAGCTTTAAAGGTATTTTTTATGTATAATGATATGTTTTGTGTCCCAAGCTGAAGATACAAGGTCCCAGGTGCATGTCCTTTGAACTGAAGTACTGTTCCTCTTGAGCTGTGGACAGCTTCTCATTAGCTGTAGTGTTTGTTCGCTCGAATAAATCAAAAGACATTTCAGTTTGCTTATTCATTAGGAAAGACTCATGTTATATTCAGATTGTGAGTTACAATAGCTGTAGTTATGAGCAAGTGCTGAGACAGACATGCTGTTTCAAATAGACACTGCCTTAAAAAACAAGAGTTTTAAACTTTGCTGGCCATCCCAAAACACCTTAGCCTCTGCAATTACTCACTGTTCTTGTTTTCAAGCGCTTTGAACAGTAGTCTCTTGTTTTGCTTGCCTGTGTTTTCACATCTTCAGCTCTCGTCTTGTTTATCCTTTTAACTCGTCAGTAATGGGCAGTAATTGGTATTTTTGAGTGTCACAGCAGCTCATAATAGTAGTTTACGGTGAGCATGCAGAAGGACTGATCCTGAGGTGTGCTTGTGTGGACTTGTCCTAATGTTACAGTCACATCAGCTGCGTCAGAATGAGTCTTTGTCCTCATGTCTGTGGTTTGCAAATCCATGCTGCTTTTAGCTGACAGGCCGGTCCCCAGTGTTGTTATACAAACAGTGTATTATGGGTAGTGTTATTTGATTTAGAATATAGCTCATCTCTTTATGTGCTATAGGTTGCATTAAGGTCTCTTGCTTAACTCGAATGTTTATAATATAATGATTTCAAAATATACAAATTTAAGAGTACGTTAAAGTTTAGGGTCAGTAAGATTTATTTATTTATTTTCATATAAATATTTTTATCCAGCAATAATGCAATAAATGGATTAAAAGTGATGGTAAAGACATATATAATGTTGCAACATATTTCTAAATAAATGCTGTTCGTTTGTACATTCTATTCATCTTTTAATGTAGAAAGAAATGTATCACAAAAATATTTAGCAGCACAACTGTTTTCTACATTGATACTAAATGTTTCTTAAGCAGCAGATCAGTATATTATTATGATTTCTGAAGGATCATGTGACGCTGAAGACTGAAGTAATGATGCTGAAAATACAGCTTTGATCACAGGAATAAATTACATCTTAAAATATATTCACACAGAAAGCACTGATTTTAAACTGTAATAATATTTCACAATATTACATTTTTTACTGTATTTGTTTTACCACAAGTGTGTATTTTACTGTAGGTGTTGTAACTAGCTGGTCACTATTTCTGTTATGTTTTCACCATAATAAATCATATATTCATGTCAGATATTTAATATAATCTCTAAATTATAAAAATAATTCCCTCAAAAATGAAAATGCTTTACAATCAATGTTTTAATTCTTTAAAAAAATCTTCCAAAACAAAACAAAAGTATGGATTTGGAACAGTCCGGATAAATACAAATAGAAAATCAGAAAATCAACATTCTTTTTTTTTTGGTAAACTATAGTATTATTACTACAGTAATATTATTATTATTAGTAGTAATGTTTTTATTACTACAACATTATTATTATTATTAGTAATGTTTTTTATCACTACAATATTATTAGTAGTAGTATAAAGTTTACCACTACAATATTATAATTAGTAGTAATGTTGTTGTTTTTTATCACTACAATATTATTAATATTAGTATAAAGTTTAGCACTACAATATTATCATTAGTAGTAATGTTGTTGTTTTTTATCACTACAATATTATTATTATTAGTATAAAGTTTATCACTACAGCATTAGTAGTAGTAGTAATGTTTTTCGTATCTGTGGCAAAGGATCCTGTTCAGGAGTGGGGTGAGGAGCATGAAGACGGGGCAGTGTTTGGGATCACCCTGCGCAGAGAGCCGGTCCAGCAGGCGGCCGATCCCACAGAGGCTTTCGTTCAGTACCGAACATGTAAAGTACGCAGGTTAAAAGCGGCTACGCTGGACAAGCTGGTCTCTCAGCTTCTGGACCCCTGCTGTCAGGAGCGAGACTATGGCAGGATACTGCTGTCCACGTATCGCACCTTCACTAGCTCCAACAAGCTCACCGAGATGCTCCTCCAGAGGTGTGTGCACTTAAATGAGTTTGTGATGGCCATCTGCATTTGCTTATCTCTAGTTTGTGAGTGTTGTGTTTTCCCCTGCATCATTAAGATACGTCACCACTGACCACTTCCTTGAACTCGGTTTCCATTGGTCACCTCTGAGGGAGACTTATCAAGCTTTCTTTATGAGGCTGAAGACACTCTGTGTGTATTAATTATGCAGTGTTTAATGATATATTTCACATATATGCGTTAACACTTGGGTTGTAAAAGCCTCTTCATTAAATCAGACAAATGACAGAATATGACAGACTTGTCTGAAAACAGCTCATTCATTGGGTGTTGGTTGAATCATGAAATTTAAAAGCATCACTTTTAAAGTTTGAACGATGTTAGACCAATACCATATAAACCCATTTACTTTTATTTATTTGTTTGTTTGTTGCACTACTAGTTATTGCACTATTTTTATTTATCACACTTTATTTATTTATTTGCTTACTTGCTTAGTACTTAATTTAGCTTCTCAAGTATATGTTTCTTTTAGATATTTTTAGTGGAAAACAATTGCTGATACTAATAAATAAAGGTTTTAAGCAGTTCTGCATCCGTCTTTATATCATTCTTGAACATGTCAAATGTAAAGGTGTGTCTTGGTAGTTTGTTTTATGGCTACTGTCTCTTTACACTATTTTGTCAAGACGGTTTTAAGACAAGATGTCAAAATAATTAAACACAAACAGTACTGGTGATGTTTATACATAAATAGTATTTGTAAAGAACTGTACATTTTCATTTTTTCTTAATAGGGACAACCTTGCCTCTGCGCTTGACAGCATCAATTACCCTAACAGGTAAAAATATTCTCTCATACTATGATTTTTGTCACCTTTAATCTTTAATGTGCAGTATACATAGATTAAACTGTCATTGTTGATTTACAATGCTGAAGTTTATATTATACACACACGTCATATAGGCTACAGTATATAAAAAAGACGGTGTGTATAACTATATATATACACACACACACACACACACACACACACACACACACACTGTGGCTCTATAGTGCTGTCAATACAGTTTCTGTAATACAGCTTTGAAAATACAGATTCAATATTAACTGCTTTCCTCGCAGCTCTTTGTGGACTGTGCTTCAGATGTGGTTGGAGGAGTACAGTGAGGATTTCAGGGATGCTCCCATGCACTCGTCACTGCGTCTCATGTGCTTACAGCTGAGAGGACACCCCGCTCTCTTCCCGCTGGCCAAGCTCTATGAGACACTCCTTAAGAAATTCCAGGCTGAAGGTCATTGTTGGATAATCTATTGTGATTAGCACTTTTTATTTTATTTGATGCGCTCATCAGTCAGCTATAGGCTGAAAACATTTATAGATTAACATTTACGCTGTTCTTTTGATTCTTCATCAAAGAGTCCTGAACATATGTATCACAGTTTCCACAAAAATATTAATAAGCACAACTGTTTTCTACATCGATAATTCTTGAGCAAATCATCATATTATTATGATTTCTGAAGATCATGTGACACTGAAGACTGGAGTAATGATGCTGAAAATACAACTTTGATCACAGGAATTAATTACATTTTGAAACAGTTAAGATTTCAGATATTTTTTTATCAAATAAATGCAGCCTTGATAAGCACAAGAGACGTCTTTAAAAAAAACACTATTAGTTAGTGTATATTTTTTACATATTTAATATTAACTTTTTCGTATATAATAATTTTTTGCAGGTCACCTAACTAGTCCTGCAGTGTTACAAATTAATGTTTAAATTAATTTGTATTTATGAATGCACACACATTTTTATTTGTATAAATGCACAAATATTCTATAGTCTCTCAGTTATATGGATAGATAATGGCTGAATTATATATTGAGAATTATCGCTTTTTTTTTTGATGTGCACATTTTATGTTTTTTATTGTTATCACACCGTTTAGCCTCTTGAATCAGTGTAGCCATGATTGGTCTGTCTTTTGCCAGATGTTGTGGCAGGTGGTCCAGTTGAAGAATCAGCTTTGAATACGGAGGCGAGAGACTACGAGTCGGATAACCGGGCAGATTTCACGGGTTTCTCCGTTACGGATGTTGCAGAACAGCTCACACGAATGGACGCTGTGAGTGCCAGTGTTTATTGTTTGCTTCTGTTTGACTCCTCACGATCATATAGACTTGTAATGTTGGTGTTCCTGATGTTGTAGGACCTGTTTATGAAGGTGGTCCCTTTCCAGTGTCTGGGCTGTGTGTGGTCTCAACGGGACAAGAACGAGAACCTCTCACCTACTGTTTGGGCCACCATCACTCAGTTCAATGCAGTCACTAACTGGGTCATCACTTCTCTGCTTCGATCCTCGTCGTCTGTCACACAAAGAGCCAGAGTCATTGAGAAATGGGTTTGGATTGCACAGGTTCGCTGTTTTTAGGGACATGTGCAGGCTTAAATGATCTTTAGTGTTTCAAAGTCACTCCAATGCTAACCATGTGAGATGATTTAGTCTTTTTAAAAGACTCTTTTAAAGATCACGTGAAAACAGTTGTGTTAAAGAATTATTTTTCTTTTCACGCAGGTGTGCAGAGAGCTGAAGAACTTCTCTTCTCTTAAGGCCATTTTGTCTGCCCTTCAGTCCAACCCCATCTACAGACTAAGGAAGACGTGGGCTGCTGTCAGCAGGTACAGATACACTGCACAAATGACATGGGCTTTTATGGTCGCTAGTCTCGTACAGTGTTGGGGGGTAACTGTTATATGTCACAACAATCTGTTACAGATACTGAGAAATAATGTGCAGTTACAGTTTCTTATGAAAATGTTAGTTATTAAAAAGGGGGTTCACACATTTACAGATTTAATTGATTTCTTTCCCAAACTGCATTGATTGCTCCAAAATATGAGACAGGAGTTCTGGAGTTTAGGACACTTGCTAATTTAGTCCTGTTCTATTTCCTATTTAGGTTATATACTTTATTTTTTAAGATTAACTGTTTTTTTCCAAAGTGGCATTTATGTACCTGGGTGCACTTTTCAGCGAGACGCTGAATTCGTACCAATAACTACATATTACTGCAGTTTCCAAAAGAAACAAACACTAGAGGCAGTAAAACTCTGACACCTTTTACTCCTTTTCACACAAATTTACAGAGTTTCAATTAAAAAAGCATAATTTTCGCACAATTACATGAAGAATATCATGTTATGACTTCAAAACAATATTAATATGCTGGGAGATTTGAAAAAGCATCACATATCCAGCTTCATATCTATGGGTTTTCATGATTGGTAAGTTTGTTCGGTAGCTCACGTAGTACGGAGACGTACTTGAGAGATGAGGAGCTCCGCGTAATTTCGGTTCGACACAACAGTTCAAATCTGCATATAAGGAAGTTCAGATAGCACGGTTGCATCAACAAACACATTTTTATATCGGTTTTGCATGTGTCAACACTATCGGGTAGGTTTAGGGTTGGGTTTGGTGTAGGGCATATTTACGAGAACATTAGAACATTCATTTTTAGCAACGGCCCCTGGATATTTGAATTCAAATGAAGAAGAATATTTCTTTATTTGTCACATAAACAATTATACAGAGTATAACCAGCAGTGAAATGTGTTCTCTGCATTTAACACATCCAAGAGCACACACACTTGGAGCAGTGGGCAGCCGACACTGCGGCGTCCGGGGAGCAGTCGGGGGTTCAGTGCCTTGCTCAAGGGTCTCACCGCAGTCGTGGACAATTCCTGCCAGAGCCAAGATTCGAACCCACAACCTCAGCTTACAAGTCTGACGCTCTATCCATTAGAGCCACGACTGCCCCTTAACTTAATATAAAACACACCAATACGTGCCTATATCAACATAATAAAAATGTGCCAGGGTTTACCTATTGAACCTGTGTTTTAGTGCCACTCAGTGGAAATTTCTCTTTGAAATTATGGCGTGCAGTAAGGTACGTAAAACCGGTATCGCTAAAAAGTGCACAGGGTACGTATTTTTATGAGACCAGGTTGGTTCGATGCCAGTGTTTCCTGTTATAGCTATGTAAAGATTTGATTTCAAAAACAGTATCATAGCTATTAAACTTCTTATATGATTTTAAATCTGTAATTAACCTCAGTAAAAAGAGGTGCTAGCGTCTGATTTTGTTCTGGCTGTGATTTAAAATTAAATTATTACAATCTTAATTCAAGTGATGAAGGATTTTAAAAGTCTACTGCAAGTGCTACTAATCCGGACTGCTTTAAATGTTTGAAAACGATTAACAGTTAAAAAAAAACATTTGTTATTAGAAAAGTAATGAACAAGTAATCAGATCTAATCAGTTACTTTAATAAGGTAATTTAAATAATTACACTTCGTATTACATTTTAAAAAGGGTAATTTGTAATCTGTAACCTTCCCAGCACTGTCAGGTATAGCTGGTTTTGTTTTCTATAGAGTTTTATTTTCAACGGTTTCGTAGAAAACCTGAGCCATTGGTGTAAAACATGATGGTAAAGTCATATATTGTTGTAAACTCTGATTCTGTATCTCCAGAGAGGCCGTGTCTGTCTTTGAGAACCTGAGTGAAACGTTCCCAGATGAGAACTGTGTTCTGACCAGCAGAGAAACCTTTCTGGACGTAAGCTATGAACACATCAGTCTTATTTTAGTATTATTACATACTATCATAGCATTTATTCATATTTTACATTTTTGAAATAGCTTTCATTTGTATATTTTCATTTTTATTTAATTTAATTTGAACTAATATTATGTGCATTTGTCGATTTTATTAATGTTTTTTAATGATTTTATTTATTTCAGTACTTCAGCTTAAACCTATTTATTTCCATTAGTTCATAAAGTTTTCAATCTAGTATTTATTTCAGCTTTATTTCATTTACCTAAACTAATAGATTTAGTTAACAATACCAACACCGGAACATTGTGCTATCTGATGAAAAGATCACAATAATCAATATGCCTTGAGTAGACGTTGCTGTTTTATCCAGGCTTTTGAAATCAGTTCAAGCGACATGTGAATTTAATTTAGTGTTCTTTTGCAATGTCAAGTGGAAGACATTTGATCTCACATTTGGAGTCCTTTTCTCTCTTAATCCACTTATGATATTATGAACTGAGACTAAAACTGACTTCTCTGTTCGACAGCGTGTGCTGAGATTATCAGAGCAATGATCTCAGAGTTGCACTATTCTTATGACCGATGAACAAAAAACAATAGTTCAGACTATTTTACCTGGTATTTGTTTATGCAATGTATTTTTATAGTTATTTGAGTGTCACCTCTTAGCTTGACTACATGCTGTTTCTCATATATGTTTAGGACGGGAGTCAAACTGACATGGACAACACCTCCACAAAAACATCCAAGAGATGCCCTCTTACAAAACAGATGGTAAAGATGATACTCTTTAATAATCAGTGTTTTTGAGTGATGCTGTTCAGGTGATTAACAGCAGTGTGATTTCTTACAGAGCTCAGCTGGAGGGACGGTTCCTTATCTGGGGACATACCTTACAGCACTGACCATGCTGGACACCGCCCTACCGGACACTGTGGAGGTGAGGCTGGAATCAGAATCATGTTTGTTTAGAAATGACTTAGTGCTTGCCTTTATTAGGGATGCTCATGCAACATGCTACATTTCCATTGCTTAGCAAATCCCTAGTAACCATACCCAAGCACAAAATGCCCTAAACACTGCACAAACTCCCTAACAGGCACATAACTAGGCACTAAATCAGCAGAACACCACAATAGCTACCTTACAGCCTCTTAAAACGTCTTAATGACTATCCAGAACCCCCTTTCAACACCTTAGCAACAGCCTTGTAACCTTAACAACACTCACAATACCCCCAGCAGAGAATGAGCTTAAAACACTTAAAACACCTAAACAGTCAAATTATTGTGTGTTAAAAACATACAGAACACCCTAGCAACACAATAGCAACATCCCAGCAAGACCCTAGCAACATTCAGAATGCTTTCACTAGATTGAATACCCCCAGCAGAGAATGAACTTAAAACCCTTAAAACACCTAAAAAGTCAAATTATTGTGTGTTAAAAGCATGCGGTACACCCTAGCAACTACCTTGCAACCACTTAGAAACATACTAGCATGCAGAATTGTCATTATGTATCATTTTGATTTATTTCTGTTAATACTATTAACAGGGTGGCCTCATTAATTTTGAAAAGAGGAGACGGGTGAGTACCTCTCTTTTTTAATCTTCTTAACGGTCTAATTAAATGGACCCAAAGTGAGCCTTTGTCTTTGTCCAGATGTTGTTGTTGCTGTAGATTTGGTGGGATCTTAAAGAGCCCGTTCTGAACAAATGTAAAGTCCTCTGTAATGTAGCGCCGCAGAGATAGCCTTATGTTTACTGAGCACTCTCTTCGTCTGAAGACACACTGATATTAATCTCATGACCGGTTATTTGTGCTACGTAAGAGTCGTTCCTTGTATTCCTCTTTAATCTCTTGCTCTCCGTGCTTCTGCTTTGCCTCTTCTTTCATGGGAATCACTCCCACTGTTTTGCAGGAATATGAGATTTTAAGGCAGATCCGTCAGCTGCAGGCCTTGTGTTCGCAGTATGTTTTACCCCGTCATCCTCAGATCGCTGCCTGGCTACAGAGTCAGAAACTGCTGTCGGATCAGGAGAGGTGAAACTACGACAATATAATAGAGTTTAGAATAGAAATAGAAATAAACACAACAAGAAAAACTACAGAAAGAAGTGTGATCTTATATAACAGAACAAAACAGTCTTAGAAATTGTAAAATAAATCTAAATAAATCAAATATTAAATAAAAAAAGCTATCTGAAGTTGAAGTGTTTTACAGCCTGAAGTTTTACAAATAATTGTATAACTTTAAAGAGATTCCCCAAAATCTGGCATGACTTTACTCCTATTCCTAGATTGTAATTGTGCTCGTGTGTCCCGTCCTCAGCTATGAATTTTCCAGACAGCTGGAGACTCCTCATGACACTTCTCCCTCCAACAGCGTCTGGAGTCACCGAACTCTCTCCAAAAAGCTCTCATCGTGAGTATACCTTCAGCTTAAACACCATACATTACTTAAGTTTGCTGCAACTGCCCTGTCAGCTGCAAGCTTGTATCAGCATAACATAGGAGAAATCATGTGTCTGCAGGCTCTTGTCGGGGAACGAGGGGTCCAGGAAGAACGCAGACCAGATCAGCGTGTCCTCGTCAGGATCCAGCAGCTCTGAAATTGAGGAAATATCCGCTTCTCAAGCAGCATCTTTTATATCACCGGTACTTGTGTGTGAACACATACACATTTACATTCATTCATTTGGACCGTTTCATTTAGTGTATTTAGACATCAGTAGGGACTTTCACTTTTGTATTCCTAACTAACTATCTTTACAGTTATTTGAATACACCTCTTTTCATATTTAGATATGAATTCATGTTTCTTGAGCAGCAAATCAGCATATTAGGATGATTTCTGAAGGATCATGCAACACTGAAGAAAGGCGTAATGATGCTGAAAATTCAGCTTTGATCATGGGAATAAATTACATTTTAAAATATATTAAAATAGAGTTATTTTCAATTGTGATAATATTACAGTTATTACTGTATTTTGAACAAGCGAATGCCCTGGTGAGCATAAGAGCCCTTTGTGTTTTTAAGGTCATCGAGATGTTATCACTGTTCTCTTCTAAGGACTTTGACATCAATACTAAAGCTTCTGTCCTTGTTTTTAATATCCCACCGCTCGTGTTTACGTCACTGTCATGACTCAAGCACAGCATTTAGAAAGCGTGCTTTGTGTCAGGAGTCATGCCCTCTGCACCGTATTCAGGCAAAGACAGACGTCAGCACTCGAATGCTTCAAATTCTTGGAAAGTTTTGTCCTAATCGCTTTCATCGTTTGAAGCTGCTGTTCAGTTTTGAGAAGTTCGGATAAAATTATTTGATTATATGCATTGAAGCTACATTTTAACATGAATTGAACCCTGACCTTGGTGTATCCAGCAGCATCCTATTTTCTACATAGCTAGTTTCATTAGCTATCATTTCTCTCACATAATAAACCAGTTTAAGCTCAAATAAACAAAACTGATGGGATTTATCATTCAGTTGTTATATTGACCATTCAACTCCTTACATTATCCATGTCTCCTGGTATTTTGTTTGTATCTAATCATCCAAATCTATTTGTGCCAGTCCTGAACTGTTGCTTGGTGAAATGGTATGTTGTTAAAACGTCTCCTCTCATCTGTAGTCTCTTTCCAGCTGTGGGCAGAACACGGAGGTTTTCCCTCGTCTTCCTCTCCTGATTCCTCCACCGTGTCTAGTTCATCCTCCAGTTCTCAGCAGGAACTCAACCTGAGTCCATCTTCCTCCTCCTCCTCCTCCTCTTCTTCTGCATCAGCTGACCGTCACCTGGTCTCCTCCCACAAGCGCTCGGTCTCCATGACCTCCCTGCCCTTCTACAACAGACAGGTGCACGACTCGTGCATCATCAGGGTCAGCATGGAGTTCTGCAACAATGGCAACATGTACAGGAGCATACTGGTGAGTATGGGACAGGAACAGTGTTTTTTTAGGACAGCCTTTCTCATTTAATAAGTGGTAACTATAGATATTGTATAATACAAATTGTACAGCATCTATATTATACAGTGGGGGGGAAATTATTTGTTCCCCTGCTGATTTTGTACGTTTGCCCAAAGAAATGATCAGCCTATAATTTTAATGGTAGGTTTATTGGAACAGTGAGAGACAGAATAACAACAAAAAAATACAGAAAACCGCGTTTCAAAAAAGTTATAAATTGATTTACATTTTAATGAGTGAAATAAGTATTTGATCCCCTATCAATCAGCATTTCTGGCTCCCAGGTTTCGTTTATTCAGGTACGGAGCTGAGATTAGGAGCACTCTCTTAAAGGGAGAGTTACCTGTATAAAAGACAACATGTCCACAGAAGCAATCAATCAATCAGATACCAAACTCTCCACCACGGCCAAGACCAAGGAGCTGTCCAAGGATGTCAGGGACAAGATTGTCTTACACAAGGCTGGAATGGGCTACAAGACCATCGCCAAGCAGCTTGGTGAGAAGGTGACAACAGTTGGTGCAATTATTCACAAATGGAAGTAACACAAAATAACTGTCAGTCTCCCTCGGTCTGGGGCTCCACGCAAGATATCACCTCATGGAGTTTCAATGATCATGAGAACGGTGAGGAATCAGCCCAGAACTATACGGGAGGATCTTATCAATGATCTCAAGAAAGCTGGGACCATAATCACCAAGAAAACAATTGGTAACACACTACGCTGTGAAAGACTGAAATCCTGCAGCGCCCGCACAGAAAGCACATGTACAGCCCATCTGAAGTTTGACAATGATTCAGAGGAGAACTGGGTGAAAGTGTTGTGGTCAGATGAGACCAAAATCAAGCTCTTTGACATCAACTCAACTCGCCGTGTTTGGAGGAGAAAAACAAGAACACCTTCCCCACCGTCAAACATGGAGGTGGAAACATTATGCTTTGGGGGTGTTTTTCTGCTGAGGGGACAGAACAACTGCACCGCATCAAAGGGACGATAGATTATTTTGTTGTTATTCTGTCTCTCACTGTTCAAATAAACCTACCATTGCAATTATAGGCTGATCATTTCTTTGTCAGAGGGCAAACGTACAAAATCAGCAGCGGATCAAATCACCCCCCCCCCCCACACTGTATATATTTATATAATTATTTAATTATATGTACTGTATGTGTAAGTTTTTTTTTAAATGAAATTATTAATCAAATAATTGAAGACACACACACACACACACACACACACACACACACACAAATTAAAAAATTATAATGATGTCAATAATAATATTAATAATGATAATGTATTCTTGCATCTCTTGCATCATTTTGGTTTGACAAATAATTGTAATAGTATATATATATGCATACACAATTAATACAATTTATAATTTAATTAATTAATAATTTTATATAATAATATTATATAATAATAATTAATTCCGGCATCTCTCATATCCGACTAGTTTGATATATAATTGTATGATTAATGTTATTTTATTATATGTAAATATATAATACAAATAATAACATTTAATGCAAGAATTGGCCAGTAAAATTTTATATACTGTATATATGTATAAAATATTGATAATATGTTTCAAACTCTGTGACCTAGTTTTGTGAAAATAAGTTATTTCAGATAAAAAACTCCACTATATTATGATATTATGAAGAAATTATGAAATGATTATGAAAGAAACAAAAAACAGCCATTTTGGGTATCTTAATTGAAATAAACCGTCATAGAGATTACTTTTGACACTGTTACAAATGCTCTGCCAAAAATTCATTTTAGATAATCAGCTTAATTAGTATTCATTACGCAGCCTAAGAAAATGCATTCATGCTATTTATTTGGATTCATTCGTTATTTGCTACTTAATCATCATCATCATCATCAAATAATCAACAGGCTTTAGAAAAAAGGTTGTTGTTTGTTAAATATAAATCGAACTATTCATGCGATTCGGTGAAGATCTAGGAGTCATTCACGATTTCACACTTACATCTACTAGCACGATAACGTAATGCGTATTTGGCGTGTATGGTAATACGTTGTAGGCGTGCTGTCCTGGGGGAGGGCTCCTAGCCGGGAATGGCCCGAACCCAGTGAACCCCGTGTGATTAGAATTCTAGTGATATTGGTGGAGAAGGGGTGGTGGAGGGATGCTGTTTAACCGTCAACTAGATGGAGGTAAGACAGCTGTATTTATGTCCCAGGATTGATTACCTAGATTGTGTACCACCTGTGCTAATTAGCCTGAGTATCTGACGTGCTCCTCCCGAACTTAGTTTAAAAACTACGTGTCTAAACTTCATTTTGTGCATACATCCACATCATTCATAACCTGTTCTTTGAGTAAACATTCATATCCTCTCCTGCTGAATATCACCTAATAAATATTGTGAAATATTTATTTTGAGTTTCTGTAAATATTAAGCAAAAACCGGATGGTTTCTGTTCTTTCTCAACTGGCTTTCATGATTTCTTACGCAGTTGACCAGTCAGGACAAGACGGCTCAGGTGATCCAGAGAGCTCTGCAAAAGCACAACCTGGAGGATGACAGTGAGCAGGACTTCACCCTCGTACAAGTTCTGGCCCAAGGCAGAGGTACTGAACACTGATTCAATTAATAAAATGAGTCATTATTAAACAAGAGGAAGTTCTGAAACCCAATATATATATGTGGACATTTAATCTATGAATGTAAGCTTAATCTTATGCTGTTTTTAAAAATGATGCACAAATGCAATGTTTATCGTTCTTATGCATATTTTTGTTGTAGAGTTGCATATTCCAAAAAAGGCCAACGTATATTATGCCATGTCTACATCAGCCAACTATGACTTTGTTCTACGTCGATGCCCAAAAGGCCAGCGGAAACAACTCATACGCTCTGTTTCACTGTCATCAGGACGAGCCACGAAATGACAGCAAATTCAGCTTCGATTCTGGAGGACTTGTATTTAATGCAATAGTTTTTGAAAAATTTGTAATTCATACACAAATGGAGATGTCTGAGATTTAAAACAAGTCATTGAAAAAAAATAATATATATACATTTCTGGCCCACATTTCACCTTGGGATTTAATGAAGACTTCAGTGCAATTTGCGAGCTATTTTACTTCAGTTATTTTATGAATTTGCGTGAAACAGGATACTTAATGAGCTTCAAAGGAATAGTTCAACCAAAAACGAACACAATCTCAGGTCATCAAAGAAGTAAATGAGTTGCCTCTTCATCAGAACATCTGGAGAAATGTAGCATTACATCACTTGTTCACCAGTGGATCCTCTGCAGTGAATGGGTGCCGTCAGGATGAGAGTGGATGGATGGAGGATGAGAAACATTTTAAAATAAATGTTTTACATTTTTGGGTAGTATTACAAGCATGCATTTAATTGGATTGTGAAAGGTTGAAATATCAGGGCTTGGTGACATCATTATTTTAATGAATTGTTTGTTTCGTTGGAATAACATGCACTAACGAACCATGCATGATAAAAACTAGGAACATGATATCAGTTAAATAGCATCAATGATGTTGATGTAGGACTCTTCAGTGGAAAGACAAATATAACGGGTTCAGTTTCAGGAACTCATAACTCAGGCGCTTTAAATTGTTTTAAGTGACAAGAGACAGATAACAAAGACTGCACCGTCTTGAATTCCTCACATTCAGTGCAGTGATAATGGGATAAAGCAAAGTTTCTCAGTGATCTTCAGCTCTCGTTCTCTGACTGTCATAATGAGACAGCCTAAGACACAGTACCATAATGCGCTGACTTTGAATAGAAACACAATCATACACCTAGAGGCCTGAGACTTTTATATAGGTCAGTGTCTAAACAGACTGCCTGTGGATAACACATGATCAGTTCACAGTGTTCCTGATTACAGTATGATGATGATGTGTGTGTGCGTGTGTGTGCATGCGTGTGTGCATGTGTGTGTGTGTGAGAGAAGACGAGCCACTTCAACAGGCGCAGTGGCATTCCAGAGACATACTTTCACATCCAGTCACGTGTGATTTCAATGACATGTCATTTGAAGAATCTATTTAAAAAAGATAATCATTTATTATTGAATGAGGTAGTGACAGCATTACTGAACATTCAGTGGATATTTTTATACCATGTTTTATATCCTCCTTCATCAGCATCAAATTAAAGCAACTTGACCCTACACAATTCCATGGACTTATACAAGCTCTTGCAGAGTAAAATTAAGAAGATAAATTATATTATCGCTCAAATAGATTTTAATGTAGATATGTTAGTAAAACAATATTTATATTAGTTAATGATGAAAATGTTAGATATAATTCTATGTACAATATGAGATGGTAGTTGCTTAATTGTTTGCATTGATCTTTAATTTTAATTTTATATTTTATTATTGTATTTTGTTTTTAATTTCTATTTTAATGTAATTTATTTTCTTTTATTGTTTTCTTTTCTTTTCTTTTACACTGAGTGTATTCTGACATTTCACTGAAGGATTTGTGCCTGAAAAACATTGCATCACTTTCTTTTGAGATTCTGTCATCTCTCGATGTAAAACACAGAAATGAAACGGTCGTCCATCCACATACTGCAATAAACACAATCTACACGCTGAGCTGAGATGAAAGGTGGTTGTGCACAGATTTATGTGGATTTGCTATGATGTAAAAATAGGCAATCATCGCTTTCCATGGCTGATTATGCTAAACAGTCTCTGCCACTAGCTAGATGCATCCAAAGTCTCAATTGCATAACGTGCTAGGCACCTCAACATTCATATATTGAACCATGATTAGCAAATCGTAAAGCCGTTTTGTATCCAGTTTTGCATTTTTGAAGACCTGACCACAGCATGGAGATATCAGTGATTTCAGCAGATCATATGTGGAGAAATGAATAAAGAAATCTGAACTAAAAGATTCATGAAAAGGCGTTTGATTCTAATTCTGTGGAAATGGAAAAAGCTTTGGTCTATAAGTGGAAACCAAGATTAACTAATACAACACTGAGCCAAAAGCAAAGGATTTGTGTGTCTGGGTTCCTAGACAGTCCAGCACACTTTCACGGATTCAGGCACAATCAGTGCCAGTGTTCTCTGCTTGTTGTTGAATTATGGCCGTTTACAGAAAATGATCTATAGGGAATATGATCTATAGGTATACCTAGTTTTAAAAACTTATTTGTGTGATTTCTCATTCCTAGACCAAATGAACGTGTGAAATGTCTGTCAGTTAGCCCCTACTAGACCCCAAAAGCATCTTTGTATATCGATGGCCACTTATAGGCCTATATTTTATGATGTTACAGTAGATGAAAGTGACTTTTTGGTGACTTAAAATAGAAGTATATAATAATATAGCTTTTCTTTCAATTCAAAATGGTTCCTCTGAGGGCCTTGGTAAATCAAAATTATGATAAAAGTCATAAGTATGAGACATAAAGTCGAAATTCTGTAATTTGTGTAAATTAGGATTATGAGATAAGTAATTTGGGCATGAAATGTCAAATTTATAATGGACCTTTTTTTTTTTTTTGAAATGATGACTTTTAAATTCATAATTACGACTTCATGTCATAATTTTACATTTTTGTAAAATAAATCGAATTTTCATCTCATAATTGTTGTTATATATCTCATAATTTCGATGTCTATGTCTAAATCGTTGCTTTTATTGTCACAATAAATGAACGCGAATCAACGTTTACACATAAAAGTGGCGGGCAATCGCTCAATGGGCGTTAGATCAGCACGTGATCTTTACAGATCGACAGGGGCCTGTTTGATTTAAAGCTATGCGTTTGAACGTGTTTTGACGCTGTTTTCTACAACGATTCTGTGAAAAGAGACTAATATAGGCTACTGCAGCAATACATATGGCTTACTAGTCGTTTATTGAAAACGTGTTCAAATCACCTCAAGCACATCGTGGTTTTAGCCACTAACGTTAGCCATTTTAGCCAGTTGTGGCTAAAAAAGGAATGATGGACACAGCTAGGGTGGACACATTATGCTTGTCATGGTTAAAATGCCAAACATTGATGTAGGTAGTAAAATAAATAGTGATTGGTTCCAAATGTATTAATGAAGAGTGAAAAACGATGTATTTACTCCAGGAGTGTAGCCAGAAAGGAGACTCTGGGTGTGCATCAGAAAAACTGGGTGTGCCACATTTATTGTCAGATTAATGCATAAAAAACAAAAAACAAGCATGCTTATTGGGTATTAATATGTTAGTTTAACCATTTCATTTTTGTGTAGGCTACATGTGTCTGTTAACCTATTCTCCATTTTGGATGTCTTTGAAAATCACTATTTTATATCTGCAACAAAGTGAGTGTGTGTGTGTGTGTTAGCATGCGTGCTGTATATTTAGTATTATTAAACCTTTCATTTCTGTGTATGTCTCTGTGTCTGTGTTTGTATGCTTACTGTTTATTAAGCATTTTTAAACCTTTCATTTCTGCGTGTTTGTGTGTGTGTGTGTATGTGACAGAGAGAGAGACAGTTTTAATGAATTCTCCATTGTGAATGTCTTCAATTGTCAGCCCTGCATTTCACATTGGCCTACCAGGGGTCTCCAACCCTGCTCCTGGAGAGCTACCGTCCTACAGATTTCAGCTCCAACCCCAATCAAACACACCTGAACCAGCTAATCACAGTCTTCAAGGCTACTTGTTAATTTCAGACAGGTGTGTTGGAGCAGGTGGAACTGAAATCTGCAGGATGGTAGCTCTCCAGGAGCAGGGTTGAGATCCCTGATATAAACTCTTAAAAAGAGAAGACTTGCAAAGAGTATTGTCACCTGTCATTTATTTCAAATATCTATATCTGCAACAAAATATGTGTGCATGTATATGAGTGTGTCTGTGTGTGTATCTGTGTAAGCAAGCTTAATGATTATTAATATGATAGTTTAACCATTTCATTTCTATTTGTGTGTGTGTGTGTGTGTGTGTGTGTGTGTGTGTGTGTGTGTGTGTGTGTGTGTGTGTGTGTGTGTGTTTCTGTGAGCCTATTGTCCATTTTCGATGAGTTTCACTGTCAGCTATGCATCCAGCTGTTGGCCTAGACCTAAAAGCATACCACCTTAGGCCTTAAAATTCTTGAACCCTGGTTATCGCTGCTTGCAGCTATATTATTTTGTTGTTTTTCATTTTCCGAAGCTTTCTCGCTCAAGAGTGTCACCGACAATCACATACAGTATAACCTGCAACAGCTCTTTAACTGCGCTCTAGTCAAAGCTCACTGTAGCCTAATCATTAACTACACACATCATAAACCCTTTTAGGCAAGTACAATTTATGTCACATATTTTAATAAGACTAAACTCCTATTTAACCTGATGATCACAGGTTTAATAAAAATACATTTAAGTTTCTAATTATAACACCGCATTTCCACGGTTATTCAAACAACGAACAAATTATACAGTGAGCAAAGCACATTTACTTTATCAAAGAATAATCATTGACTTCAGTGACTAGGCTGTAAAAATCTATTATGTAAAAACAGCTGTAGCTGCTCTACTAAATAAAAACAAAATGCTTTTAAATAATCCCTCCTTTTTTAAATCATTATCATTTTGCACATCCTGCAATGGTGACTTAAACTGTACATGGGCCTACATATAATGTTCCTTTGAAATTACTTTTGGTGGAATAAACTATCTTGAATAGATGTCTTTCAAGACACATTAGAGAAAGCAGTAAAATATTTTGTATACATTACATTCAGGATCGCCAACAACAGAGCACAGTGCATTTAATGGTGCCTGCAGCTGCTCAAAGGGCGAGATGGCGTGGTCTGGCCTTGAATGCCTCAATTATGTTATTATTATTTATTTATTTTTGAAAATAATTTAAAATTGTAATTACATTTTAAATTAACAAATATTATAAGCACTGCTTGATCTGTAAATTGTGAGGTCCCGGAACAAAGCGGGTAATGAATCCGTCCGCAAGTTTTTTATATTATTATTGAACTTTCAAAATACAAAATTCAACAGCCAGTTCATATATATATATATATGCTTTTATTTATGTAGGCTACACAGAGAAACAATAGAGAAACAAGATGTGCTTTCTGCCGTCTCATGCAGTCTCCGTGAAATGGAGCGTCACAGCAATGCACCGCTACTTTATTAAACGAACAAACGAACCAAAAAATACAAATCTTTAATTACGTAGTCGGAATGAAAAGGTGCATTTCTTTATTAAAGTCAGCGTCGCATTCTGCAACTTTACATTTTCAGCCGACACTGACTGAGAAGAAATCACTAGTTTATTAACGAATAATTAAAATGTTTTATTTTGCCTTTCCCCCAACATTCATAATCATTAGCCTACTTTTGCCGTTGCAAGCTTTAGACGTGCGCTTGGGCGCGGAATAGGCTATACGCCTATATATTAAAGGATAGTTAGTAGCCTAAGTTATTATATTAATCAATTTATGTGTGACTAGTGAAATCTTTAGTCGGGGACAGGCCTTCTTGGCACAAGGAACCGATCAGTTTTTTTAAATAAAATGCTGTCAATTCGAAAAGTGCGCCTGCTAATCACGTCACGTTATATTGCAATGCAGAGTTATGAATGCGTAATAATAAGTAAAATGTTTTTAATTTATTTCATTTCTTATGGGTGCAATTACAGTGCTTTTGGTCTTTCTTGGGGTGTTGAAGCATCTGCTAGCCCCTCCTTTGCGCTGCCCATGTTTATTACGATTAAAAAAATAATTATTCTGCATCTGTTTTTAGGTGTGCCAGCTGCCACTGTGGGTGGCACCGGCACACCCTGGCACACCCGTGGCTACGCCCCTGATTTACTCTAATGCTGTCAGGTCAAGGAAAGTCAGTGGTGGAGGATGAAAACAGGGCAGGTGAGTGGAATGGGTGCACGTCGTGTGTGATGTTTTCAGTGTCGTCTGCATGTAACGTAATCACGTACAGTCTTAAAAAATGAATGATATCTAGATTTCAATATTTAACAGCCTCTACTTGACATTTGTCCTCCAGTTCTGCCCAAATTTCAGTGTTTCAACACATCCTGAACATTTATTTCTACCTAAATTAGCCTAATAATAATCATTATTATGATTCTAATAATCATAATAATAATAATTAGTAGTAGTACAATTTAAAAAGAAAAGAAAAACCTAAATTCTAAATGGAATTCTAAGCAGGATTCTCACAGTTATGAAAAGCTTAGAAATGTTAAGGCATTTCAGAAGTGTGAGGGGAGATTCCTGTACTCAAAATAATATTCTATACTCAGTTCTGAAGTGTTTCTTTGGACTGGAAATGTCATGCATGTACGCAGTGAATCCTTCTGCAGTAACATCATTACGCCAGCTGGGGGCGTCAAATGACCGTCTTTGAGATAATGTACAGGCTCTGTCAGTATCAGTAATGACGTTCAGTTCTACGTATTTATTTATTTGAAATAGAAAGGAAATAGAAAAGTAATACAAAATTGGTCAAAATGCATAACCCCCCAAAAATGTAGTTTATGGTCGCATTGTATAAATCCAAAGGCACTCTAAACTTAAAGCAGTGCTTCTCAAACCTGTCCTGGGATCCCCACCATTACACATTGTATGTCTCCCTCATTAACACAACACATTTCAAGTCTTGCAGACTCTACTGATGAGTTGAATCAGGTGTGGTAGATGAGGGAGACAAACAAATGTGCAGTGTTTGGGGATCCCAGGACAGGTTTCCTCATGTGAGTGAAGTTTCAGTCAAAGCAGACTGGAGTAAAAAATATATATATATATATATAATTATAAAAATGAAGTATGGTATTTTGGCCACTAGATGGCAGAAAGCTAAGCCTTTTGAGAACATTTCAACATTATGCAGTAACAAGTGAGGTGAAATTGTATTTTGAAATCTTGGTTTCTCCTCATCTTCTTTTTTTGCTTTATCTTAAATTTGGGATATGTGGATATTTACTGCTTGACACTGAAATAATAATATAATAATCTTCTCCTCAATACCGTTGGTGCATGTTGGGGAAGTTATAGCAGAGGTGAGGTGAACATTTTCAAACAGAATAAAGAAAGAAAGAATGTGAAAGTCCGAGACAAAGAGAGAGAGAAGAGCGCTGCATTCCAGCGTGTTCAGTGTGTCTGGGTGGAAAAGACTGACTCACTTTCTGGCAGGTCTGTGGGGTTTTCAGTCCAGGCCCTGCGCCAGACAAGACTAGGTCCTGAGTCAGTGCAGCATGCCCGGCCCCGAGTGGGCCGCAGCGTGGGAGCGGTCGGGGATACGGTGCACCCCATGATTAATCAGACCCAGCGGCCTGACAGCTTTACGGTCTACACTGAAAGTGAGCGACGTGTCGAAACTAGAATGATGAAATTGAGCTTTAGTGTTTCTTTGATTACCATGTTCTGGTTTTGTTGTGCCTCAGTCGTTCACTGTCAGTGTAGATGGGAAGATACAATCCAAACAGATTGTTTTGACTGCAATTATTGAAATGTAATCCGATCTAAACTTGAGGTGTAACGGTTTAATATTTTTTAATATATGTTCCTGTGACTCAGTGGTAGAGCATTGCGTTAGCGGTGCAAAAGGTTGTGGGTTCAATTCCCAGGGAACACAAATACTGACAAAAAATGTATATGAATATACATTACACTATAAGTTGCTTTTGATAACAGCATCTGCTAAATGCATAAATGTAAATATAAATGTTGAAAGAAGCTTCTTCTGTTCATCAAGGCTGCATTTATTTGATCAAAAATATTAAAATCAATAATATTGTGAAATATTATTGTAAGTTTAAAAAACTATTTTTAATTTAAATATATTTTAAGATGTAATTTATTCCTGTGAAGCAAAGCTGAATTTTCATCTTCCAGTCTTCAGCATCACATGATCTTCAGAAATCATTCTGATATTCTGATTTAATGCTTAAGGAACATTTATTATTATCAATGTTGAAAACAGTTGAGCTGCTTCATATTTGTGTGGAGTCCATTGTTTTTCAGGAAGTTCATAATAGCAGTTATTTTGTATTGAATTATTTTAATATTATAAATGTCTTTTCTGTTAAACAGTAGTGCATTATGGATTTTGGGAGGGCCAAAGTAATAATTCAAGAACCAACAATTCATACTGGCTGAACTTTAATCTGAATATTAAGTGAAGGACATCTGCTTCTATGTGGTATTTTTGACCATTCAAAATCACTGCTGTTTATTTCTTATTTTTCCATAATTATAATTTGGACACAATCAGGATTTGACTTTATTATAATCCATATTTGATTTTGTTGGCTCTTTACTGAACTTTACTTTCAGAGAACAGTCATATAAAACACCAAAACATTACAAGTTAAATGAGTTTTATCATAGTGATAAAAATCTTTAATATTGCCCTTATCGTTTTACAGACCTTTATAGGAAGTCAATAATCTCGTAGTGAATTATATAACTGTTCCTGTAATCCATGTTTGTTTACTAACCTGACACATACTTTCTATTTTGAGACAAATTGCCTTCTCACAAGGAAGCACGTGCAGACACAATGGTTTTATCACACATGGATGTGTTTATAAAGGTTGTGTACGTGCAAACACAGAGTCAGACACATTTACTCAAGCTGTTATGTATAAATACACCACATTTATCATTACATAGTTTTGTCCGATATCATTTAACATGAACTCACACACAGACACAAAACTGATGCAATGAGTCAACCAGAATGTGTTTAAGAGAGCGCTGAATCACAGGGGTGGGTCTCATGAAAATAAGTCCCATGCAAGCACAGCCTTGTTCAACAGACACACACAATATATGCACGTGCACTTATGCTGACAGTATCACAATCAGAAGGCCTACAAGAATCGTGTATGGTTTAAAGCATATTCAAGCCTAATCCACATGTAAACCCTTTCTCAGTGTGTCCCATTACAGTAATGAGTAACATTAAACAGACCTACATTAAAATACTGACCTCTAATTGGAGCATAATGATACTGCATCATATCACGTGTGAAATATTAGCAATTGAATAATCACTCAAATTATGAAACAATATTTATGAAGAATTACATGAATGATAACCAGGAACATTGTGAATTATTATTACAATTTAAAATGACTAATTTCTAATGTTGTAAACAGTTGTGCTGCTTAATTTTGTTTCGCATAAACCATGATGCAGCTTTTCTTTGATGAATAAAAGTTTGAAAAAACAGCATTTATTTGAAATAGAAATCTTCTGTAACATTATAAGTCTTTACGGTCATATTTGATCAATGTAATGCATTCTCGATGAATAGAATTAAAAAAAGAAATCTTACCGAGGTCAATGTTTTGAACAGTATTATATGTTAATGTTTTATGTTTTTATTTAATGCGTCCTCATAAAGCTGTATGTGTACCATTTGCATAGATCTTCATATTATTTCATAATTTTGGTTATTAATTTTCTATTTTAGTGATTCATTTCAACTTTCCATATTGGACCAATTTCTTTAAATTATAATTTATAAAAGAATGTATTTATTTTATATATTTAAGTAATGTCTTCATTTGCAAAGTAACTCTTCTACACTTTAAACTAAATCAAATGATCAAATATCAATATACTCAGAAAAAAAATACAAAACTCTCACTGGGGTAATAACTTTTCAAAAGGCACATTTATGTACACATTAGGTAGTAATATGTGACCCTGGAGCACAAAACGAGCCTAAAGTAGCAAATATACATTGTGTGGGTCATAATTATAGATTTGTCTGATGTCAAAAATCATTAAGTAAAGATCATGTTCCATGAAGATGCTTTGTAAATTTCCTACCGTAAATATACCAAAACTTAATTTTTGATTAGTCATATACATTGCTAAGAACTTCATTTTAAGTTTAAAGGCAATTTTCTCAATATTTAGATTTTTTTGCACTTTCAGATTCCAGATTTTCATATAGTTGTATCACACATCAATGGAAAGCTTATTTATTCAGCTGTCAGATCATGTATAAATCATAATTTCAAACAAATTGACCCCTATGACTTTTGTGGTCCAGGGTCACATATGTACTTTGAAGCACTAATATGTAGCTTTAAGGTGCTAATATACACCGTTTAGGGGTAAATAACTTACAAAGATGTACCAGCTTCAGTGACCGCTTTGTACCATTTTTTTCTGCGAGTATAATATTCTCTCTCTGTCTTATAGCTTGTGAGTCGTCATGTTGAAAGAGTGTTTACGTGCCAGCAGTGGCCTGTTACCAAAGTTTGCTGACCCCTATGAAAAACGTATTGGCTGTGATACAAATGTTGCTGCAATCAGATCAGCTTTTCTGCTAATATCAACAGCTGTTGTACTGATGAAATCCATATACATAATACCAAGTAAAAATCATCATAGATTTCACAACCTGTTGTGGGAGTATTTCTAATAAACTGGAACTGAGGGACTTGTCAGCAGAAAAGAAGATGGATGGGACAAATTACCTGCAAAATTAAAACCTGCAGCAAGGAAGTTGAAAACAGGAAGATGGCCCATCTTTCAACATGACGACACATCACCAAATCAGCTATTCAGTGGCTGAAAGACAAGGATGATAAATGCCCTCTATCACTCCTAGACTCCTGTAAATCTGTGCGTGATGAAACAAGGGCCAGCCAATGATCTCAATGATCTCTATGCTATTTCTCCTCATGATACATGTGCAAAACAAGCGAAGCATGAAAATCACTGCAATTTACCAATCAGATAAAGGTTGAAATTCAGACAAAGGATGCTTTGAAAATGAGAAAAGGAAGAGTTCACCAAGAAAACCCTTAAACACATTCTTCCACATTCTCGTTGTTGAAAAGTACAATTTGAAAGCAAAATGGCATCTTATTTTAGATGCACAGGATTCAATACGGACTAGTGATGAGAGACTCGAATCGAATCGAATTTTAGCTGCCTTATGATTTCCTAATAATATGCTCAAAGAGAGTGACCATACATACTAATTTTCCCTGACATGCCATTGCCGGGATTTCTAAATTGCCTAAAGTTGTTTTGCCTTACTTTACCTATTGACGTGCTTCTACATTATATATACTTGTATTTGCGCAGATTTTACTGTTCTTTGTAGATCCCGCCTTCTTGCAAGCGATGATTGTATAATGCCTGCATGCTATTGGTCAAAATACTTTTCAGTCATTACTTTCAGCAAGTATGAAAACAATAAGACAACAAAGCCAAAACCCGGACATTTTAGGAAATCCCGGTCTGGGACAAATAGGACAAGACGTATGTACGTTCAGCCTAAAATAATAACAATGATACGAAGCACTAGGTGGTGCACAGTGACCTTTTTAAGCATGAGTCTGTAGAGCACTCATTTAACCAATTTGTTAAAAAAATGCAGATTAATTAGTTGACGAAACAAACAAACAGTCGTTGAATCAATCTTTGAAAGTCGCTGCATTTTTCCGGAAACTCACTACTGAGTCTTCCTCGTTGCCACGGTTCCGCTGTGCTTTTGTCTGGAATTATTTCCGTTGATGGAGCAAAACATGTAAAGGGGGTGAAAAACACTTTTCTTTCCACTTCCATCCTCGCCATTCTCTCATTTGGATGATGGCTTAATGTGTTTTCCGTGCTTTCGTTTACCGTGAGTATTTGTTCTCCTTCAGGATGAGTTATTTGCTTACACTAGCCACTTTCTCTCACACACGCTTGCTAGCAGCACATGGCCTGAAGACAGCACACACTCTCCCTTCACGTGGTGGCCCTTCGTTGCCTCCTCTCTCTCTTTTTCTCTCCATCAACACACCTTCCTCTTCCTCTGCTTTCCCATTAACTTTATCAGTGTTATCGCCGTTATAACCTAGTTTCTCGACAGATAATGTAAGTTATCTGTAGTTGACCTTCTTGTATCAACAATCCAATTTCAAACAAATCTGAACTTTTCTATTCCTGATTGATTTGCTTTCAACTTGAAGATGCATTTGAATTGGTGCACAATGCATATTTATTCACAATTGATTTGACATCTGTTTGAGTGTTTTATTTTTAGCTGAAGGTGTGTTGTGTGTTGTGTTTGATTATGTAGGTCACGGTCGAAACGTCATGCAGCTACTTGTCTTGTCTGTAAAGATTTGTTTAACCTAACAGGGAATCTTGTTCCTCTGCTAGACACATGATTGGGAATAAAATGCTCCATTTGGGCCCAATGTACTATTGTTTCAACACAGGACGAAAATACACGGAGTCTCCCTTGTGGGATAATACAGTCTATGTAATTTGCATCCACCAAATGAGTCACATCTCCTGGCGCTCATGCCGGTCTGGACAGACATAAAACTATTTATAAAAATCACATTTATTTAGGATTTTTCCAGATTTACATCTCCTTTTGTAATTTGTATCCTCAATAGAGATCAATGTGACTAACACTCAGAAAATCTACTTTTCTGCTTGGGAAAGTGTATTAATTAAAACGAGCACAATTCTTGAATATTTGAGAAAGGTTTAGTTTCATTGAGTCCAATTAATATAAATAGTAAAACTTTAAAATAAGGTCCTATTTGATAATTTCCTTTTAATGCATTGACTAAAATTAACTAACAATGAGCAATGCATTTGGTGCAGTATTAATCTTTAATAATTATATGAAATAATATATAATAAGATTAATACATATTGTTATTTATTAGTTGACATTAATACATGTCAAGCTCGCATACATTATATAATATTATACAATTGCTCCAAATTTAAATGGAAAATGCTATAACCGGATGTATGGAAATATAGAGATATTAAATTTATATAAATTCAATGTTTTGTGCATTATTTTAAATAGCATTAGTCTATGATGTCTGATAAGTCTATGATGTTAATTTAATTTAGGACACTGCATGCCAGAAAAAAGCTATCAATAGTCAATATTTAATAAATAAATGTTGGGATGTAATGTACCATCTATGCAGGTAACCCGAGTTTGAATGCCGTTTCTCTTTTTCATTGCATCTTGTAAGCTAAACTAAGTCTACAACAAAAAGGCCTAATTTAACTGCATATAAATATCCATTAAATATTATTTTAGCCTTACATTTTGTACATTATTTGATGAATAATTCCACAGCCACTCACTCACTCACTCACCACTCACCACTCACTCACTCACTCACTCACTCACTCACACCTCACTCACTCACTCACCACTCACTCACTCACTCACTCACTCACTCACTCACTCACTCACTCACTCACCACTCACTCACTCACTCACTCACTCACTCACTCACTCACTCCACTCACCACCACCACTCACTCACTCTCACACTCACTCACTCACTCACTCACTCTCACTCACTCACTCACTCACCACCACCACTCACTCATTTACTCACTTACTCACCACTCACTCACTCACTCACACTCACTCACTCACTCACTCACTCACTCATTTACTCACTCACTCACTCACCACTCACCTCACTCTCACTCACTCACTCACTCTCACTCACTCACTCACACACTCACACTCACTCACTCACGCACTCACGCACTCACTCACCACTCACTCACTCACCACTCACTCACTCACTCACTCACCACTCACTCACTCACTCACTCACTCACTCACTACCACACACACACCACTCACTCACTCACTCACTCACTCACTCACTCACTCACTCACTCACTCACTCACTCACTCACTCACTCACTCACTCACTCACTCACTCACTCACTCACTCACTCACTCACTCACCCACTCACTCACTCACTCACTCACTCACATTCACTCACTCACTCACTCACACACACACACACACACACACACACTCACACACACACACACACACACTCACTCACACACACTCACTCACTCACTCACTCACTCACTCACTCCACTCACCACTCACCACACACACACACACACACACACACACACACACACTCACTCACTCACTCACTCACTCACTCACTCACTCACTCACTCACTCACTCACACACACACACACACACACACACACACACACACACACTCACTCACTCACCACTCACTCACTCACTCACTCACTCACCACTCACACACTCACACTCACTCACCACTCACTCATTTACTCCACTCACTCACCACACACACACACACACACACACACACACACACACACACACACACACACACACACACACACTCACTCACTCACTCACTCACTCACTCCACACCACCACCACCACCACCACTCACTCACTCACCACTCACTCACTCATTTACTCACTCACTCACTCACTTACACACACACACACACACACACACACACACACACTCCTCACTCACTCACTCACTCACTCACTCACTCACCACTCACTCACTCACTCACTCACACACTCACTCACTCACTCACTCACTATTTGTACTGTGTCAGTGTCAGTCTGCTCTATTTTATTTACAACAATGCATGCCATTTGAACTTTTCCTAGATTATCCAACACATGGGAAAGAAAAAACGTTTGAAACAATATAAATGTATTTAGTGTAATTTTAGATCAGTTAAAAAAAAACATCTTACTGACCCCATACTTTTAAACGGCATATGATAATATAGGTATACTACACACACACACACACACACACACACACACACACACTAGTTTCCCATTGCACAACAACAGCTGATGCATTCCTGCTTCCCAACCCCCATCCTGACACACAGCTCCTCTATTCCCTCTGCCCCTCCCTGCAGTGCCCTTGGCTGTATTTAAGGCCGTCAGGTCTTTACATAACCGCTCTGGCCTCCGACAAGGTGTTACAGTAACACGTTTCTCCCTGGTGCATGTGAACTCGCTGTCACATGGTGTTAGCCGTGTCCCTCCCTCAGGTGTTTGTATTAAGGGCGGAGGATGTTTTCGGCCTGGAAACAAGGGCTGGCCCTGTAACCCGACACCATCGTCTGTTGGGCCAAGCCGGACAGAAGCCATTTATATAACCTCAGGGTCTTTCCCTGTCCCTGTCTGCTCTCTGGAGTTAAATGAGGTTACCGGGTTTCTTGCAAGGTTGTTTGACTTTGTGGGTCATTGAACAAACCCACAAAAAAGTGCACTTAAAAATAATACTTATTATGGAAATTAGTTTAAAAGCATGTACTTAAGTGCACACTGCAATGTTATTGGACACTTAATTGCATGTTATTTACGATTAAATGAAATATATTATAGTTTGAATTCATATTAAATGTGAATTCCAAAGTGTTTTTTTAACCATTTAAGTAGTCCTTAAGTGCATCTTACAGTTTTTTCTATTGCTAACAAGCGTTTATCAATACTTAAAGTACTTTTTCTAAACTCTTAACACAGCAACACAGCTACATCACACAGTTAGCTAAATAGTTATTTTTTTGGCCAAAACCACATTTTGTTAAATAAATACAAACTCTACATTTCAAAATGCTGAATACCTTTTTATACATATACTAACTTTATCAAAACACAGCAAATCTGATTCAAAATCGAGTCATTCGGTCAAAACATTAGCACTGGTTTTCTATCCAACAGAAACATATAGTCCATCATAGTGTATTGACAATAGTCAATATGATAGTCAAAATGATAAAAAAAAATGTTGAAACAATTTTTCATCCATGCCTTGATAACAATATGATAGTCAAAATGATAACAATTAATGGCATTACTTGTCATGTCTCAGTTCCACCTGCATACAATAGACAATATAAAAAAAAATCTAGATTTTTGGTAATTTAGCCTTCAGTTTACCCTCACCTGAAACCCATTTTACATTTTTAAGTGTTGAATATGTTCATTCTTGGAAACATACTATCTAAAATTGAATGAGTCATTACTTTATAGAATGTACAATAGAAAAAATAGGGTCCTCTATGTAAAAATTCAATTGTAACCTTGAATTACCTTGATTGAAAGTGCTTTCCGGGGGGGGGGCATACCTGATGCCCGTGATCAACAAAAAATACAACATACATGGCCTTTGGTTACTATGCAAGCTTGTTTTCATGACAGAATAACAACATTTAAACACATATTTGTGACCTTTTTATCTCACAATTCGGACTTCTAGATTTGAATTGAAAGTTTATATCTTGCAATTCAGACTTTATCAGAATTGTGAGATACTGTAAATTCACAATTGCAAGAAAACAAAAATCAGAAATAAAGTCACAATTACCCTTTATCCTTTATATTCCTGGCAGAAATAATATTTCATATGTTCCACTTGTGTAAGCGGAGAAATAAACAAACAAACTTAAAAATGCACAGTCCAACGCACATTCTCAATCCTTTCTCTTACCTCTTCTTAAAATAATCTTTTTTTTCTCTCTCTCTCTCTCTAATGCTGTGTTGTTCTGCATCCACAAAACCAATTCAAAGAGGTTTTTTTCACTCTGTTGTTGATGTAATAGAAAGAGCTTCAACACCTGACTATTCATTCCTCCAACTAAGACTGGAAACAGATATTTCTAAATACTTCAGTTATCTTAAAAGTGCTTATCAGTTGTTACAATATTTTATATAGAGAGATGTTTTCAATACTTTTGAGCTGCTGTTGTTGCAGAAGTAGAAGCTTTACACTATATTTAACGTTTGGAACATATGGTCTTCATTTCTGACATGCTGTGTTTAAGCATTTGTAAAACGATAAGAAAGATCCATGATTTTTTTTGGTATGGGGTAAGCTTGTGTGAAAAAAACATTTAATCGTTTTAGAAACGTGTTAATTGACTGAATATTGTGTGAAAACAACATTAATTGTGTTAATGGTATGGTCACAACATATGTTATTTACAAGTGTGGTTCACAAATTACCCATTTTTGGTTTTCTCTGTATAAATGTGTCAGTTATGATGGACAATGTATTGTTATGAATGTTTTACAATTGTTCAGGCTGAGTAAAGCCTGCATTAAGAAACTGTTCTTGTGCCTGGCTGTTCTGGTGGTTGGTATCGCTGACCTGAAGGCAACAGTTCAAAGAGAGAGTGGGCAGGGTGTGTGGGGTCCAAAGTGATTTTCTTAGCCCTTTTCCTCACTCTGGAGATGTAAAAACATTGGAGGTTGGGCAGGGGGGCACTAATATTCCTCTCAGCAGTCCTGAATGTCTGCTGTAGTCTCTTGATGTCTAGTTTGGTAGCTGAACCAAACCAGACAGTCCTGGTCCAACTACTCCTCTCCCTAATCCACCTTGTCCTCTCCCTGGTCTAACCAGTCCTTTTTCTCATCCCAACTATTCCTCTCCCTCATCTAGCTCTCCTCCTCCAAACATTTTCTTTCTTTGTATGCTTCTTTGTGTTGTTCTGTATTGTTTTGAACAAAACCAATCTAGAGAGTGTATTTTTATTGTGCATGGCCATGTATGGAAAGACTTGGAATTATTCATTACTGTAAGATTGGAATCAGCTATTTCTCAATTATTAGTCATTAAAATAATTCTTAGCAGCTCTTTTGAGCTGCTGTTGTTGCAGAAGAAGAGATTTTACACTATATTTAAAGTTTGTTACATTATGTCTTCATTTCTGACATGCTGTGTTTAAGCATTTGTAAAACGATAAGAAAGATCCATGTTTTTTGGTATGGGGTAAGCTTGTGTGAAAAAAACATTTAATCGTTTTAGAAACGTGTTAATTGACTGAATATTGTGTGAAAACAACATTAATTGTGTTAATGGTATGGTCACAACAGACGGGTGTTGTGTTAATTGTGTTTAGAGTTTTGAAAATGTGACTAAAGATTGGACAAAGGGATGTAAGCAACTGAAAAAAACTGTAACATGCAATTTCATTTTTTTTTATGGTTGAAATTTACTGTTGAATGCACTAACAAGCATTTATGGTAAACTGAAATATACATTCATTTATTTTAAAATGTGTATGTCATGTATTTAAATAAGTTGCAATTTAGTACATTTAAAATATGAAAAATGTAAAAAATGTATTTATATGTAGTATTTAATAACTCACTGCAGTTTAAAATGATAATCAAGTACTTTACACATACTTCAGTTCACTATATTGCCAAAAGTATTGGGTCACCCCCTTCTAATGAAAGGTTTGATTACTTTAGTCATTTCCATGAGTACAAATCTTAATGTTTAAGCATATAATGATATTCTAGGGAATTGTGTGCTTCTAGTTTTATATCAACAGTTTGGAAAGGACCCTTTTCTATTCTAACATGACAGTGTCTCTGTGTATAAGACAAGGATCAAAGAGAAATGATGATTCAGTCAGTGTGGAAGAACTTGACTGGTCTGAAGAAAGACAAGTCCTGATCCCAGCTGAACACCTCTGGTGTGACTTTAAATACAGACCTTGAGCCAAAAATTCATCACCACACACCAATGACTTGTACATTCATTATATGGACAAAAGTACTGGCACCCCTTCTTTAGAAGAGAAAATGAACTTCCAAACTGTGGCAACAAAGATGGAAACATAATTCATGTACTTAACAATGTTATTTCCACCTCTGTTGCAACAGCTTTGAAGTGAATGAAATGACACATTTCAGGCTTTACATCCATTTTTTATATAAAAAGGATGAGTCAAAAGCATCTATTATATTAGTTTTAAACATACAATAAGGTGGTATCTTAATTGTTACAATTTTTAGAAGGTACATTTAGTTTAATATGATCCACTGGTTTACATTTACAACTTCCATGTTTGCTGCTTAAAACATGGGTTGATTTTCATGTTGGTCTTAACAAAAACAGCAAATGGATTAAAAATGCACATTTATTCACTTTAGAACGGCAGAAATAAAGCTGTTTCCCAGACAAAGCAGCGCTGCATTCATAAATACTACTTAATCAGGCAGTACATAAAATGAAAATGTCATCGAAACATTTCTGAAGATAGTTGGTTCCCTTCAGCAATGCCTTGATATAAAAATACTCACGCTGCATTTTGACTTTCAAATGTGTAGTTCATATTTATTCAATGAAATCGAAGCCTTTTGATGTTTAATCGTCACATGAAGCCATATCGCGATTATTGTCTGTCATGACCCTAAATTTAAGACCACTTGAAATTATAATGAAGGCTTTTCTTGTTCCATTTAAGGCATTTAAGATCCTTAAAAAGGATGCAATTAAAGTTAAGACTTTTAAGGACCCGTTGAACCCCTCTGATTTAACCCACCAAAGTTGTAGAAGTGACCAAGCCCTGCCTGCAATTTTTTTTTTTTTTTAAATACACTTTTTAGATTTGAAGCACACTACAATTAAACACACATCACAAAGACATCAGCATTTGTTGTTCTACATTAGCTACAGTTAATGTACACAATCCTGCCGTGTCAACACGTGAAGTCTTTACATGTGTGAGCCAGATGTGATTCATCTGAGACAGACATATTATGGCAAACGATAAGATAATGTTTAGTGTATTTCTCCTCATTCTTCTGTGTAAAAGTCACGTGTGATTCGCTAGCGTAATGCCACACTTGGCTTATTTCCTCATGACTTCACCTGAGCGTTTATGGCTTACAGAAACTGTTTAACCTGTGCCTTTGCACCCTCTTTCAGTGTTGTTGTTGTGAAATCTAGTTACGGCTTTGAGTTGAATCATTAACAAATCAAAGTCTGGGTGCGGCCCTGAGAGGAAAGCAGGTCAGCGTGTACATGTGAGAGGAAAAACAATTCCACCTGCGAGAAAACCGTGTTCCTTGGCCGGCCGCCATGAAAACAAACACGCAGTGCCAAACGCTTCCCGATTCTTTGAAATCAAATAGATGAGTGGAATATAAGAGCATCTCTGGACAGCTTGTACGTTTCACCTTTCCGTGTTGTGGCACTTCATGTTTTGCTGTCGTATGTTTTCTCAAAGTTTTGAGAACTATTTTCCCTGAATTTCATTATGACATTGCCACATTTAACAAAAATTTACAAATAAAATCTCGTCATCTGATATTTAAAAGTACATATTCATGTTTGGAGGGAAGTCGTTTATTTGTTCTAATAATATTTTGAAGTATAAGTATATTTCAAGTTTAAGTTTTAGTAGTTTCATTATGTGCATTTGTAATTTTTATTAGTTTTTATTTTTAATATATCAATTAAATTAATTTTATTTCAGTTTTAGTTTCAGTACTTTATTGCCTTTTCATTTAATTAAAGTTTTTCATCTAATATTTATATTTCATTTTAATTCAGCTTTACCAAACATGATTTTTTTAAACACATTTTGTCGTTTGATATTTATTAAAGTATTTATTCAGGTTTAGAGGGAAGTAATTTGTTTGAATAATATTTTGGCATGTTTTATTGTTATATTTTCAGTTTACGTTTACTGAAAAAAGATTAATTGAATTTAATGTTTTTTTAATGTAAGTGGTTGCAATCAATTTATTTTAGCTACATTTAAATAAACACATTTAGTTGACTAACTTTCAACATGTTTTCATTTTAATATAGCTAAAATAAAAGTCTCATTTTTTTCAGTGAGTGCATTTGTCTGCTAATTTTTTGTTTTATATTTCTTTTTAATATAGATTTTATTTCAGTTTTAGTGCTTTAAGTGCCTCAACTTTTGGTTTGGTGCCAAGGCAACGTTTTTCATTTTTGAATATGCTAAAGTTTTTCCTATGATATTTATATTTTATTGGAATTCATAGTTGAAGTTAACAATAACAACACCACCAGTTGTTGACTAAGTTTAATTATTAATACATTTGTTGCTCAACATCAACAACGCTAGCTTGAATTAAACAAGTGGTGTTGGGTGTTGCATGTTTTTGATCCCAGAGACATTGAGTGACATTCTAGAGTGTTTTTAAAGTTTCAGATGATACTTGCAGATATGAAAGGATTCAGGCTGTTCTAATGACATTCTAAGAATAGATCAATGTCTAGATAGCTTCACTCAGGAATGTACGATCGAAGAAGCTGTGGTTAGGAATCAGATCTTGCAATGTTCTTAGAAAATGTACCAATGATTAATGGAACTCGTTCTTACAGGAAAAACAGCCCAGGCTCATGTGGCTCTGCAAAAATGCTAGTTATTTGCCCTTTCACTTATAGAGGAAGTTCCACTTGCTTGTTTTAGTCTGCTGCCCAAGCCTTTCATCGCTTTCTGTTTATAAGCAGGTGCTGCCTCAAGTTGCCGTCCTTTTATGCTAAGCTGCAGTGATTGACCTTTAACCCTTATGAAATGTCATCCTGCAGGTCTTAACGTTAACATTAACCCTCAGTGACAGCTGTCGAATTAATACATGCCAGGAGAGAATATGGGATATACGATCATACTGTAAACAGCTGTTCAGTTTATTCTTTTAAATATTTAAACATACAAAACAGGAATTTAAATGACGAATAGAAGAAAAATCCTGTAATGAATAGAAAAGTTGAAAAGAACAGCATTTCTTATAATTTTTTGGTGACGTTATACATTTCTTTACTTTCACGTTTGATAAAAAATGAACTTTTGACCGATTGTGTGTATATGCATGTACTTCCCCAAATGTTTCAATCAAAATGTTACTCTCTTTTAAAGCTGCATGTAACTGGCCCTGTTTTAGCACAGTGTTTGATTGACAGCTGAGTAGGCGGTCCTTAGTCTTTTGATTTTTTTTTTGGTCCTTTTAAGGTTTTATCTGGTCACCTCTGTTGGTGTCTGTTACCTGTTCCCCATGTTGAACACCAGGTTTTTCATCACCCCGCAACACCTGCTGCAAGTCATGTCTGACTAGCACATTACACAAAAGCTGTACTTTAGCACGAGGGAGAGTTTTTCATCAAGAGTCGCACAAGCCGGACTGAAAATGTTGCAATTACACCGAGCTGTCAGGTTCCACTCAGCCTGTCTCCCGCTCCATTGCCTTCTTCTTTCTCAAATCTCTTCAGGATACGAGTTGGACTCTGAAAAATCTGCAAAAAGCAGGCAGTGATGAAAGAGACATTTAGAGAGCGTGAGAGAGATGCTCGGTCGCCAAGCCTGCGGTGAACATCGGCATAGCTCAGAATCCTCAAACCATCCAGAGGTCTGCGTTTGGCCAAATTACTCTCTGTGTTTGCCAGTAGGTTTTCCTGCAAGGGTCCTCAAGCCTGAGCAGTATGTATGTGCAATACATCAAGAATAATAAAACCCAGATTAACTTCAGCTAGAGAAACAAACTAATATTGCGGTTTTCCTGTTCATACTTTCAGTGTTTCGTTTCAGTATGGCCCATATACGTTTTTGTGGTCTTAATTGTTTCAACACACACTAATGCTTCCTGCATGTCTAAAATATCACGATACAGTTTAGAAGAGAGGGGCGTGTGTGATGAAGACACGTGACTCTCAAAACGAGGACTGTCTGACATGACCAGCTGGGCCTCTCCTAAAACGCCAGCTTTCACATTCCACCCAAAACACCGGAAGACCTCCACCCATCTCTCCGTCTGTGTCATGCATTTCTTTCTGTCTTTCACTCTTTCAAGAAACACAGCAATCATTTTGTTTAGTTTTTGAATAGTTTTGCTATTCACATTATTTACTAAACTTCAGTGTGACTGTTAGTGCTATATAAAAGTTTGAAATAATTAAAAGTTTTCACCAAGGCTACGTTTATTTAATAAAAATACAGTAAAAACAGTAATATTGAGAAATATTATTACAATTTAAAATAAACATTCTCTCTCTCTTTCTATATATATATATATAAAGTTTTTCCTATGATATTTATATTTTTTGAATTTTCATAGATTGAATTATCAATGTTGAAAACACATTGTTGACTAAGTTTAAAATATATTAATACATTTGTTGCTCAAATCAACAATATTAGATTAAAACAAGTATGTTGGGTGTTTTAATGTTTTTGATCAGAGACATTGTTCAGTGACATTCTAGAGTGTTTTTTGTGTTTGTGATGAATAATAACCAATAACATTTCATAATAGAGTATCAATCAATATTTTAGAATGATTTCTGAAGGATCACGTGACACTGTAAACTGGAGCAATGATTACATTACATTAAATACAAAATACAGTACAATAGAAAACAGTTACACATACTGTATTTGTATTACATAAATGCAAAAGAGACTTAATTTAAAAACAAACAAAAACTGTATCCCAAATGCTTGGCTTCAAATATGAACATGTGTTTGTTTTCAAAAGGGACAATCTACACACATCAGCATTCAAAAAATGCAAATGTACCCAAGTCCCTTTGCCTGGTGAATCCAAAATGTTTTATAAGATGTATTTTCTTGCATCTTGAAGTACATTTTATAATACATTTGAAGATTTAATCAAATTTTCAGTGTGATTTCAATTTCTTTTAATACAAGCTGCTCTGTTGACAGCGTCAACATATTTTGACTTGAATGAAATATTGCCGTTCGAGAAGCAATTATCTCAGTGTCAAGACTGCTGAGAAACCCAGATGACACGATAACAAGTGCTCGGGCTGCGCCAAACATTAGTTGTGTTTCAGAGAAGCGAGACACGTGCTCCACCTTGGCTTGCGGCGACGCACATTCAAGCTCACTGGAAACAAGCAGAGCTGGGAGGAACGACAGAAAAGACGACGGGACGCAGAGCGAATCGGAAATGCCCACGTATGCTGCAGGTTTGGCCCCGCCTCTTTATTTTGAGCTGCGCTGTGACTGGCTGCCCTCTTGTTGCCATGACGAGTGAGTTCACACGAGGTTCTGTGTTCGCCGAACAGTGGGAGGGTTGACCTACATTCTGCTGAAGGGCCTTGGTAGCCAGTGTTAAATAAAAACATTCAACGACACTCTTACACAAACGCTTGTGTATACAAAAACTGTGATCCAGACGGCTTTTGGAAAGTCTATTCAGGGATTTTTAAGTGGCAGCGTCTTTCTAGCAGCCGGGTTGAATAGGACGGCGTGCTGTATAGTGCATATCACTCTGAAGGGTCCTTCAAAGTGACCGTTACAGGAAGGTGTGTGCACCGAACACTTTCCGGTCAAAACACCAAACAATCCCATGACGCTTTTCGCAGGAAACCGGCTTCAGTGTCATTGCTGTTTACATGGCATAAAATAAGGAAGCTATAAAGCCATGAACTGTGCTCACGTGTACTTGTGTAAGCAAACAATGTTGTGATATTGTAAAATGTTGTTTACTGTCTTCTTGTAAAGTCTATAAAGATTAGTTCAAAACTACACACTTTATGACTCCCAATTCCTGAGCTATATTGGTCCACTTTAAAGATGCTATCTTTGTAGGGTGTGTTATTTTTTTCTTTGGAAAAAGCAAACAATATCAGTGCCACATACCTGACGTTTAATGATCAAAAAGGGTTAAAACACTTTAGGTGGGTGTGCTGGAAAGCTCACATATATAAACACACACACACATATATATATATATATATATATATATATATATATACATATGGTAACACTTTAGAAAACTGTGTCTTACTTACTGTATAACTAATAAGGAATTATTGAAGAACTAACAGGTAATTATTAATTAACACTTAACTCACTACTGTTATCTGCTAAGGAAGATTGTGTAAACTAATCAGTATGTAATACAATTTTATGATTGTGTTAGCTAATCAATAACTATGTATTCTTCCTGAATAACATCTTTTAATTGTCTACTAGTTAAGGTTCAATAAAAATAACTATGAAGTAACTACTAATGAACAGTCATACACAATTACATTGAGTTGTGACCCTTTCATATAAATGCTATTATTATTATTAGTAGTAGTAGTATGAGAATGCTCTAATAATAAATGCAATCCATTTTAGGTTTTGTCTGTGTAGTGAATTGTTTTGTGAGTGTGTTTTGTAAGAAATCAGCTTCTGATAGGAACCCCATGCAATAACTTACCCTAGTTTTTATATTTTATATACAGTACTGTATGTGTGCCTCCTCAGCATATACCATATTACCATTCATTTCTGTATGTAAGACAAGCACTGAGGGAAAGTGAAATACAGGTAACCCATTAGTAATTAATAAAGAATGATCAAATAATTCTGCAGGACTTATTTTGAACCTTAAACAGTAGGTCTATTCTAAAGTGAAAACACTGGGAACTCATTAGTAATTAATAAATAATTATTAGATAATTCCGCAATAATTACTTAGAAGCTGAAACAGTATTCTAAAGTGAACCTATTAGTAAACAAAAAATACTACATCATTTTGATTCAAATAAAACTCACACTCTAAGAAAAAAACTATCAAATGAATCATAAACTTTGTAAAATACACGACACAACCCAGATAGCAACAGATGCGGCCCACATCTGGCACATGTGGAATGATGATCTGGCCCACATGTAGCGTGCAATGATGGCACTTGGGTGGACCAATGCACCAATTCAACGGTGCAGCAACGTCCCTCTCCTGAAGAGGATGAAATAACGCCCGTGCTCAGTGAGAATGGGGAGGGAGGGAGGCGTTAACACAACACAAAAACTACCCAAGACTAACAAACAAATATGACCCAACAGCTACATCCCAGTGTTTCGGTAAATAAATAAACAAACCACATTTTACAGAGATTATCTGTAGTAATTTGGATAGTTATGGCAAGGCAGTAGAGTTGGGGTTCCTTTCCGAAGCAGATTTCCTACAGAACATGCGCACAAAGCTTTTATTAACCATACAGGTAAAAACTTACGTACGATTATAGTAATGAGTCCTTTTGGGTGTGCAGCAAACAAAACGCACATTTCTTTTCCATTATAGGCTAATAATAGTAGTAGTGGACTGTAACAAAGCTGCTACTGTTGTAGTACTTCCGCTCAAGTCATTTTGAAAATGAATTGGCCTACTTATAATTTTACTGGAGTAATATTTTATTGGGGTATCTACTTTTACTCACGTACTTGATTTGTGGGCCACAGCGTGATTATTATGCTGACTATTTGAGTGTAACTATTCATTAGTAGTTACGTCATAGTAATTTTTCTTGAACCTTGTACTAGTAGATAATTAATAGAAGTTCTTCAGGAAGTATGACAGGATACATGAGTTATTGATTAGCTAACTGTTGTGTAACACAATCATACAATTGTATTACATACTGATTAGTTTTACACAATCTTCCTTAGCAGATAACAGTAGTGAGTTAAGTGTTAATTAATAATTACCTGTTAGTTATTCAATAATTCCTTATTAGCTTTGCTGTAAGTAAGAAACAGTTTTCTAAAGTGTTACTTTTACTTTACTCTTTAGTCATTTAGCAGACGCTTTTATCCAAAGCGACTTACAAATAAGAAAAAGTAACTAAAACTATAAGTTAAAAGTCTATAAATACTATATATACACACACATTTAAGAAAATTGAGAAATCAAATAAAATTATAAATGCATACAACAACATTTCAAAATTAAACATTTAAATGAAAATAAAAAATAAAGCTAAAAACATTTAAAAATATTAAAACAACAAAAGGTATGAGTATAAAATTATTCTAACATGACACTAAGCCAAACACCCATCCATATATATATAGGTTTTTTCATTTCCATGTATATATATATGGTAACACTTAAGAATACTGTTTTAATATTTATAATATTTTCTGTAAAACAAAGTGTCTAGTATATATATAAGTATAGTACCAATATAATTTAAATAAGTTTTGTGGTACCGCGTTACAAATATTTTAAAACTGAAGCTGTATTTTTCTTGTTCTTTCTTTTCATTAAGCAGGAATGCTGTCTGTCTTTCTCTCGTCCTGTGCTGTGTAGCACCTGTTGATATTTCAGAAAGTCATGATGACAGGAATGTTCTTTTACCAGCTGTTGTTCTGTGTAACGTGTGTAACGTTTATGTTTCCTCATTCACACAGCACGCTGCCATTTACGGGTCGGTCTGTGTGTGCCGCTTAAATCTGTAATACTACAGTGTTTATCAGACTTGTACAACTCTGCCAAGTTATAAAGGCACGGATAAACTCAAGTCATTAAGCTCTCCGTCCGGCATCCACGCTTTCCCTGCCTCACATGGGCCATCTGACCTAAATTCAGGATACAAATAGGAAACTGAAAACAAAAACAACAGCTGGAGGGATATTTCTACAGTGAACACAGACTCACGTAGGCACAGAGCCAGTGAGACTATTGAAAAGCTGATCTCTGCTCCCTTATGAAACAGCATGCATACATAACCACAGACAATCACACACTGCATTACTGAAAACTGTTGTGCAATCGGACCAAACTGCTCACATTTGATGCATATTGCAGTAAATAAACTGAGCTAGAAGCATAAAAATGCTTGATGGGAATAACTGCAACTTTACAGATGCGCTTTCATTCACATGTAAATATTGAACATTTTACTAGTATGCAAACAAAAATAAAATAGAAAAAATAACTATGTTTTTATATTAGATTGTATTATGTTGTGTCGTGTCGTATCGTGTCGGTCGTGTCGTGTCGTGTCGTGACGTATTGTATTGTATTGTATCGTATCGTATTGTCATGTCATATTATAATGTTATGTTATATGCTATGTTATGTTATATGTTATATGTTATGTCATGTCATGTCACTTTATAATGTTATGTTATATGCTATGTTATGTTATTTTATGTTATGTTATGTTTTATGTTATATGTTATGTTATGTTATGTTATGTTATGTTATGTTATGTTATATGTTATATGTTATATGTTAAGTTATATGTTATATGTCATGTCATGTCATTTTATAATGTTATGTTATATGTTATATGTTATGTCATGTAATGTCATTTTATAATGTTATGTTATATGTTATATTATATGTTATGTCATGTCATATTATAATGTTATGTTATATGTTATGTCATGTCATGTCATGTCATATTATAATGTTATGTTATATGTTATGTCATGTCATGTCATATTATAATGTTATGTTATATGTTATGTCATGTCATGTCATGTCATATTATAATGTTATGTTATATGTTATATGTCATGTCATGTCATATTATAATGGTATGTTATATGTTAAATGTTATATGTTATGTCATGTCATATTATAATGTTATGTTATATGTTATATGTTATGTTATATGTCATGTCATGTCATATTATAATGTTATGTTATATGTTAAATGTTATATGTTATATGTCATGTCATGTCATATTATAATGTTATGTTATATGTTATGTCATGTCATGTCATATTATAATGTTATGTTATATGTTATATGTTATGTTATATGTTATATGTTATATGTCATGTCATGTCATATTATAATGTTATGTTATATGTTATATGTCATGTCATATTAGAATGTTATGTTATATGTTATATGTTATATGTTATGTTATGTTATATGTTATATGTTATATGTTATATGTTATATGTCATGTCATGTCATATTAGAATGTTATGTTATGTTATGTCATGTCATATTAGAATGTTATGTTATGTCATGTCATGTCATGTCATATTATTATGTTATGTTATATTATATTATATTATATTATAAAGAAATATACCCAATATAAAGGAACAGCAAGTCAGAGACTGAATTCGATATTACATTTTGAAGTAGAAAACTGAATTTTTGTTTTCTTTTAAACATCCTTAAATAAGCAATAATTTTAAATAAAACTTTTTTTACAGTAATAATGTATTTTTGCTACACCTTTAAATTACATGTTTTAACTAAATAAAAGCAATGAATAGGTTATTTTAATTGCTCTTTTATTAATATTTTAATTGTTAAATAAACACTTGTTAAAACCTTGCTCTAATGACCTTGCACTCATAAACAAACTTCTAAATAAATCTATCCATATAGGCCTACATAAATGTCCGAGTGGTATACAAGGCCACACAGCGCAGAGGATTATGGGTCAGCAGGGACACATGAAGGGGAAAAACAGAAGGTGGGGAGTGTTTTTGGCTTCAGGAAGGAACTCGAGCAGGAAGACATGTTTTTGTTCTGAATTACATCCAAACACATAAAGCTCTCTCATATTAACCTCCTCTCTCTCAATCTCATTCTCTCAGCCACACCTGCCATCTTTCTTTTTATGAATGTACCAATACTTGACTAATGGAAGAAACTGTTATTAGTATTTATAGTCCAGTTTCCAGCCAGAGGCAGAATATTTCGATGTGCATTGTGTTTGGAAACTGACTGTGAAATGTCAGTGTTTAATATGAAAAATCCAGAACAGGATCAGTTTAACCAGCGTAGCCAGTTTCTTTTTCTTACCTTACTAAAGCTATAATTAATATTACGTAAATGAATCTGCAACATCATGTTTTCCCTGTTAAAAGACCAAACAACATGCAAAAGTTTGATATCAGAGGAAATCTGTTTCATGCTCTGTGCAAAAAGTACCAGACAAAGAAAATATCACATATTAACGATTAATGTATTAAATTATTGAATATATATATATATATATATTGAATATATATAATGTACTACATATTGTGTTCATATTACAATATATTAAATAATACTGAAAATTTGACAATATATCTGCTTAGATAATATGTAAGTTAATTATAATTTCAGTAATATACTTCGTAATATATAGATATATATAGATATATAGATGTACATGTGATCAAATATGGCTGTGTGTGTTGAACATAGGTGCTACATAATATATTAACATTATTGTGGGAAATGTATGTGTAATACATGTACACAATTATGAGGATAATATATATTTTGATATTTTGATTATGTACACACTTTATAATGTATAACATGCAATATCAATGCATATATTGAGAATGTTGTAAAATATAATTACTACTTTAGCATTTATGGAAATGTATTAATGTATACATTACTTTTATTTTTCACTATATTATATTTTTGTTTTGTAATATAAGTGAAAATAAAATTATACATTATTGGGGTATAATATTGTTTCTTCAAAATACATAGATGCTTCTAAATGTCAACAGATAAAACTGGGCCATGAAAACCAAACAAACCTTGACCCTTTGGCCACTGTACAAGCTGCGTTTCCATCCACCTATTTTTATGCCCATTTTAGAATATCGCATTAAAAAACTCTGGATGGAGACGGTAAGATGTGCATAAATTCAAAAAAGTTGCATTAAAAAACTCTGGATGGAGACGGTAAGATGCGCATAAATTCTAAAAACGCGCATAAAAAACTCTGGATGGAGACGGTAAGATGCGCATAAATTCTAAAAACGCGCATAAAAAACTCTGGATGGAGCGGGTAAGATGCGCATAAATTCTAAAACGCATAAAACTCTGGATGGAGACGGTAAGATGCATAAATTCTAAAATGTGCAATAAAAACTCTGGATGGAGCGGGTAAGATGCATAAATTCTAAAAAGGCACATAAAACTCTGGATGGAGACGGGTAAGATGCGCATAAATTCTAAAGGCGCATAAAAACTCTGGATGGAGGCGGTAAGATGCGCATCAATTCTAAAAGCAGCATAAAAACTCTGGATGGAGATGGTAAGATGCGCATAAATTCTAAAAATGTGCATAAAAACTCTGGATGGAGCGGGTAAGATGCGATAAATTCTAAAACGCATAAAAAACTCTGGATGGAGACGGTAAGATGCGATAAATTCTAAGCGCATAAAAACTCTGGATGGAGACGGTAAGATGCATCAATTCTAAAACGCGCATAAAAAACTCTGGATGGAGATGGTAAGATGCGCATAAATTCTAAAATGTGCATAAAAACTCTGGATGGAGACGGTAAGATGCATAAATTCTAAAACGCGCATAAAAACTCTGGATGGAAGGTAAGATGCGCATAAATTCTAAAACGCATACAAAAACTCTGGATGGAGACGGGTAAGATGCATAAATTCTAAAACGCGCATACAAAAACTCTGGATGGAGACGGGTAAGATGCATAAATTCTGGCGCATAAAAACTCTGGATGGAGATGGTAAGATGCATAGATTCTAAAACGCATAAAAACTCTGGATGGAGACGGGTAAGATGCATAGATTCTAAAACGCAGCATAAAAACTCTGGATGGAGACGGGTAAGATGCGCATAAATTCTAAAAACGTGCATAAAAACTCTGGATGGAGGCGGGTAAGATGCATGAATTCTAAAACGCGCATAAAAACTCTGGATGGAGACGGGTAAGATGCGCATAAATTCTAAGCGCGCATAAAAACTCTGAATGGAGACGGGTAAGATGCGCATAAATTCTAAAACGCGCATAAAAACTCTGGATGGAGACGGGTAAGATGCGATAAATTCTAAAAGCGCGCATACAAAACTCGGGATGGAGGCGGGTAAGATGCGCATAAATTCTAAAACGGCATAAAAACTCTGGATGCACGGTAGATGAATGTATAAATTCTAAAACGCATAAAAACTCTGGATGGAGACGGGTAAGATGCGATAAATTCTAAAACGCGCATAAAAAAATCTGGATGGAGACGGGTAAGCATGCGCATAAATTCTAAAAACGCGCATAAAACTCTGGATGGAGCGGGTAAGATGCGCATAAATTCTAAAAACGCGCATAAAAACTCTGGATGGAGACGGGTAAGATGCGCATAAATTCTAAAAACGCGCATACAAAAACTCTGGATGGAGACGGGTAAGATGCGCATAAATTCTAAAAACAGCATAAAAACTCTGGATGGAGACGGGTAAGATGCGATAAATTCTAAAAGCAGCATAAAAACTCTGGATGGAGACGGGTAAGATGCGCATAAATTCTAAAACGCGCATAAAAACTCGGGATGGAGACGGGTAAGATGCGCATAAATTCTAAGCAGCGCGCATAAAAACTCTGGATGGAGACGGGTAAGATGCATAAATTCTAAAACGCATACAAAAACTCAGGATGGAGAAGGGTAAGATGCGCATAAATTCTAAAACGCATAAAAACTCTGGATGGAGCGGTAAGATGCGATAAATTCTAAAACGCAGCATAAAAAACTCTGGATGGAGACGGTAAGATGCGCATAAATTCTAAGCACGTGCATAAAAAACTCTGGATGGAGACGGGTAAGATGCGCATAAATTCTAAAAACGCGCATAAAAAACTCTGGATGGAGACGGGTAAGATGCATAAATTCTAAAAACGCGCATAAAAAACTCTGGATGGAGATGGGTAAGATGCGCATAAATTCTAAACGCATACAAAAACTGGATGGAGAGGTGAATGCATAAATTCTAAAAACGCGCATAAAAAACTCTGGATGGAGACGGTAAGATGCATAAATTCTAAAACGCGCATAAAAACTCTGGATGGAGGCGGTAAGATGCGCATAGATTCTAAAACGCGCATAAAACTCTGGATGGAGACAGGTAAGATGCATAAATTCTAAAACGCGCATACAAACTCTGGATGGAGACGGGTAAGATGCGCATAAATTCTAAAAACGCGCATAAAAAACTCTGGATGGAGACGGGTAAGATGCGCATAAATTCTAAAAACGCGCATAAAAACTCTGGATGGAGACGGTAAGATGCGCATAAATTCTAAAAACGCGCATACAAAACTCTGGATGGAGAGGGAAGATCAATCAATTCTAAAACGCGATAAAAAACTCTGGATGGAGATGGTAAGACGCATAAATTCTAAAACGTGCATAAAAACTCTGGATGGAGACGGGTAAGATGCGCATAAATTCTAAAAGCATACAAAACTCTGGATGGAGGCGGGTAAGATGCGCATAAATTCTAAGCAGCATAAAAACTCTGGATGGAGACGGGTCAGATGCGCATAAATTCTAAAACGCGCATACAAAAACTCGGGATGGAGACGGGTAAGATGCGCATAATTCTAAAAGCAGCATACAAAACTCGGGATGGAGACGGGTAAGATGCATAAATTCTAAAAACGTGCATACAAAAACTCTGGATGGAGACGGGTAAGATGCGCATAAATTCTAAAAACGCGCATACAAAAACTCTGGATGGAGACGGGTAAGATGCGCATAAATTCTAAAAACGCGCATACAAAAACTCTGGATGGAGACGGGTAAGATGCGCATAAATTCTAAAAACGCGCATAAAAAACTCTGGATGGAGACGGGTAAGATGCGCATAAATTCTAAAAACGCGCATAAAAACTCTGGATGGAGACGGGTAAGATGCGCATAAATTCTAAAAACGCGCATAAAAAACTCTGAATGGAGACGGGTAAGATGCATAAATTCTAAAACGCAGCATAAAAACTCTGGATGGAGACGGGTAAGATGCGCATAAATTCTAAAAGCGCATACAAAACTCTCGGGATGGAGCGGGTAAGATGCGCATAAATTCTAAAAACGCGCATAAAAAACTCTGGATGGAGACGGGTAAGATGCGCATAAATTCTAAAAACGCGCATAAAAAACGCGCATAAACTACGATGGAAACACATTAACCGAATAAATTCATCCATGCTCATCGAAAAAGTCACGTGACTTGCGCCAAGAGACGGAGATAGACCTCACTAGCAGGGGACTGATCTTGTTCACAGCATCTAGAAGTTGTTATGGTCATTCTGAAAAGCCTGAGGAAAGTCTGTCATCAAAGTATTTCTGTATAATTGTCTTACACGACTGCGTTCTCAAACAGCCGCATCCAGCTCCGAACGCAGTGACAGCATTTATTGTGTTACGTCTGCTCGCTCTAAGGCGCAAATAATTTATATCATATAATAAAAGTATTATATTCAGTAGCATCTCCTATATTCTTAGTGATATTTAGTGCCAGTTTAACAGGAAGTGACGAGTTTGTTCTCTTTGACTCGTTGGATGGAAACGGTGCTTTATTCGCATATGTTTTATGCGATATTCCAGTTTTGCGCATAAGTTGAATTCAATCTTTGGATGGAAGCATGCACATTCAAGGCATATCCTGCAATAATGATTAAACACAAATGATTAATGATCACCAGTGGTTAGTGACAGGCATAGAACGTCTCGGGTTACTCGCGTAACCCTTGTTCTCTGAATAGGAACGAGACACCGCGCAGCTTACGATCGGGAACGCCACCGCGTGACCGAGTCTGAAACCCATATAGAATCACGCCAATTCATTGGCTGATGGCGCGACGCCATCTCTGACGCAATGACGCCGTCCAGGTCATACTGATGAACGCGCCATCCACTCCTCAGATTTCTCTGCCGAAAAGAACCCTGTCGGCAGCGTGAGGAGCGAATTAGTGTCTGCTTCCTATTCAGAGAACAAGGGTTACGCGAGTAACCCGAGACGCTCTTTCATAGGTAACTCAACACCGCGTAGCTTACGCATCGAACGATATACCAAACACGCCAAGCTGACAATGCTGCCTATCTGGCCCAATAATGAACCAACAACATACGGTCGGTTCAAACAGACCGGACCTGAGAACCTGGAGTCAGATCAACGCCAAGGTTGTAAAACCTGACAAAGGTGTGCGGAGAGGACCATCCTGCCAACACAAATATCCTCCAGGGTACCCCTCTAAAAGAGCTTGAGAGGAGGCTACGCCCCTAGTAGAATGCGCCTCAAGACTAAGAGGTGAAGGAAGGTTCCGCTACTCGTAAGCCAGCGAAATGGCATCTCTCACCCAGTGAGAAATCCTCTGCTTTGACGTGGCAAGCCCGCTGCGGCGACCAGCACCAAAACAGATCAATAACGGTACAATACTGAGAGATCAGTCCCCTCGGATTTCCTTGAGGACGTCCGTCTGGTAGGCCTGTAGGATGGCCATCGTATGGAGGGCTAGGAAACAGATAATCCTGCGTGAATTCAACCGGTGAATTCACGCGCACATGCTCTGGTGAGGGAGGGAGAGAAAGGCGAGGCCTGTCTGCTCACTCTCCTTCTCCTCGAGCTAAACATCCGAAACCCCAGGTCGCGGAATCTCGAGATGCCGCGGATTCAAGCGAAGCCGCGGAGGCTTCCGGAGCGCGGCGGGGAAAGAAAATGGATGACTCCTTTTCACACACCTCAAGCCGAAAGCGGAGGGTTATGAGATGGAGATTCTCACAAAATTACATTCAAATCACAAAAACCGCATGCGTAAACCCAAACATATAATTTACTTATCTGTGCGGGTCATAGCGAGCGATGAATCGCGCACACGGCATGGCGGTATAGCTCTGCTCCACCGAAACCACGAGGTTGGTGAAGTCAGCGGCTGCTGCGTTAGTAAGGCGGGAAGAAAAAGGCTGTTTCCAGGATCTGGAAATCTCCTGATGCAGATCACCGAAAAACGTCAGCTTCCTCCGCTCATTTTGGACTTTACACCGCTAAGAAACCTCTCGTCGAGTTTCGAAGAGCGAGAGTCGCGGGGCTCGTCGTCCAATCCATGTGAGAGCTTCTCAGCGGCGCGCGAAAGCACGTCCACAAGCTCAGAATAGGCCGGTGAAGACCGCGCCTCCTGACCGCTAAGCGGTAGCGCATCTGCTAAACTAGGCCCGAAATCCTCGGAGTCGGAGGCCGCAGTTAGCAGAACATCATCTATCCCAAAGGAAACAGTATAACGTGCCCTTGGGCTAGGAAACAGATAATCCTGCGTGAATTCAACCGGTGAATTCGCGCGCACATGCTCTGGTGAGGGAGGGAGAGAAAAGGCGAGGCCTGTCTGCTCACTCTCGCCTCGAGCTAAACATCCGAACCCCAGGTTGCGGATTCACGAGGCCGCAGGATTCACGCCAAGCCGCCGGAGGCCTCCGGAGCGCAACGGGAAGAAAATGGATGACTCCTTTTCACACACCTCAAGCCGAGAGCGGAGGGTTATGAGACGGAGATTCTCACAAATTACATTCAAATCCCATAAACCGCATGCGTGAACCCGAAACATATAATTTTACTTATTTGTGCGGGTCATAGCGGCGATGAATCGCACGGGCGGTTGACAGCGGCGAAAACTCCATGGCACTTCACCGCGAGGAGAACAAAGTTCCACCGAGGCAGTCAAGTGCAGATGGATGATCGCAAAAGGTAAGTTGGGTCAGAAATCGCAACAAGGGTAAAGTGACCGCTTCGTGAAGGCAGAGAAATCTGAGGAGTGGATGGCGCGTTCGCCAGTATGACCTGACGACGCCATTAAGGCCAGAGATGGCGTCGCGCCATCAGCCAATGAATTGGCGTGATTCTATATAGGTTTCAGACTCGGTCACGCAGTGGGCGTTCCCGATGCGTAAGCTACGCAGTGTTGAGTTACCTATGAAAGAGAACATATGATTTTGGTCATGGTTTGTGGAGTAAACCGTCAGGTCAACAGTCAAACAGGTGAGGTGTGGTGTTAATGATGAAACGAGTGTGTTTGTCTGTGTGGGTGGAGGACACACTGCAGCAGCTGAAACGCTTTTGTGTTCTGTTTTTGTTCTAGTTACATAACTACATTTTTCTCCTAGTTACTTTGAAGGGTTTAGAAATATATTGGCCCAGAATATAAAGTAATGGAGTACTACCATTTTCATTTTGGACACTTACATGCACCAAGGGTCAAAGTACTCACATCCAAAAATGTCTCGGCCATGTGCAAGATCAAAGTTTATCATAAAATAATAGAAAAAAAGATCTGCACACTGTTAATCTCCCTTTATTCAATTTATTTGAAATGTTTACACATTTAACATTTGTTTAAATATTTACACTTACATGCACATAAATAAATAAATACATTATTCGAGAATCGAGATTAATCATTTGACAGCATTAATATATGTGCAATTATTTATGAAATTCAGCATCTACTTCTGCGTGAATTGTTTTCTTCAGTGAACATGTTGAATTAAGTGACATTTTGAAGTAAAAAATGTTTAATGGTATTTGCTAGCTCAACCCTTCTCATCAGAAGACGCTCCTGACGAGGTGTTAACTTCCGTGGACGACCTGGACGTCTCTGTGAGATGGTTGCAGTTCCATCTTTTTTTAATGTTTGTACCACTTTTGCTACAGTTTTCTGACTGATAAGTAAAGCTTTGCTGATCTTCTTGTAGCCTTCACCTTTCTTGTGTAAAGAAATTATTTTCTTTCTCAGGTCTTGTGACATTTCTCTTCCATGTGGTGCACATTCTCAACTGTCACCTGTGTAATGAATAATTAGACTCCCCTGTGGTTGAATTCTTGTTAAATTAGACATTTGTAGTCTAAAATTTAGCTTTGCTCCAGAGACTTTCAGTGGGGTGTACTCATTTTTGCATCACCCTAATTTGAGTAAAACAGAACATTTTGTTCTCTAAGTTATATTATTAACCTTACTTTCATGTTATAAGTTAAACAGATGTTATATAAAACTTAGTCTTGTCAACATTTTGGAAAATGTTTTTGTGTTCATTGAGATAGTTTAAAATGTTACTTTTCAAAGGGGGTGTACTCATTTACGCTGAGCACTGTATATATATTAGGGGTGGGCATAGATTAATTTTTTTATCTAGATTAATTTTGGAATTAATCAAGATTAATCTTGATTAAATGGCTCATTTGAATTCTGCAAGGCTTTCAGAATATGTGTGTTACCCAAATAAGGCTAAAAAGTAAGTCTTTGAGAACGGGTTTCTCAAGCCAGGTGGCGATTAGACCAGGGGCTCATCTCCTGTTTCCAAAATGCATCACAAACTGCTTGAGAAAGCTGTTCTACTATGATAATTGGTGATGAAAATAAACTATGTTCAATAAGATGTACTTGTGTTTACTAACTGTTTATTCAGTTAAACATGAATTTTGAACTGTAGGCCTACATAAGAGGTCGTGATGAACTGTTTACAGTTTCCATTGGGAAGCTTCTTAAAAATAAATTTTCCTGAAGCAAACCCGGCGGTTTTCATAGCTGCATCCATGTTAGCACGTCACGCCTGATGTGGTAATTTCACAGTAACGTTAGGCATACACACAGGTTCAAGCAGAGGGTGACACGGGAGTGAATTCTCAAGTTCACATGAGACCTAAAGCGCATCCTGTTTGCTTAAAAGCGCAACGCTTCGTTGTTATTCTGAGTGCACACAAATAAACGAGAGTCTTTACAGATTCGAAAGATGTATTAGGCTACTTTTATCTGTATGACCAAAATGACGGAGATTTTAAGAGCAAGTGAGCGACCGGAGCCTGTCCTGCAGCAAACGCTTCCACACAAACACTTCAATAGCGCACATTTCTCTAGGTTAACATCATATTGAGCGGCCATGTAAAGTTGTTACTACATACATCTTTCAGATGAAAAGCCATATTTGAGGTTGATGAATGATAGGTGAGCGTTTGGATGTCCTGCCGATTGTATTACCACATAGACCAGCCGCTAACAATCTGTCCATCACGGACTGCGAGCCTCTAGTTCAAGACTCGTTCTCGCCCCTACAGTGCAATTCGGCCAGGTATACATCCGCTAAAATATCAGGGTGAAAGTCATCATAGTGCGTAGTATAGACCCAGCTCCCAACCCAACTTTGAGAATAGATTAACGGCGATATTTTTTTATCGCCGATAAGAGTCTCACATTAACGCAGCACGCTTAACGCCGATAACGGCCCACCACTAATATATATATATATATATATATATATATATATATGTGTGTGTGTGTGTGTATATATACAGTTTAGAGTTTAATATGTTTAGAGTTTAGTCTAGATCAGAGCTACTCAAACCTGGCTCGCGAGATCCACTTTCCCTGATCAAACTCACCGTCCTGTGATTTTCTAACGATCCTGAAGACACTGATTAGCATGCTCGGGTGTGTTTGATTAGGGTTAGAGCTAAACTCTGCATGAAAGTGGATCTCGCGAGCCAGATTTGAGTAGCACTGGTCTAGATCTACTGCACCTAAAGGTGTTTATAATTTTTAAATAGCAGATTCAGCAGACTAATCTTTCTGTGCAAATAAATATGCAACTTGCATTAATAATGAAAAAAATCGTTTTATTGAAATGTTTGGCTTTTGTTGACTGTGATTGCAGAGGACAGATTGTGTTTCTGCAGACCTGTCCATGTGAAGGAAAGTCTGCAGTAGGCCAAAATCCAACTGCACAATATTTCCGTTGAGCAACACATGATCTGTTGACCCAGCGCTCTCGGCTGTTCCAAATAAGCCAGGTAACCCGAGAAGCCTGTTTTCTCTGAGCTTTCCTCTGCAGGACAGGCCTCTCGCTTTTCTGTTTTTCTCCCAATACTTTCACTTCTCTGTCTATCACCATCTCTCTCATTCCTCCCTCCCTTCACACTGACCTACTTTTCAACTGACCTGTTTATGCAAGCCTCCATGTGCTCCAGTCACAAAAAGGGGACAAAGGGGAATCCATAGGACTGTGCTAGTGTTGGGACTGCTGTTGTTTGGGGATCGTTAGCTCTACTGCTGCTCCACCTTTCCACTGACACTGCGGCAGCCATTGCACTGGCGTTTCAAAGCTCACAAAACAGGTTACGACACTGGCTTCACAAACAGAGGTGATTATTAATAGTGTTATGAGGCTGCTGGCATCTGGTTGCACTGGCCTATTTCACTCAGCACACTTTAGTGGCATGTTTTCTTTCATTACCAGTATTAACCAGTTGGGTTCATATGGGTCAATAAATTGGGTTAATATTTATCAACAGTATTTTTGAATATTTATCGACATGATTCACTGCAATATAAGATTTTATGAAGCAACACCTAATTTGCCTGGTTTTGAAAATGGTTTATAGCTATAATTCGGGGGTTGCTTTTCATCTAAATTTGTATAACCCATATTACAATATATACTGCATATATCCTAAATATAATTTTGTAACAAATATATTTGTTTGACCAAAGAAACCAAACAATGCCATATGTGTGCTTCTTTTCAAAAGTTTGTTGTTTTAAGAAATACATAACTGTATACTGCAATGATGCATTCAATTGTTTAAAAATGACAGTAAAGACAATTAGAATGATTCAAAATATTTATGTTTCAAATAAATGTTGCTCCTCTGAAATTTTTATTCAAGGAATCCTGAGAAAAAAAGAGGCACAACTGTTTTCAACATGAATAATTAATTACAATAAATGTTGTACAAATCAGCATATTAGAATAATTTCTGAAGGATCATGTGACACTGAAGACTGGAGTAATGATGCTGAAAATTCAGCTTTGATCGCAGGAATAAATTATATTTTAAATATATTAAAGCAGAAAACTGTTATTTTAAATAGTAATAATGTTTCACAATATCGCTATTTTGTTCCTGTATTTTTGATGAAATAAATACAGACCTTAGTGAGCAGAAGAGACTTACAAAAACATAAAATCTAACTGACCCTGAACTTTGGAACCTTTAATGTATGTGTAAAAAATTAATTATAAAGATAAATGGCATCATTCCAGATAATTTTTTTCTCCCTCAAATAAAATCTCTTTATAAAATCAATGTTCCGTATTCTTTCCTTTCTAGTTGGCTATAAATTGCACTCATTGAAGCTCTGCTATAGACACACCTGCTCTATAGACAGAGTGCTCTAGTTCTGTATGTCGACCAGGTCAGGGTGTTTCCAATCAGACAGTCTGGTGTCTCAGGAGAGACCTAAATCCCTCATTCTGTCCCGGTGTTTTCTCTCTCCCTCTCTGTGCCAGATTCATTTTCAATAGACTCTTATGTCAGTTCTGTGTCCTCATACACCGATTGTGTAACATCCTCTTCGTTGAAATGTAATCTGAATGTAATCAGAACAGGGGCTTCGGTTTTCTTCAAGGACAATGGATTCAAAGAACACAAGTCGATGAGACCTGTTCAACACAATACTGCTGGCATTGTATGTTTCATTCAGCTAAACTAAACCAAGTCTCAACAATAAGATTTTTCCGTTGTTCTGTAGATATAGATATATGAATACAAACACACACACACACACACACACACACAATCACACTTACACACACATTTAATAAATTTAGTGCGTACATTTCAACATATTTGTACCTTGTGTAGATTTAAAAATTAAGAAATGAAAAGATAATACAAACCCTTAAAACTTGAAAATGAGCTCAACATTTCACAACTCTTAATATATCTGCATAAACGTGGGGATGTTATGTACTTGGGATGTCTAGACATTTTGGTTTTGGCCTACTTGTATGGCATTGAAACTGAAAACACCTGAAAGATCTGCTGACCTGTGCATGTTCTTATCAGCAGGACAGGCCGTTCCATAGATGCATATCTCCACAATGAACATGAAGGAACTATAGAAATAAGGGCTTCATTTCTATTCTCTCCTGGTAGATACAATCACAAAGAGAAAGAAACAGATTTGGCCCTTTTTGACTACATAGTTTGTGTGTTTATGTTTATGTAGCGCTATTGTCAAATATGCACATTGTGTACCACATATCATGTTACATTATGAGTGACTTTCTATGTGTATCTCGTACATATCAGTTCACTGAACATGAATGTGTAGCATGTTACTTGATTAAGCAGCACACTGAGTAACTAGGTCAGTGTTACATAAGTAAAGTAAGCCTGTGGTGAAGCTAAACAGATGTGTGTCAGAGTGTCATGATAGGCCAGACCAAGATATTCAACACTTCTGCCCCTTCGCAATATTACACCAGATTAAAACAGACAATATAGGCTATTTATTCTTGCCTTTGTTCACTAATCTCTTTCAGCTTGAGTGAAATTCTGCAGTCGGCAGTCATTCAACACTTCTTCAAACATACTGAAAGATTCACAGTTACGTGATCTGATGTCAATAAATTTGATTGAATAAGGCTGTAATTGCATGTTGCAAAATCTAATTACATAACAGCAGTGTATAATTACGTAGGTGGATAAAGCATTAAAAAAGGAGGAACACATGAATAATGCAAGAACGTTTTTTTATTTTTTTGTAGAATTTTTTAAATGCACCCAACCCTAGCACTGAATATTAGTGTTTTTTTTACAATATGCACCTATTTCAAAACAGAGCACCAGAACAGCAGTGCCACAGTCTACTCAATAACAACAAACAAGTCTTCCTTGCTTTTTTTTCCATCTTCGTTTTGACAAAACCATAAGAAAATAAAAACATCAAACATCACTCAGTTTGAAACACAATGAAAAGGACAAAGGGGGATAGGTGACATTGTGGTAATCAATTACAAAATCACAGTAAACAGGAAGTAAATACACAGCTAGTGATAAACAGGACAACACTTGGCCCCCAAAACAGTTCATTTAAAAAGCACAATACAGTGTTGTGAGTAAAAATATTTTACATTTATACACAAGTGCCATAAGTTAACGTGACATGTTGACTCGTAAAAAATTAAAAAGGGGGGTTGTGGCTAAATTGAGCTACACGTGAAAAATGACAAGCGTTCTTTTAAAAGTAAAAAAAATACCCACAAATCTCAACTAAACCTCATTTTTGGCAGGGAAACATATGCAGGGTAGCGGTTTACTAGTGAGGAGTCAGCTAATCAGTTAAAGACTGAAAAAGTGCAGTATCAGCTAGCTGAATCGCTAACTAGGTGCCTCAAGGGCAAACGGTCAAAGACACTATGCTAGTAATCATCCATTTATACTGATGTAAGCAGAGTGGAGCTTTCCTGTAAACCCATGCTAATAAGAGTAAAACATTCCTTTCACACTGATAACCAGAGGGAAAGAGAAAGTCATTTTGTATTACGCCTATCGACAGTTCTCTCTGTAACAGGTTATGAAGCAAATACATTTACATCAGGTAGTGTATAAGGACAACTATAAACATGGAGGAGGCTACATAAAAGGGAAGCTAGATATGTACCTTTAGGATAGGTTTAAGGTTTTAAACATGAAATGGAAAATATTTTATTTTCCAAGTAATGTTTCAAGACCAGACAATGATTGTATAAATGCAATGAAAACACATTTTAGTATCTATGACATCAACCCGCTAATGTATCTGTAAAGGCTTTGGGGCATTTCGCGATTTTCCTATAAAACGAGAGTTTCTAAAAAACAAAATGTAATTGCAAATTGTTAAAGTAAAAAAGGGAGTTTATATTAAGTGGCATCTCAAACAGCAAACACACTGATTCATTAGTCATTGAACCTCCTATTTTTTCATGTAATCTTTTTGTTTTCTTCTTAAAATATATTCATATATAATATTTACATCACATTTTATACATACAAACCAAGTGCCTGATCAAGGAGGAGTGACATCTAGGCTGTGTAATGTGGGAAAAGTGATGGGGAGCACTAGTTAGAAAAGCAGACAGAGGTAGGGAGCAGAGAGAGGTATGAAATTAAAGCATGTTTCTTTGGTCAAGGGAAAAGTTCCCTGAATCTTCTGGTGTTTGGTATGTTTAAAAATGGTGCACATCCACCAGCAAATGTTCTGTTGTTAAGATGTGGCCAAAAACTAAGATAGGGGCACTTGAAGTTGCCTATTTACAAATATTAATCCGGTACAATGCCTCACATATGATAGATATTGCTTTTGAATCGAATGACACACTTTGACATCTTGCTGCAGCATGGGAACTATGGGTAAGTGCGATCAATAGCATGTCATCCTATTTCTTTCTTTTGTAAGTGCTGCTATAACCTTAAGAGGAGGTCAAACAAATAAACCAAACCAACAAAAGGTAAGTATATACATTATGGTACAATGCAGCAGTCCTGACAATGTCCACTTCTCTTATTCCTGGGCATTCGAACAGGAAATGGGGTGAAGGGTACAAGATCAAGGTAGGACCTCAAGATGGGTTTATAAAAAGTCTCTTGGGGCTTTATAACAAGACCCAAGTGAGTCCCACAGTTTTCCATTCAGTCAAGTCTCTTGTTACGACCATTATGCATACAGGATTCCTTCTTCCCACATTCGATGCTTCCAGCCGAGGTGTCCTGCTTGCAAAACCCTGGACTCAACTGGCCGCCAGACTGAGACAAGGCCAGGTAGGGATGCTGAGGTAATGGCTGGAAGTTAGCAGGTGGTGTCATCGGCGAGTGTTGAGACAATGCTCTCCCGTCACTCTGAGCTCTGTGTTTGAGTCTCAATTTGTGGGGTAGGGCAGTGCCTTTGATTTCCACTTGGCCGTTTTTGCATTGGCTTGGTGAGAAGGAGCTCTGGGTCATGAATATGTGAGGGTGATAGCTGCCTGTATCGGAGCAAGAAGAAGAGGGAGACTCATCATCAGTGGAGCCCTCTTTATCAGAGCAGCGTGGATCCCCATCACTTGAGGGAGTGTCCTTTCCTGAGTGACCCTCGTAGTACTCTTCTTGTCTCAAGCCTCCTTCGTAGGTCAGCACTGGTGGCTCGTCATTCTCTAAGGTTCCATTAGAACACTGGTACATCTGTGCTTCATCTCCATCCTCTGGTCTCATTAGAAGATTTGGGGCAGTAGCATCAACCCTGGGGGTCTGTCGTTGAGCAATGTAAGCTTGCCTTTCGACTGCTTCCCTATCTGGGTACTCATAAGGAGGAGAGTCCAAAGTCTTTCTCTCTAGCCATTTAGACACCTCTGACAAGCTTTTGGGACTTCCGGTTGGTCCCTCAGTAGGCTGTCTGAGGTTCTGCTGTCCTTTAGGAATCATTTCCTGAGTTTCCACAGGATACGAGGCACTGCTTGAACGGTATAGGATAACACTTCTTTGAGCGGATTGTGGGATGACTGGACTTGCAATGGTCTCTTGGCATCGTTGCTTCTGTTGGTTGGCTGAATAACCTGGCTCAAAAGTGTGCTGGTGAAGTACTGGAGGCAATTTAGAATGAATGTTTAGCATGATCTGTGCGGTAGTGCTGTTGACAATGTCCATATCTAGACCCATCCCCTCCTGCTTGATGTCATACACAAGTGGCTCTGGGCTGTCCCGAGAGGAGCCATCGGACATATCGGAGAGGGAACCTCGTGGGGAGTACTTTGCCATTTTCACATGCCCGTCCCCTCGAACAGACTGCTCCGTTTCAGAAGAATCAGAGTTTGTCATCATCTGAGAAACACTAGAGTAATCATTAGGGTAGAAACGACTTGTGGAAGAGGAGGATGTGGAGTTTCCCCAGGACTTCCATTGACTGTTTCACCAATCTGCTGACTCTTTTCCACGTAGGAGGTTGTACTTATCATACCAAACCTGAGCTTAAGTTGTAAAAGCTCAGTTTTCAGACGTACATTCTCGTTATTCAGCACCATAACTCTGTTCTCTAGGATAATGTCATTATAGCGCCGTTTCTCCCGGGAACGCTTGGCTGCCTCATTGTTCTTGCGTCGCTTTTCCCAGTAGGATGCATCTTTATTGTCATCTGTGATGAACTCACGCTTACGTCGACAGCTCATGTTTGCCTTTGGTTTGAGAAGGCGGCTCTGGCGAATGTTGCTTTGAGGTGAATGAAGAAGATCACTGTAGTCCAGAAAGCTTTCTGTGTTCTTTAAGGTTTTGCCTGCACTGGAATTTGTTGAATTTTGTAAGCTCAAACTTTCCATTGTTCCTCAATGGGAGCCAGTTTGGGACCTTGGCTTCACCACTGGTAATGCAAATAAATGAAGAAACAGGGATGGGGAAAGTTGGCTACCAGAATTACTGTAGAATATGCCGACGAACAGTGGACTGGAGAATCTTCAACTAAGTAGCTGGATAATCAAAGACTTTATGAGGTATTTTAGTCCCTGGAAAACTGAACCTCATTGATTTTGTTGATGTGAAACTCAAGCAAATATCCCTTGATGATCAAGTGTCCAGCTTGCCTAAGAAGAGTAAGAACAGGTGCACCTGCATTTAACCCACCCGAAGAACTCTTCTGGCTGTCTTGCACACAATGTCTTTCAAAGCCAAACAGGGGAATGAAAGAGGGTCAATAAAGTCCTGAAGTACAGGAAATGTGACCAAATTTGCTAAAAGGATTCTGACCCTATTTTCTTGGTTTTCACTTTTATTCCTTTATGTAACGGCTCTATCAAGCCGACAGAGATGTGTCCCAGTGCCTTGGGCGTGTTGGAGGATATAGGTCACTCAGTCTGCCCCAGCTCGTCAGCCTCTTGGGGAGGGGGTGCTGCTGCTCCCAAAGCCTCCAGCTGGCTGTTCGATGAAAGGCTGCAAACATAAAAGAGAAAAAGACAGATTTGTTAATCCTCGAAAGCTAAAGCAATTCACAGTTTGCCTTTAAGCACTTCAAATAAATATTTTAATTTGATTTTTAATTAAACTCTCCATGTTTCTCTGCGTGGCTGGGTAATCAGAAGATTTAGAAGTGGAATGTTCAGCCGTGTCTTTGTCATATTCTTTTGCTTCATCTACTCAACCGTGATAACCACAGAATGTTTTCTGTTTCCATGCAACCACCATCTGACCATCTAACCCTGTTATTGATTTGTCTGTCTGTGACCCTTGACCTTTACTCTCTGGCTAGACACTGGACTCTCATGATGCAAAGAGAAAGAGAGGTTAGGAATGTTATCCGTGATTACCCAAGTTGCACATATTTTGTCACCTACAGCTAAACAGAAATTACCTGAAATGTGTTTCCTCGTTCTGACACAAGTTAAACATCACCTTTTGTACAGAATCCAGTCAATACTGTTCTGTAAACAGGACTACACATATGGTAAACATTAACAATGAAGCAATGTTGTTTTAACATTTTGAAACCTTATCCTGTATTACATAATCTGCTCTGAGGGAACCAGTTCAAGCGGTTCCTGCTTTTGAAACATTAACATCAAATGTTACAACACATTTCCCCTTGGCTGCACAGTCCAAAGCTCTGGTGCCCCAATATGCAATGGGGCCCAGAAACTGAATTCAAAAACATTAACACTTTTTTTAATGACTACTCACTAAAAGGCTTTAGATGAAAAATTAAGAGAAGCCAAGAAAACCTCATAACAATAATTAGAGGTCAGGCAAAAGGCAAGCCAGGTTTTTATGATCTGCGGATTGAGAGCTTTGCAATATAGGGCAGGCATATCTGGAAAAAGGGGAGAAAGGGAACATTCCATCAACATGAGTTCAGATCAGGGGTGGTAACTGGTTCAGCCATCTAAAAGTGAGCACTAATGGAAAAGCAGAGTTGCCAGTGATGATTAACTCAGCAGCCAGTGGGCAATTCCACATTGCTGTGATCCGATCATGACCTAAACTGAGCACCAACTCCCAATTTCAATGTCACAATGTTCAGCTAAAGGTGTCCGGTCTCCTTTTTTCCCCTACAAACTTGACTGAAAATATCTGGTCTTCTTAATCCATTAATCTACTATGATACGCTCTAATATTCTTAATATTTGTTCTATAACAATAAAATAATAAATATATAGTGAACAATCACAAATTTTTGTTTACACCGAGAGCTAAAGCATTGCTATATTTATTAGGAGAGCAACAGTAAAAGAGACTCTTAGTTAAGACTATACTTGTGTATCTAAAACAGCACCATGACTCTGTAGCATTAAGTATGACATCTGCATCAGAAATTAGGCAGATGAACGCAGTGTAATCCCATGATCTGGCTGCCCTTTTTATGGGTTATGTTCTTCTCATCCCAGACATCTGAGGCAACATTACGTAACTACAGCTTAAGCCTCTGCTGATGGCTTCAATCAACACTTTCTGGTTTAGTCTGGTAATGCATAGGGCCAAAACAGTAATTTTCCTCCCTTAATTAGTGGATGCTATGAATGGAATAAGTGAATATTTGTATTAAATGTAAATAATGTTAAACAGGTAACCATGGAGTTTCATGAACCAATAGACATTTAAGTGAGGCACAAAACTCAAAGAGTCTCCCCGAGTGACCCACTGACCCAGAAACTGGGCAGATAGCAAGAAAAAAATATTTTTATCGAGGGATAGATTGAGGATAAACAGAATGAAGAAGGGTAAAAAGGAAAATGCAGGGAAAAGATTTTGCAGACAATGTGCTGAATGCCAGCTACACAAACACAGTGTGTTCAAAAAAGCCACATCAAAGATCAGTGCCAATTTCCCAATTATCTGAGAAGACTGAATAAAAATGTTTAATTGTTAATACTGGCATAGTATTTAGTTATATTCTGTGTTATGTGTTCTTTTGGAATTCGGTTTTAAAAACTGAAATAGCTCAAATAAAATTCGAATTATAAATGTAAATACTACTCTGTAGTGTCTCTTTCATTCAATTTCTTACTTCTATAATGGAGGGAAGGGAAGAGACTATACATACAAATAGTTAGTGGACAAGTTATTTAGCCAGTCAACCACACCCATGAATCATTAAAGATGCAACAATGTAACTAATTATCAAATCTTAAGCATGGAGCCACCAATAGCCAAACCATCCTAAAGAATCTGACATGACACACCTGTGTCTGTTATTCAAAACTGCTATTAATTATCACCTGGCACATGGATTAAAGACATACCTCCTAATAATTGAGCTCACTGGATGACCTACAATTAGCAAAGCTTAAAATTGTTATGACGATAAATCCCAATTTAATTTGCCCTATTTATAGGATATGAGTTATATTTGTGCATGTGAGCTTTCATCTGGGAAGAAATAGCATGTCTGTCCCACTGTAGTCTTTACTTGGGTGAGGCCTGGAAACAGTTCAGTTCAAATGTTTCATGTGTTGCTCTGTAGCCGTTTTGGTGATGGAAATAATGGGAGAAGGCGGGGGTGCTGGATTTCATTGTGGCCATGTAATTGACCCTGGGGCAGAATGTAATATTCGGCACGTGGGTTAGGAGCTCATTTTTTTTCTCCCGTGGATTCCACGCCTGGGTTTTTCCTCCTCCAGTAGGCAGGCCTTGGACAAGCAGGAGGAGTTAACTTACAGGCCAACTCTTTCTATAAACACTCATATCATCCTCCATTTAAAAAATGCTCTGACCAAGTCCATGTGTTTCTCCAGTCACATGTGCTCTCTTGCCCCATAAAACTAAACGGTAATTTGCCTCTCCCTGTTAGCCACATCGGCACAATAACGACACTTTACAGCTCCCCATCTTCCTTTCTCTTTCACTAAGATAAATGTTAAGAAATCCACAAACTGAATGAATGTTTATTGCTTGAAGGGTACAATAAACCAACTATGACATTGAACTTAACAAAAGGGTTTTTATATATCTAACAATTTTAAATATTCATCTCCACAATTTAACACTCCGAGAGCTGGCATTACTAATGTTTTTTTTGGCATTGTTGTTGAAGCAGGTCCCAATTTACAAGATTTTGGTGTAAACTGGCATAATCTTTGTTCTTTGTTATGGCAGACGAGAGGTGTTTTCTTCAGGTTTATGACCTACATTCTGCGCTGGCACACGTTTCGCTAGTGTGTCACAGTTCACAACTGCGCAAGCAGCTCGTCTGATGCCCCCTGATGCCTTAAAGACCCCGCTTTTTTTTAGACTTCTCATTTCTCACAGTTATGTAACTCTCAACACAGAAAGACTGCATAATGCCAGAAGAAAACGGCAAGTAGTCAAGCAAATCTCACATCCACAAACTTTAGGCTGATTATCATGCATGCATGCTCGACTTAATCCTACAGTGCATATGCTTACAACATAATCTAAAATCTAAAATGAATCTAAAATTTGTAATTACATCTGTAATTATTATTCTTAGCACACTACACTGTGTCAAAAGGGCTAAAACAAAAACTAACTTAAAAACACAATGATTACACATGTAAATTACACTGTATAGACACTTAGATGAGGAGCTCAATAAATCAGTTTACAACTATCTTCCGGGAATGCAAATTTCATTGACATCTATAATCATTATATACACAAATGACATGCACATCTGAGGGTTCTGACCACCATAATTAGATTTCAACACTTAATTCAACTGTAGGCTATCTAAAAAAGTCAAGAGTGCGACAAATAGTCGCCATCCCTAAGGTAGCTACAGTTTCGTTCATTATATCTTATAAATACTGAAATGATCATGCATTCACAGTTATTTGCGTTTCGGGAGACAAACTTAAAATAGCAGAAAAAAAATCCCTCTAAATGTTACTGGATAATTCTCACACTGTGTACCAAGATAAAATAATGATGGGTATCAATAAAGTAAACGAGCTTTTACTTGTGCAAGCATTGCGTGCAGTTAAACAATTGCATTTCACATGCAACAAAGTTACATTTGATTGCCAGTCGGTGTTTGCCCGCGTCTGTATACTAGGAAAGAGTTAACGGGACCGAGTCTTGTAACGTAAACACCCGCGTTAACCTTTACCGAGCACGGTTACACGTGACAGCGAGATGTGTGTCCGGGATTTTTACTCAAGCGCCGCATTAACTTCCTAACCCAGTTGGATTTCACACTTTGTGAAAACTTCAATTTAAACGGCATAGGCATACATTAACCATATATCAAGACATTTCCAGGGATAAAATATCATATGTTAGCGTTTCAATCAAAATTAGGCCTTTAAGCGTTACGCCCGACTGACATTGCTGTAACTCCGATTCATATATTAATGTTCAAATGGCGCAATATTATACCACTAGCCCACTACGCGTAAACAAAAAATCAGGTATGCATACAGAAAACGTTTGTGCATGATGAATTGGGTATGAAACATAATAATATTTTATGAGCATCAAGAGCTAAATGTCCTGTCAACACAACAGTCGCGAGGGGTCCTGGCCTCACCTTAACATTGCGAACATGCACACCGAGCAGCATATGAATTTGTAATGAGCATACATAAACACACACAATTAACTAAACCTTTATCTGTGAGAAAACAGAAGCCGTTGCATTTCAAATATCATACCTGGATTCATTTCAGTTACCTCGTTTTAATAACCGCGTGAAATGTCCGCAAGATCACACGCATTACCAATGCAGTTGTGCGCATACAATGTGAGCGTGCACCCAAAAGTAGTAAGCAATTAAACAACCGTACCGTTTGTGCTTGTATCCGCAATATTTGTTTGTCGTCCGTTGACTATTATTAGTGTCTTTGAATCAGCTTCGGTGACGCGCACACACTACACGCCGTGTCCAGTACGCACGGATTCCGCAGCCCGTGTGTTTTTGCCCTGGTCCCTTGTGTTGTGTTGTGTTGGCGAGGCGTTCCAGTATCCTCCCGCTAGCTGCTTCTGTTTAGAAATGTATGTTAGTAGGTCAGCGGTTGCATAAGAGGACGCTTCGGGTGCCTCGTCACGTCATGTTTCTCTCTTTTGCCCCCGCCTCCCATCCGCGAGCCTGTATCGACGCGAGCGCATAATAACTGGGAGGGATCAGTCAAATAAATACATAAATACAATCCATTTAGAAGAGCATTAAGATACTTCGCGGTTTATACTTTATAAGATAGATAAATACTTTATTTTCAGACGATAAGCACATTTACATTACCCAGAATTACTGTAATGCATCTTAACATTTTACTTTTGCACTGATGGTATTTGTATTGACATTCTGTACTTTACTATGTTTAGTAAACGTTATACAAGATTCTATTTATTTTCAATGATGATTAAAATACTGTAATACCATAATATAGCAATAAATAAATACTTTAAAAAAGTAATTCAACACGATAAAACAATCCTGCAAATAGTACTGTATATTTTGTAACATTATGGTAATAATAATAACAATTATTATTATTGGAATATATTAAACATTTCCTTGATGTTAGGGTTATAATAATAATAATAATAACAATTATTATTATTGGAATATATTAAACTTTCCTTGATGTTTCGAAAATGTTATTTATTTAATAAATAAAACAATTGAACAAACGTTTTGTTTTGTTTTGTTTTGTAATATGACCTGGGCACTTTCTGGACAGCTTTGTGAGAATGCCCCCTCGGCTAAACTTAATAGGAGAAAGGACTAGCAAAAAAGGGTTAGCAATATGTTTCCTAATTTTTCCAACAAACTTTATTGAAAGAAAACAATGAATGAATGAATGATGCATTTATTTAGCGCTTTATTGTGTATTGCTGTACACCAAAGCACTTTTACAATCATGGGTCTCTCCTCAACCACCACCACCAACATGTCTCCCCTTCCTTACTGACTGAAGTCACAGACACAATATTAAAATGAAGATGACCTTGAACATTGATGTGGCCCTGCCTTCAAGCTGCCAATCCCACCGCGCCCAGCATCGTCTGGAAGAGGTTCCCATGGCAACCGTCGCGCTCCCCGCCTTGCGTCAGGCCCAGCCTCTGTTTGAATGCGTGAGTGATGAAGATCAGCCAGTCAGGGGTCAGTGGAGCAGGGATGTCAGGGAGGGAAATGTGTGGAAGTGAAAGAGCTTGTACGTAAACACTGAAGCTCAGGAAAAGCTTTGTGTCTTGTTTTAGAGTTTGGCTCCTTAAATAGACTCTTGCATCTATTTATATGCTCTTACATCACCAGAAAGGTCTCAGCGGAGCTCGGTCCTCAGGGGAATGAGGTAGCCTATATTTGGTGTCAGGTGTTTATTCTTAGACTGAAGGAAGTACAGGGAAATGTCAAGGTGAATCTTGGTCTTGAATCAGGTGATTTTGTGTCTCATTTAATTCGGTTTTATTATTAAGGCGGTGTGAGTGAGTATACTCTGAATGGAAACTCAAAATGATTTACTGACCTCTTGTGGATTGTGTTGCAAGAACACATGGATTATTTAAGGTGTTCTGGGCCTATTGTATACTGTATATTGAAAGCGTCATAGAGATAATAGTTATAAATAAAATGTATTACACCTTTAAGGGAGCAATGCATTCTTTATTGTACACTGTACACCACTTTGAAATGAGTTTGAGTGCATTTTACAAGAAAATGTGATTTCAGCTTTTCTAATTTCAAAATGTCATGTTTAACTGTGTTACTTGCAATTTCAGTAACTACAAAATGTTCTAGCATGTGTGTGTGTGTGTGTGTGTGTGTGTGTGAAAACTGTTTCTACATCAATTCTGTAATTTTTGCCCATGCTTAATTATTTGTAACATCTGAGTTTGTATATTGCGACATCTATGATGTCATTGCCCCCAGGGCGTTGAATATTTCTGTTAAAACGTGATGTATACCGAGCAGAGGTGATAGTCCATGAGAACTATGTGTCCTGGATGATTCCGGGAATCCAGAGATGGTTCTCACATTTTAATGCAAGAGAATTTGTTTAAAAAAACATGTTGTGAAACTACTGTTGGCTGTTCCTCAAGACAATTAAACGTACTTTAAATATTAGTAGCTATAATTTATATTAGATGATAGATAGAAATTAAGCTGGACAAATACAATTTTAATATAATAATACAAGGCAAACAAACAGTTCAAATATTTATTCACACAAACATATTGTATATTTACTGTACTAATACACAAGAACTCACAAGACAACCGAACATTTCACCATCAAAATGCAAGTAACAGTGTAATTTCAGTTTAGATATCCTTGTGTGGACAACGGCAGTGATCTGTATGAAAAAAATAATAACATGATGCAGTCTTTCAGTGCTGAGCTGCTACTGGTTCATCACGATAATCAAAATTAATTCCATTATTTCCCCCTTCCTGGTGTTTCCTGTTCGGCTTTAATCAGGATGTATGTTGCAAAAAGCAATAAATCTGTTAAACCACATGAGGAATATTACAGTGTGAAGACTTTCAGGCTCACATCTCCTCTCACTTACGGACAACTGTTTAAGTAGTGTTGGCACGTAATAGAGGAATGACTTTACAACGGATGATGTTATGCTTCATTTTACATTTACAGTGACAGACAGGTCTGTGTGTGCAGACATTGTTTTACAGGAGCCTGAGGCGTTTTTTGAGCAAGGTCACAGTGTTTGAGGCAAAAGGAGCACCTGAACGAATTGAGGTGAGGCGTTTTAGCTGACGTGTCCCGATGCCGCTGGAATGCTCTTGCATGTTCCTGAATGTAAGTTAAAGGAAGGGGGTAAAAAAGTCATTAACCACCTTATTTGTAACATAAGAGTGGGGCACAGTTATTTATAACTTGAATGTGCAAGACTTCTCGTGTCATTTGCTTCTAGTTATTTTAGCTGAACAAAACAAAAAAATGTCAATTGTGCTGCTTGATATTGCAAGGTAATTGGTAATTCTTATATTTTTAGTTAATATTTTAAACTTGATTTATATTTTTGATATATGTTTTCATTTTTACTTCACTTTATTCTTATTTTTTTCAAATGAACTGGAAATCTCGCACGTTCACGGAAAACAGCTTACTTCCACATTGCAAACTAAGGTGGATATGCAAGTTCTGTTTGGTTATGACTGAGTGTGAAGAGGTAGTGATGCACATGCTGCGTTCTTTCCATTCTTAATCTATGGATGTTCATGAGTTTGACTGTGAATATTTGCAGTGTTCCAGTGCGCTCTTTTCAAAGTCTTAATTCGTTTTGGTGAGCAACTGCTCGGAGAAGAGCTTTTTGAGCTGGGCCACTTCCTCGCTGAGAGAGCTGAGCTGAGACTTCAGCATGCTGTTCTCGGCTTGGTATTGAGATTCGTTTGGGTTCACATTGTGGCTGTAATTCATGTACTGCTTCTGCTGTGGTGGCACGACTTTTCGGGGGTCTTCTCTGTCTTGCGGTGTCCAATAACCCGCTCCTTCGGTTGTCCCCGAAAGGCGGTGAAATCTCTGGCCCACTGCGGGCAGTACAAGACTTTGTCTGTCTCCAGGATTGTCACATTCACCGCCACTTGGAGACTTAAACCTCAGCTTGTGCGGAAGACTCTTCATATTGTCCACCGGCTCCATTCGGTTGGATGACACAGGGACGTGTCCCATTGCTAAAACATCAGGTGGGGAGTGATGGGACTCGTAAGCCAGCTCATCTGTTTGATGCGGAGACAACTTTCCATGCTCGCTTAGTCTGTCTTCAAAGAAGACAGGACTACCAACACTGGACCCTCCAGGTGTGGAGAAACCTGAGTCTTCTGACATACTGCTGGCATCTCTGGTACTTCGCCCAGATTGCGGTCCACTTTGGGACTGATTTGTCAACATTGGACCAGCTTGGTGAGCGCCATCCCCACGTGGAAGGTAGTAATGTGGCATAGCAGGTTGTGGGACGTAGGTTCCTGTTGTGAGCGGAAGTATGGAAGCGTTTGAGGGATCTTTAATGAGGCCAAAACGAAATTTCAGTGCGAGTAGTTCGGCTCGTAACCTGGCGTTCTCCTCGAGCAGCGCCAGCACGCGGTTTTCCAGCACCATGTCATTAACACGCCGTTTTTCGCGAGAGCGTTTTGCGGCTTCGTTGTTTTTCTTGCGCTTGTCCCAGTAGCCATCATCCTTCTTCTCATAAGGAATAAACTCCCGCTTACGCCTCACAGAGCTGATGTTGGATGAATCGGTGTCTTTGCGTTTAAGCGCCGATGTTCGGCCCAGTAGCGAGCGTGCAAGCAAACTGCTTGAAGTCAGGATGGACACAGCTTCATCGGTGAAAGACATTGTGCTATTGGGAGCAGTCGCATTCAACACCCTCATCTCCTGAGATGACTCTTCATACATCTTGAGGTTGTTGTTTTTCCCTCTCGATTGTAACGTTAGAAGTTGTGGTTGGTCTGTTTTGTGTGTTTGAATGTGGTTTTCAGGTCACTTTCAGATGTTATTAATGCAGCAGTGGTTCCACCTGGTGGGCAGAAAGAACATGATGATATCCAGTCAGTTACGTAAGCTCAGTTACAACACAATGTTATGTAACTTCATTACCTCCCAGTGGCAAAACACAGTACGTTCTTGCTACACCGCATAAATCAGGTTAACGAGTGTTATATATATAGGCTACCCACCTTACGCAAAGTGACATCAACAAATGAGCGTGTTCACGTACCGAGTTAGATACTATACATCTCTTGAACATCATCACATAGACTAGTTTAACAACAGTAAACAGCTACTTCGTGTAAACCAGAAATGCCTTCTCTAAAGAATTCCCGCGTTGACCTAATTGCGCAACAGCTTGCGCGCGAGTGAGTCTTATCTTCTTCCTGTCCCAGTGAGTCACTTTCATCATGTAATGCCGCCTTACTCAACACTGTGTTCTGTTGCATTAGTAGGCAACAGATTTGAACGCTTTATATAAGATACAGAAAGCTACATGTTAAGAACCGTTCCTCATGCACAAATAAAAATACACTAACAAAAACTAAATCAGTGGATTAAACATAATAATCCGCTAAAATAAGGTAGTTGAGAAAAGTTAACATTTCGCAATGACTTAAAAATAACTACAAAAATCTAGGATAATTATTTTCTGTTCTTGAAAACCTCCCGACTGCATTGCAAAAATGGCATAGTCTCATTATCGGAATTGTATCCCTGTTTGAAAAATCTATTTGAAGTTAGCTTTTTTTTGGATGTTTGTTTTTAGCTTCTAGATGGTCCAAGTCAGATGTGGACCAGTAGAGATGCGTCTTTTAATAATGCATGTCCCAAATCAAGGGGGTTTGCAACAGGGATAATATTCCAACATCTATCATTTGTCCAAATGAAACGTAAAGACTTGATCTACATATACAAAAATAGTTCAGCACAAGTCATACAACTTACTCCTGCCTATAGGCTACTTTTATACACAAAGGCAAACTTTAATAGGCTACATACAAAAAATAAAAGCATGTTACCATTATAAATCGTCCCGTAAATCTGTTCAGAATGTCTTCAGTTCAAATCGTTTCCAGTGACTTTCGTTCCGCGGTCAATCAAACGGTGTTCGGTTTCTCTTTTCGCCGGTTAAAGTCAAACGGGGGACTGTTAGCTCCGTTCAGTCGTTCCGTGTCTGTTGCGCCTTCAATGCGCTCGGCCCCTATTTGTGTCTTTGCTCCATTAGGTTCAGTCGAGGACGCTCCATCACCCCGTCTGAACCACATGTGTGTTAGTGAACGGACCGCCCCCTCCGTGCGCACGCAGGACCCTCCCTCCTCTTCTCTCTAATCTCTCCCTCGCTACATTTTCCTCAGAATATTCTTCTCGAAAGCATTAATGTTGTAATATTGCTCAATCTCCCCCCGCCCTCTCCACTGTCCTCGTGTGTCCTGAAAATCTACTGTTGTCCTCAATAAATGTACAGAAACTATATTTAGACTAGTGACAGCTATCCTTTTTTTCAAGATGGCACTGAAGTAAATGCCTCAACAATCTATAAAACACTCAAGACTATAATGTTGGTTTGACAAAAAAAAAAAAATCCTTTCTTTGTAAAGCCAAGAAGTGCGTGAACTGCTTTAACATAACGTTATGCAATGGAAATCACTGATGTGGTAATCGTGTATGGTATGTGCTAGGCCTATATCGCTATACTAGCAATTTAATTATGGTTCTATTTCCGATTTTTTAAACAACGTCTGGTTTGTAAAGCACACAGAAACTCAGTCATGGAAAACATTGGTGATATTTTTTCCTAATGCAGTAGCCCAAGTAATACAATCATTCATTATAATAATTGCATAAAAGTGTTAATGGATAATTACAAAGACACATCAACTACAGTACATCATTCAAATACAGTTATATGTGAAATTATTAAATGAACGGTGATGGCATTATTGGATAAGAGTATGTTTTATAATATACATTCTTTAATTAGTGATTATACAAAGTATTCATCCTGGGAAGATTATAATCTGCTTCTTTTCTTATTTGTAGGCTGTTTATCTAGCCTATGCAAAATTAGTCAAATTGAGTTCCTAAAGACCTTTTTGCATTAAAAGCCAGTTGTTTTTTGTTAGACAACCAATACCTAAATCATGACAAAAAAATGGATACAGGCTTCTACATTTAAATATGTAGAAAAATAAATATATTTATACATATAAAATACATTATTTTTATTAAAAATAACTTTTTTTTAGAAATAAAAATGCTGTCATTTACCCACTCTTCACTTGTTTCAAACCTCTGAGTTCATTTCTTCTGTTGAATGCAACAGAAGATATTTTGAAGAATGTTGGTGACCAAACAGGTGATGCCCTGTTTACACCAGAGCGTATGAGTTTTTTTGCAAATCTCATTGACCCCGGCATAATATCTCCACAGACAGTGTGTGCTTATTAAACAGCTCTCATAGCTCTGAGAAACTGGAGAGAAAGCAAAACTAACAGCATGCACGGTTGTGTTGCATGCCACGAGGAACAGCAGTATGTTCGTCTCGCTGAAACAAACAAACAAACAAACCCGCTGATTATAACATGGCTTCGTCTTCTAAGCAGTGTGTAACCTCCTGCTCTTGATCTGCGAAAGCCACACGAGTGTTTTTACACTGTATTAGAGTGATCAGATCAGCTCTGGGCCATCTGCTGCAGCAACTGACACTACATGAGGCAGACGAGAGATTTTTATAGTCACTTGTGCTTGAGATGGCTTAATCTGGGCAGTGCACTCATAAGATGCATTTTTGTTCTACCAAATGGTTTATTATTACAAAAATCGGATTAGTACTTAAATCATGGCGTCACTAAAACACCACGGCCCCATATGACATCTTGGGTTAGAGGTAACATGGGATTTTACAATACAATCTCAAATTTTTGGTGACAAAATATCTTCATAGAACATGATCTTTACTCAATATCATAATGGGTTTTGGCATAAAAGACAAATCGATCCTTTTGGCCCATACAGTGTATTGTTGGCTATTGTTTCAAATACACCTGTGCTGCTTATGACTGGTTTTGTGCTCCAGGGTCACATATGTTATATAGTACATCCTAACCTGCCTACATACATGCAATACACTCACGTACAGCAATTATATCCAATCTCGGCTGCATGATTGTTTATATATTTGAACAAAATGTAAATGATTATCACACAGCTCTATAAAGTTGGATATATAATGTCCAACTTTGCATACATATGAACACATTGCAAAATGTAACTATATAATCATATATAGGACGACATAGCATATCTCAACAAATATGTAAACAAAAATACTGCAAATTATTGTAAAAGTAAAATACAGCTCTTGATCTAATCTGCTAAATCCGATTATAAGGTACAGAATAAAGATATTAAGATTTAACATAATTCATTTCTGAACAGCTGTTTTGAAACAATGTGTATTGTGAAAGGTGCTAAACAAATAATTTTGACTTGACTATTACACTTGTGACTATATTGATTAATTGTGTAAATCCTATGCATTAGATTAGGCGAGATATTAACAGAATTATTTTAATTTTTTAAGTTAGCAGTATTATCCAGTGCTCTTGTGATTAAACTCATATAAACCTTCAGTGTTAATACTCATCGCTAAAACGTACATTTTGTACTCTTGATGGTTCAGATGTTATGATAAATTTGTTTTGCTGTGGCCATGGCTGATTGTCATTGGCCTGGCAAACAACAGCCCCGATTCAAGCAGAAAAACTGAGGGAAAGGTCACTTATCTTACACTACCGTACATTGACACCAGTAAATGAATTACAGCATCCTTTAAATAACCTTTAACCTTATTACATTCACGTTGTACAGTTGTGAGTCTTATTTAATCATGGGCCTGCTCTCTATGGCAATCAAGTTTTGACCTTGTTTGATTTTGAAAGGTTTAAAAGTGCTTTTTCATTCATTGGTTTTCTTGAAAATGTTTAATTAAAAAAGAACAGTCAGTTAAATAAGTAGAAGCTGGATGCTCGGTAAATTCCTCTGTGTTTATGTATGTGAGTGTGTGTTTGAGCTGTAGCAGGTGCCCTTAGTTAATCCAGACCGGCTCAGGCTTTAACACATTGACACACTTAGCTGCTTAACCTCAGTCTACTCTTTAAACAAACCGGGTACACACATGGACAGGGTTCTCACTGTGGTGAAAGAGGTGCGCTGAACGCTTGAGGCACATGAAACACGCATATGTGAAGATCCTCGTTGATCCAGGTCATTACAGAAACAGGTCCATATGTATCGACTGCATTTCATTTGAAATTCTGGGCTGGTTATGCATTAATTCATCATATATAAAGAAAAGGGTTTGCATATAGCAACAGGAATGTTTCTGAGCAAACAGTTAGGAAGATCGTTTATTTTACACAAGTAAAAGGTCTCTACTCAGTGTCAGAGCTTTGTGAATCGAATCGATGGTTGAAATTGTATTTCTAAAATAGTCACTAAACACTACTAGATATTTTTTTCAATGCTTGTGTTTACATGAAAATAATAAGGCTGCCTATTGGTGTTGATTGTGTATTGTGTCTTTGAGATACCACGACAGAACATTTTCAATCATCAGTGTGACTATTTCAGAGCACAAAATGTCTGAATCTGTGAGAAGAACAACAAAGCATCCTCATCTAACCTCTTACATGTGTTTACCAGTTCATGCGAGGACGTAGCTTAACTGCAACCCCTTCCTCTCTCTGTTTCTCCGTTCTTTAATGAGGAGGAAAGCATGCAAATTGGTATTGCAAAAGACAAGACAAACTGTGCAAAATAAATATAGTGACAATAGCCTAAGATGTTAATGTTCAGAAAATAATTGAACAATTTAACAAATAGAGATGAATGGCTGGCATTTTCAGCAGCATTGGTTCTACAACTATTTTGTCCATTCATTTTCTCCAAAGGTTTTTTTTTCAATCAAAAAATAATTCTAGGCTTTGAACCAACCAATTCTGAGACGAATAACAACTTATAAAATTTGATGAGTCAAAAAACTCACATCTAGAAAAAGCACCTGCAAATTAAGGAAACTACTTCATCAATTTGACAACACAAGCACTGTAAATACTCACAACACAACCAAACAAAGAAACATTCTATATTTGCTTGTGTTGTGAGCATTTGCAACACCATGCTGTCAAATTGATGAAAATGTTTTCTTGATTTGCTGGTGCTTTTTCTCTTTGCATGTGTTTTCTGAAGTTGCAGCACATTGAGCTCTCTCGGCCACCGTACAAATCAGACAAGGAATGAAGTACCCATCAAATGAAGCACAGCAAGTTGGAGCAGTTGGGGGTTCGGTGTCTTGCTCAAGGGCACCTCAGTCGGGGTATTGAAGGTGGAGAGAGCGCTATACATTCACTCCCCCCACCTACAATTCCTGCCGGACAGAGATTCGAACTCGCAACCTTTCGATTACGAGTCCGACTCTCTAACCATTAGGTCACGACTTCCCCATGAGAGATACACAGAAAACGCTCTAACTCATGAGTTTCTGCCAGAAAGTGCAGTTTATTTGGTCATGTAATACATACTTGAATGTTTTTGATGAGTGCATGTGTAAGTGAAATAGCTACTTTTACATGACAACAATGTACTGAAATGTTTTTCCTTTGCAGTTTGAAAGGTTTTGTGTACATATGAAAACATTGTCAAACCGACCCATGTTTGACACAGAGCCAGGTAGTTGGCGATGTCACTTTGTAAAGAAACTGCCACATGCCTAGTGAAGTAATAGGCATGCACATGACATCACATTTTTTTTTTGATAACAGTATCAGAGAAAGCTGTACGTGGGCTAAAAATACACTTCTAACACAGTGTGTTTAAAATGATCACAATTAAGCTTTTTCCTGTAGTGCATGTAAACAGTTTTAAAAACAATTAATCAAAGTTGCATGCATAATTTTTTATGTATTTATTTTGCATATGTCGATGCTGCAGGGATCAGCATTTCAGGTTCATCCACAAGTCAATGTTTTTTTGTTTTGATGGGTTGTTGTTAAATGCTTGAAATGAGGCCTGTGGTTAACACAAGCTTAAGATACTTTCCTGTTTTATTCTACAACATATAATGCATCAATAATACCTTATTTTAAAGTAAAGCTTTTACTTGTCTTAAAATAGGCAGTTGCTGGCTAAATGGCACTGCCGGTTGTCTGGGACATTAAACATCATCACACCGAATATAAACACATTTACTCACTAGTCCTCTTTTATAGACTCATTGTGTTTATAACTGCACCATTATTACTCAAACTTATGACCTTTTTAAAAAAAGACTGAAAGTTGTTGCAAGCATCATTATAGTCATGCGACTGATGTAGTTTGTTTATAACGTGCATTTAGCTTTTTACTTCTGATGACTATATTTAGGCTTGAAAAGTGAAGTTGTCTTCATTTGTGAAGCTTATCATGATGAACAAAACGTGAAAGAGTCATAAACTTTTATTGGTGGCGGAGCTTATTTTCTGCAATAATACAAAAAGCTAATGGAAAAATCATTTTTTGTTATTGTTGAGGGAAGCAGGGGATGCTGACTTCCAGGTTGGCCTATAAAAATATGTCGTAACAGCACTCTATTAGGCCTAAGTATTTTGAGAGTGTAGGGACTCGATTATGTCATTCACAACAGTGGGCGTGCACAGATGTGCTTTTTTGGCTCATTTCACATTTCCATGGTTACAGCAACTGAGTAAATAATTTGGCTATTAAACACACTTAAAGATAAAATCAGACTTGTAGCTTCTAGAAAAATGTAACTGAGAATTGCACTCTAGAGAAAATGAGTGGAATTGTTCTTTCAGAACTCTATAGTTATAAACAAATCTTACAACACATGCAACCAATCAAAAAACCAAACAACAATCAAAACATTTGAACAAACACATTCGTCTAATCCTAATTAGGACTGTCTGGTCTAGTACATGGCTGAGTCTGTCTGTTTCTCTGACTGTACAATCGCATACGCACAAAGCCGCCTGTAGTAAAGCTCTACATCATCTCAGTTTATGTAACAGCTTGAAAACAATTGCTTTAATTCAGTTTGCCACTGGAAGGCAGTGTGAACTGCTATTGTTCTGGGAAAACAGCGTGAATCACCCATGTGTTTTCCTCTCTTTGTGTTTCTCCCTGCATAAGTATCTGACCGTTGAAATATGTCTCTCCGGTGCTGCAATACCAAGTAAAATGACAACTTTACAGTCAATCTTTGTACGTCCGTGACTCTCTTACTTTCAAAAATGATTGTTCAAGGCTATAAGAATGGTTTAGATTTACCAACAGTTGGTCTACAGACTATTTAGTTGGATGTCACTGCAGTAGATAACACTTTGTTAGGTGATAAATCACAAAATAAGGTTTGGAGCAGAGTAAATGATAATGTTTTGGTGAACTGTCCCTTTAAGAGTCCGTATACGTCAGCTGCTGTACAATATGTGCAGACCTCTTGTTTAAAGAGTGGGCAGAGGGGTGTATTTATATAAGCATGTACCCTATATTTTTTATTTATGAGCTTTCTCTGCAGGTCTCGAGTTGAATTTCTCAGATTATGAATAGAGTCTGACTTACTCTGCTGTGTTAAACTTGTACAAGAGAGTCTCAGACTCACCTCTTATTTTACAGAGAGCCAGTCTTTTCTTTTGTGTCCACATTGAAACGCTTCATACACAATCCTTTGCCACAATACTGTCATCTCACATGCTCATACACCCCATCAAAATGACCACACAATATGGCAAAGAGCAAATTTGAACTCTATATATCCCCTCCTAGGCATTTCATCAGGTTAAGAGCAGACGTATACACCCTCCAAAAAAAGTTTGTCCCCTTGAGGAGCAGATACAGCCTGGGACACCTTCATTCTTTATATTTCTATTTCTGGATCCCAAAATACGTCAATACGTTGCTATGGTAACCATCACCAGTTGCTAGGAGCGTGGAGCATTATGAAATAATCATAAACAACTCAAAAGGGGACATCATAATATGTGACCCTCTCTGTGAAATCCCAGCTAAAGTCATTTTGTTGTGATTTCATATGGTATTGAACATTCTGTGAAATTTGTACCTTTTATATCTTTAATGTTGACTGAGTAAGGTCATGTCAAAGATTGAAGTTATAGTGAAATTAATGGTAGAAATCAAACATTTATGCTTGTTATCTCAGAATTAGATTTTGAGACTTTAGCCTGGATTTCACAGAGAGGGTCATATGTTTAAGTGGAGCTGATGAATTACACTCAATGGCATTTCGTTTGCGTCACTGGCACACAATATATGCATTGATGTAAATAAAAGCCAGAGGGAAGTCATAGTAGTTTACTCGCACTAAATGCCAGATAACATTTTAGAACAATTTAACAAGACTTTCTCATAAAATAGAATACAAGCAAAGTACATACAACAATCACTACAAACTAAACATGATCAAATACAGTATAATCAGCAAGGGAAAGTTCATCATGATGCACTTTGATTTGACAAAGCTTGATTGGTTCAGTGATTGACTGATTGTTTATAATTTAGCACCACGGCTATGTTCATGGTGAGGATTTGTCATTTTTATTTACTAAATCATGTAAAACAATAAATAAAAACAAAATGTTTTTTTCTTAATAAATTAATATAAATAATACAATACAATGTATTGATTTATTGTTTTACTTTAAACAAATATTTGTGATTGATTATTGTTGGCTCTTATAACAAAATGCTTGTGATGTTCCTCATTTGGAAAAAGGCATCTGCTAATAAATAAATGCAAAGGTTAACCGTCAACCAAAGGTAATGTTAGGAAGCTCAACCAAATGTTTTGTTGTTCTCACATTAAATGTATATGTAAAATATAATTGTATTCTACAAGTACAGTGTTGGGAAGCTTATTTTGTAAATGTAATAGGTTACAAATGGCAAGTTACCCGATTTAAAATGTAATAAGGAGTGTAATTATTTCAATTACTTTATTAAAGTAATGTAACAGATCACATTTGATTACTTTTTGATTGCTTTTCTGAATTTAAATGTGTAATTTGTCAAAAGAATTACTAATTTTGAAATATTTAAAGCAGACAGGGTTAATCTTACAGTAAGACTCAACACTGATTACTGTCAGACTTTCAAAATCCTTCATCACTTGAATCAAGATGATATTAATTTAATTTTAAAGCACAGCCGGACTTACTTTGAGATCATTCTGAGGTTAAATACAGAGGTAAAATCATTACAATATATAGTTTAATAGCTATGATACTGTTTTTGAAATTGTAATATTTGCACAGTTATGACAGGAAACACTGGTGTCTAACAATAACTTGGAAAAAACAGTTATATACAGTTATATACAAAAGTACATACACAAACCCAAATAGGAAATACAACAGAACTAAATGAGCATGTGTCCTAAACTCCTGAAATATTGGTGTCTCATATTTTAGAGCAGTAAATGCAGTTTGGGAAATAAATCAATTAAATCTGTATGTGTGTGAAAATATTCAGATGAAAAATCTTCACACATAACTGTAATTGAATTACATTTCTCAGTAACTGTAAAAGTTAACACTTACATTTATTTTGTAAGTAAATTATGCAATTGTTACTTGTAACTATATTACTCCCCAACACTGCAATGTTATGTTACTGGGTTCACAATGCATCATAAGAGTACATGTATTATACTGTACTTCATGCACATTTTTAGGCCAAAAATACAGCACTCACTTTTAAAATATGCGACAGTCTATGTTGTATCTTGTTTCATAAAGAACAAACATTATACAATTTTAAGATAAACAAAATGTATGCACTAAGATTAGCATTCTGAAAATGTCCCTTATATTACGAGAAAAAGCAGTAAACATGTTCCCCAAATCCTCCAATCTATCACCTCAGCTGTAATCGAGCTTTGCATCACACATGAAATAATCATACGTAGAATGTCTGCTTATGATTTAAGACTCTTGTGTGTCCTCACATGACATTGTTCTTTCACGAAATACTAATCTTTTTGTTGGAGTCGAATGGAATATCGGGTTATGGAAGGTATTAATGTTGTGTGTAAAAAGCTGGTGAAATCTCATAACCCCTCGCAGTCGAGAATGAAAGAGGGAACAAAATAGAGAGAGAGAGAGAGAGAGAGAGACTATGAGTGCATGACTGCCGTTACGTAACAGCCGCTGTGTAACTTGCATAATACATTCATAATCAGTGGGGTAGGACAGATATAGATGGCCTAATTTTCCAGCATGTGTACGTTTGAGGATTCACTGTCCGGAAGGCTCAGGACATTCTGTTAGCTTCTGATGCAATTAAATGGTTTCATTTCATTACAATGAGCCTTTTCATTATAGATTAGCTCTACCCACCAAGACCCTCAGACAACAGTTAAGACCTGGTATAAAGCACAACATTCATTTCACATTTTCACAATCACATTTTATCCATAGAAAATGTTATTTTTAGCAGTAATATGTAAAGCTAGCCAGAAAGACCTAAACTAAAAAATAAAGGCAGTGATGTCACAGAAGAACCATTTTTATACCCCAGACAACCTTTAAGTGAACAGCTCTTAAAAGAACAGTTATTCTTAGTGAAACAAATCTAAAGAAGCCATATGAAACCTTTTTTAATTGAAATGGATGTTGAAGGTTCATCAATGCCAATAAAAATCATGTATTTTTAAGAGTGAACTAGATCTGAGATGTTCGGGAACAAACTTCTGCAGAAGCAAAAAGTCAGTATATCAGTTTACCTTAATTAAAGAAAAGTTCAGTTTAATTCATGGTGGTAGACTACACTACCCATAATGCTTGAGATATCTATCAAACAAGAAATGTGGCAAGAGGGCTCAGCAGCCCATGAAGCTTTGCTAATCACTTCAAGTTTGTCATGCTGCAGTCCATCAATAGCTTTTTTTGTTATTCAAAAATGCAATTAATTAAATAAGGCTTCAATAAGCCTTGTAATTCTGAACATGTTTTCAATTTAGGAATTAAGTCATTTTAATATTTTTGTCAAGCCAAAGAAGTCTAAATGGTGTAACTAGACTGTATTTAAAAACATAATCTCATTAAAAGTCTAATTAAAAGACTTAAACTCTTAGGGGGAAATGTTGATATAAGTAGTTTGGTATAAGTAGCTTTTCTTTAAAAAAAATAGTAGTAAAGTAATTTCATTTAAACAATATTATTAATAATTACTATTTGAAACATGCTTGGCCAAATCAAACTCAGTATGTTTTTGTCCTGTTGTATATAATAAATTATCTAATATTATTATTTCTTCAAAAAAAAAAATGAAAAAAAAGCAGTGAAGCAATTTTGCTTTACAATAATATTAAAATGTAATATAAAATATATATAAAAAATAGTTTTTCAGCCCAATTAAAGTCAGTGTGGTTTAACCAATATGCAGGAAGCAATTTTATCACATGAACCAACCCAAAAAAACAACAACAAAAAGAGAGGTGCCCTTTAGACCCACATGCATGTGCTAAGGACATTTCATTAATATATATATATAGAATAAAATCACATGCCCAACAAAAAAATAACAAAATGAGAGTGTGTGTGTAGAACCACATATATATATATATATACATTTTATTACTTTTATAAAAAGGCATGTTTTGTTCAGTTTAAATCAAGTAATGACCGCTTCATTCTGCTGACTGAATGCATCCCTAGAAAGATGAGTATTATAAACATCTTATAATATGGTTTGGATGCGTCCTTTAAACAGCTAGTACATGAACAGCTGACAGGCATAGTGTTGCTCATGACTCTAAGCATTTCCATTGTGCCGTCTCTACATCCATCGAGCAGCACTTAAATAAGGAAGACAAGAGGCAGAATAAATGTAAGCAGTGTGAAATGATCACATTATTTAAAAGGAAATTTCTCAAAATGCATGCTACCTTGTTTCTTTGACTCTGTGGTATTGAGCCTGTTTCAAGACAACCCTTTACTCCCTAGTCTTGTATGCTAAAAGACACACTGTCTCAGAAAAACAGTTTCCTAGAAGAGTTTAACTGAGAGTGGTGCTTAGCCCTGATGCTGCCAGCCAATCAAATACCAGAGCCTTCAGCTAATTCGCATTTTGCGCTGTGATTGGTCAGGGGCGGTTGATGTCCCAAAATGCTCCCTGCTCAGAGCAACTGACCTTACCTCACATTACCCAATCTGCACCGCTATGTTCCCTCTTGTGAGAGTCTTTCAGCCTCTGTTGAACTGTGCCAGTGAAAACCACACATTCTTACAGCACAGAGCAGTACACTTACGATTAGCTGGTTAGTACTGCATGCCTGTGAAAACTAGAATTTTTACCCATAGAGTGCAACAATCGGGTTCCGTAAAAATAAAATAATAATTTCTATAAAAATCCCATTAATTTTCTGAATATGTAAATATTTTGACAATAACGTAGATCTCAAATGACATTATTAAGTCAGTCCCTCCCTGGTCTCTTTGTCTTATTTTCAAATGTTTTTTCTTTCAAATAGATGTTTGTAATGTTAAGATTCACCTCGTAGCTGTTTGGTTTGGTTCATGGCTTATAAAGCTTTAATGAACGGAAATACTGGGAAAAAAGATTGTAAAAATACTTCTGTAACCAGTGCTGCTGAAAAAAGTCACGGGCCTAATGCACTCTGCTATACAGAGTAATAATAATCTACTCAGAATATATCACTGAGAGGTTTTTGAGGAATCCAAAATGGTTATTTTATTGCATTGCTATGTAATAGAACTCTACAAATAAAATCATATTTTTAAGAGTGTGTATGTACATGGATTTAGTTTGAACCAGTTTGCAGATTTGTGGCTATTTTTGACTCTATGCATGCGTACTTCTATGCATATGCATTAGGAGATTAAGTTTGCGTAGTTAATACTAGTCATTTGACAGTGGATTAGTGCAAAAAGAAAGCAGGGTGCGTAGATAAGAGAGAACATGGATTACATAACATCTCAAACCGTGTTTGAACCGCTCTAGGCCAGAGGGCAACAAAAACCCCTGGGTTCTTGTCAGTACCTTTTAATCAGCAGTGGCTTCACAAGCAGTGAAGTCTTGTGGATGCTTGTGCTAGTCACATATACAATCAAACAATTGAGATTTGTTGTGCAAGACAGAGAATGAAAGTAGAAAAGCAAACAGAATAAAGCAGAGAGAGAGAGAGAGAGAGAGAGAGAGAGAGAGAGGTGTAACAGCAGGGGCCGTGTAAGAACTGTTTATGTGGCTCTCTGAGCCTATGTTTGTTTATTAATTCAACCGCGTCCAGTTTTCATATCATATGAGCAGAGGTGGAAAGTACCGAATTACATTTACTCGCGTTACTTTTTGTGTACTTCTACTTTTTAAAGTAATCTTTCAAATCTGTAATTTTACTTTTACTCAAGTATTTTTTGTTTGAAGTATTGAACTTCGGTACATTTTAAAACACATTCATAATAAAAAATTTATAAAAACTTCGCTCCCTGGAATCTACTGTAGTAAATAATGGGCAGAAGAACAAATTGGCACTAAAATCACAAGAAAGATGCAGACGGACAAGACAGGCGTTATGGTGCAGACCCAGCTGAAAACCAAACCCTTTCGTATTCTGCTGAAGTTGAACTCGAAGGAAATGAAGTGAACCCCTGGCCATATATTCATGCTCTTCTATGCAGTGTAAGCTGTGTTTGCCTATCCCATTTGTGCCTCCCTCCCTCCCACTGTTAAAATGTAACTAAGTAATTTTTACTCAGAGTATATTTTAAATGAGCTACTTTTTACTTTTACTTGTGTAGATTTTTATACTGGTGCATTTACTTGTACTTAAGTAAAATTGCATTAATGTAATGGTACTTTTACTTGAGTAGAGTATTTTCGTACTCTTTCCACCTCTGCATATGAGTTCATGTATTCCTTTTGGGAGATAGTTTTATACAATAAGGAAGCTCAGTCACGCTGACCCTCGGAAAACTGTTAAATATTATTACATAAAACAAAAACATGTAAAAATTTGTCCAAAACATGTGAATACAACTTGAATTAAAACATATGTATGAATGTAACTATACATAAAATAAAAAATTTAAAAGTGGTATTTGAAATAAATATATAAATAATGTGCCTAATGAGTCAAAAATGTTAGGTAATACAAGTATGACTAATATAAAAATTAATTGTTGGTGATTTGTGGGGCCGTATCTGTCATGAATGTGGTTGCCACTCACTCACTGCACATCACCCATGGACTACATCTCCCATCATGCACTGCACTCACACATTTCCGTCCACCATTACACCATTCACTCATTAGTCTTGATTGTCTCACCACACCTGCACCTCATTCACTCACACACATTTAAGCAGCACTCTCACATGCACTCACTGCGAAGTCTTGTTTTGCCCTGGCTGACATTCTGAGCGTTTCCCCTGTTTTCACCTGGACTGCCTATTTACTCTGACCGTTTGCTGCCTGCCTTTTGACCCTGCCTGCCTTTAAATATCCTCTCTGTCTGCCACCTGCCCCGACCTTTGCATTGCCCCTGTTGTTGATTCTGCCTTGCCTTCATTACTCCTGTTACTACCTTTGACCATTGCCTGTCTGACCACCTCTTGTCTATCAATAAAGCTGCAATTGGATCTAACTACACTGCCTCTTCATTACAGAAGACTTCGCCACCTCAGATCCAGCGGCTTTCCAACTCCCTCCCGAACTTTTGGATTTCTGTTTTGGGAAATTCTGGAAGCCATTCCTTGAAGGGGGGGTCCTGTCATGAGTCCAGGCCTGGCGCTACTCCCTCTCACCACCAGAGGTCGCCATTTCCCTTTCTCCTGAACTAATTTCCCTTAACCACACACACCTGCCTCTCATCACACTCCTCAGCTGTTCTTCATCATCTTGGACTATTTATACACCTCACTCCCGTCCCTCTGCCTGGCTAAATTGCAGATGTGAATTTGTTTGTCTCTGTGATCAGCACGCTGGGGATACATGCACTGTGCTGCTGTTTTATGTATCCCAGCTTCCTAATTGTTTTGTTTTTTGGCCGTGTTGGCCTTTTTGTTATTTATTAAAGCCTTTTTTCCCTGCATTTGGACCCAGACTCTGATTAACGGTGATCCCTCTCACCGGCCGTGACACCCTCACAGTCTTTAATGACAACAACTTCCCCTCCTCTCAATCTAGTCATCCAGTTAATTTACAATGGACAAACTACACTCTAAAATTATCTGTAAAAATAGGGCACAATATACAATATTGTCAGTCCTGTCGTGCATGTCATGTGTTCCCGCATCTTGTGTCCTTATGATTAAGTGTGATTATTAGTTTATTTTGTGTTGTAGTCTGTCTGTAATTAACTTCCTGTATGTTTAGTTAGTGTTGTCTGGTCTACTCGTTACTCCCAGTGTTCATGTCTGTGTCAGCGTGCCTTGTCTTGCCCTGCCTTGTTTGAATTAAAGACTGTTATTTGAGTTTATCCTCCTCATCCTTGTTCCTCCCCATTGTGTGCACCGTGACAAATATACTGTATCATTTTTGTATTTATTTCGTTTGACAGGGGCATTGTACATTAATAAAACATTCCTGTAAATGTCCCCGAATTAGCCAAAGGCTATTTTTAATCCATTTGAAGGCTATCCTTTTTTTTTTTTACAGGTGTTTTCAAGTACTTTGAATTTTACACTTCGTAAAATGAATGGATAATGTGTCTAATGAGCTGCCAGTACATTTTATGTTATTTTACGGATGTATTTTTTACAGTGTAATGCCTCACTTTATTTTATTTCTCATTCAAGAAGCCATTTCACTCGGATATACGGCACACGTCACGTTTCCTGCCTACTTTAATTGAACGTCTAAGATCTAGGGTGGTTACTGTAATGAAGAGGCAGTGTAGTTAGATCCAATTGCAGCTTTATTGATAGACAAGAGGTGGTCAGACAGGCAATGGTCAAAGGTAGTAACAGGAGTAATGAAGGCAAGGCAGAATCAACAACAGGGGCAATGCAAAGGTCGGAGCGGCATCCGGAGCGGACTCTGCGAGCTCCTGGCACGGAGCGGCCTCCGGAGCGGACTCTGCGAGCTCCTGGCACGGAGCGGCCTCCGGAGCGGACTCTGCGAGCTCCTGGCACGGAGCGGCCTCCGGAGCGGACTCTGCGAGCTCCTGGCACGGAGCGGCCTCCGAGCGGACTCCCGCGAGCTCCTGGCACGGAGCGGCCTCGAGCGGACTCAGCTCCTGGCACGGAGCGGCCTCCGGAGCGGACTCTGCGAGCTCCTGGCACGGAGCGGCCTCCGGAGCGGACTCTTCGAGGCCCCGGATCGGAGCGGGCTCAGGAGCGGACTCTTCGAGCTCCCGGAACGGAGCGGGCTCAGGAGCGGACTGCGTCGGCCCCCGGAACGGAGCGGGCTCTGGAGCGGACTCTCTGGGCTCATGGAACGGAGCGGGCTGTGGAACAGACTCAACCCTGAAGGCGGAGCCGGTTAAATTCAGAGCCAGGTTGATGTAATCCTCCAACAATGCCTCTGGAGCCCAGTATGGCATCATGGACTTAAAGGGGTCGGCCAGGCCTCCCCAGAAGATGATCATGAGGCAGGTCTTATCTGTAGCCGACTGGTGAGCCATTTCCAAGAAGTCCTCCGCGTAATCCTCGATGCTCCGGTCTCCTTGCCGGATAGAAAGGAACTTCCCTGCTGGACCTATGTTTGCTGGCTAAATTCTGTCACGGCCGGTGAGAGAGATCACTGTTAATCAGAGTCTGGGTCCAAATGCAGGGAAAAAAGGCTTTAATAAATAACAAAAAGGCCAACACGGCCAAAAAACAAAACGATTAGGAAGCTGGGATACATAAAACAGCAGCACAGTGCATGTATCCCCAGCGTGCTGATCACAGAGACAAACAAATTCACATCTGCAATTTAGCCAGGCAGAGGGACGGGAATGAGGTGTATAAATAGTCCAAGATGATGGAGAACAGCTGAGGAGTGTGATGAGAGGCAGGTGTGTGTGGTTAAGGGAAATTAATTCAGGAGAAAGGGAAATGGCGACCTCTGGTGGTGAGAGGGAGGAGCGCCAGGCCTGGACTCATGACAGAGGGCACATTAATTAAAACAAATTATGATGAACATGAATAAATCATTTGCAATACTGTAATATAGCATAACAATTGTGAAATGTTAATTTCGATTTCATAGTGACTTTGAAGTTTCAAGAAGTCCAGTCAGTACTATTATTAGTACTATTTATTAGTACTACTATTTCTATCAGTACTGTTATTTAGTCTGTCAGAAGCCAGGCAGAATAAACACAAATCTACCGTAGTAAGTCTACATGTATGTTATTTTAACTATTACGAGTGCACATTTCTGCAGTGAATGTAAAATACACAGGGCAGGTCTTGGGCCTGTTACAGTAGGCCTACAAGCGTCAAATATGGAAATAACAATTGTCAGGTTAGTGGAGCAAATATTGTATATGTCAGTATTCTAGATTTAAAAATCAGCAGGTAATTGCTTAGTCTAAACAGTTTTTCAAGCATCTTTGTTGCATCTTCAGTGCAACAGCAAAATACCATGCTCTAAATACATGTGCATTTATGCAGTCTCTTAGCACCATTGCAATGCCTGTTTAATGTTTTTTATTCTTTTCATGGTATATACAGTATATTTTTTTAGAAGCAGCTTATGTTGTCTTTGTAGTGTAAATATGGCATAATGCTTTGATTACTGCTTTTGGCCTATCTGCAATACTCAGAGGAACAGAGTCTTCTGTGGTCAGCCTTGATCTGAAGCTAAATGAAAAGACTGAAAGCAAAATGACTGCTCTCTGAGATGTTTCTCACACACAGGCAATAAGCTCATTTGCTCCTTGTCCCCATCTGCCCTTTGCAGTTGTTTGCTTGAGGAACACTTGCTTGCTTGCAGCTGACTGCCCATAAAGTGTCAGGACACTAGAAGATATGGAGTTGTTTCTTTTTTATTTCATTGATTATATTATGTATATATTTATTTATCACCAAGTCTGTAAAATCTAAAATGAATGCCAAAAAGGTCAAGAACGTATGGATGCTAAATGAATGAAAATGATTAACAGACATTGTCTTCTGTGTAATTGGTTGTATCATATGTATAATCTTCAGATCAAAAAGGATTGGAGAACTGGAGAGGAGAGTGAGGGAAAAGACTGTGGCAGGAAGTAGCAGACATTTAAGATTTTAAAAGCTTTTGGCTCTCTTCCATCAGGCCACTATATATTATATACCCCTAATACAGGAGGAGATGACAGCCGACAAGATGACTCAGTTCCGGAGGCTGGCGGAGGAACGGTGCTAATTTTATACTCTTTAATGTGCGTAAGAGAGGACTGATCAAACATGAAATGTTCTCTCTTCAGTATCACAAATGACTCATCCATCACTCAATAGAGTTACATAAGACAGCCTGTTTTCATCATTTGTTGACAACACCACACATTCTTGCCGTCCTTGCACTGACTTTGAGGATCTGTCAAGCGTTCATCAGCATGTCTTGGACAGCTGGCGCCCCTTACTGGTGAAATATAAAAATATCATTTTTCTTGTCAGTTTTAGTTTTACTGTGATGCAAGTACAAAGAGTAAAGTGGGTTGTGTACAGCAGGGTACTGCTTAGATTTAGATTTAATTAAGTGCTTATTTCAAAGAAAAGACTATCCTGTATGACATTGTTCAAATAAAATGTGTATATGTTTTATAAAGCTGTGCTGTCATAATACAGTTGGTTTGGAAAGGCATTGTGGTGCAATTGAGACAATTACTGTCTTCTATTAAAGCTCTAATACTGTGATTAATTAACTCACATTGTTATGTAGTCATGTTTTCATGCATGACATGTTGTGATATCTCTGTGTCTGTATAATGATTTTACTGATTTAATGAGATTCTGTGAGCTTGTCGTGTGTACAGTAGGGGTGTGCAAAATCCAAGATATTCATATATGGTAGTTCTGGAACTAGATGTCTTGGACTTTGCAATGCAGCTCCCAGATCAGATAATTTTTTACTTTTTCTGTGTTATTCCTATTTTTCATATCTGATGGGACTATTCATCCAGTCAGATCATTCACAGACTTCAGCAGAGCAATATAATTGTTTAACTCACCTGGTACTAGGTTGCAAAAAGTTGTACAATTTCCAGTACAGGTGCATCTCAATAAATTAGAATGTCATGGAAAAGTTAATTTCAGTAATTCAACTCAAATTGTGAAACTCATGTATTAAATTCAATGCACACAGCCTGAAGTAGTTTAAGTCTTTGGTTCTTTTAATTGTGATTATTTTGGCTCACATTTAACAAAAACCCACCAATTCACTATCTCAACAAATTAGAATATGGGTACATACCAATCAGCTAATCAACTCAAAACACCTGCAAAGGTTTCCTGAGCCTTCAAAATGGTCTCTCAGTTTCACTAGTCTAAACAATCATGAGGAAGACTGCTGATCTGACAGTTGTCCAGAAGACAATCATTGACACCCTTCACAAGGAGGGTAAGCCACAAACATTCATTGCCAAAGAAGCTGGCTGTTCACAGAGTGCTGTATCCAAGCATGTTAACAAAAAGTTGAGTGGAAGGAAAAAGTGTAGAAGAAAAAGATGCACAACCAACCGAGAGAACCGCAGCCTTATGAGGATTGTGAAGCAAAATGGATTCAAGAATTTGGGTGAACTTCACAAGGAATGGACTGAGGCTGGGGTCAAGGTATCAAGAGCCACCCCACACAGACATGTCAAGGAATTTGCCTACAGTTGTTGTCAGAGGTGTCTTGCCTGGACTAAGGAGAAGAAGAACGGACTGTTGGACTGTTGCCTACTGGTCCATTTTTTTCAGATGAGAGAAAGTTTTGTATTCCGGTCTTAGGTGACTCTTGTGGAGGAGGAGGATTTTTTTTTTTTGTTCTGATGTTTGAGTGCTGAGGTTGGAGCTAAACTTTTGACTGTCCCACCTCCAAAAAGAGAGCTCATGCCCAAGTGTAGTTTAAGTCCAGCTGTGTTTTTTGTTTTTTGCAATGTGGTGTTGGTCCATTGTTTTTGAAATGCCAAGTTTGGAAGCTTCATGCTGACCAGCTTTTTAAAGATGCTGATTTCCATTTGCACCTGGCCACACTGCCAAAAGCACCTAAAGTTCATTAAATGAGGCATGGTGTTGGTGTGCTTGATTGGCCAGACCTGAACCCCAGAGAGAATCTATGGGATATTGTAAAGAGGAAAATGAGAAACAAGAGACCAAAAATGCAGATGAGCTGAAGGCCGCTGTCAAAGAAACCTGGGCTTCCATACCACCTCAGCAGTGCCACAAACTGATCCCCTCCATGCCACGCCGAATTGAGGCAGTAATTAAAGCAAAAGGAGCCCCTACCAAGTATTGAGTACATATACAGTAAATGAACATACTTTCCAGAAGGCCAACAATTCACACATTTTTTTTTATTGGTCTTATGAGGTATTCTAATTGGTTGAGATAGTGAATTTGAGGGTTTTTGTTAAATGTGAGCCAAAATCATCACAATTAAAAGAACCAAAGACTTAAACTACTTCAGTCTGTGTGCATTGAATTTATTTAATACACGAGTTTCACAATTTGAGTAGAATTACTGAAAAAAAGAACTTTTCCACGACATTCTAATTTATTGAGATGCACCTGTATGTATGTATGTATGTGCGTGTGTTTTTATGTACAGTGCGTGCATAATTATAAGGCAAGTTGATCTTCTGAATATTTTTTTCCCAAGCACAATTCACCAATTCCAAACCATATATATCTTAATAACTACTATAAATTTTGTATTTAATAATGTATAAATTATATATAATTGTCCATGAAGGCTGAAAGTGAAAAACTTTATATATTCAGGTGTGCATAATTATTAGGTAGGGTTTTTTTTAGCCAAAAAAAATTAAGCAAAAAAAAGGAGATTTAACAAAAACAATTTAATTAAATGTCTATTAGATATATTCAAAACTCATCATCTGGTTGAAATAAAAGATACAGCTGTCTGTCATCAGCACAGCAATAGTAGGAGAAGCCATGTGCCTGTATGCAGGGGCGTGTTTAGGGTTTTGGGGGCCCTCAGCAAGTGTTCCCCGAGGGCCCCCCTCTGTGGATTTTGCAATCGATTCTGGGGTAGGGATGGGTATCGTTTACATTTTATCGATACTGATATGATGCTTATCAATACAGTTATCCATACTACTCTCTATAATTTGGTGCAAAAATAAATGATGTAAAAAGATGTTGAAAATTTCAAGTTATTTTATTACTGCAGTTTACAAATGCCTCCAAGCAAACAGAAAAAGGCACATAAAGCAAATTTTTCAAATAAAAAGGCCCTTCAGAGAGAGAGAGAGAGAGAGAGAGAGAGAGAGAGAGAGAGAGAGATTTCCTCAGCATACCACAGCACAACATATTTGAACATCATGTGCATAGGAGCACAACAAAATGTAATAGAGAATTCTGTCTCTGGCTATTTTATGACAGAAATGTAAATATTGACTTCCTCAGGGAGCGGGCGTGATTTCTCCTAACAGAGAGTGTCCCTCTATGTTTTAGAGGGACTTTTTTATCTCTGTTTTTATCTACATGATAAAAAATGCTTCTTTTTAACACATAGACTTATTTATAGTGATTCCCAATCAGGATTTTTACAGACATTCATTTAGGTCCTTAGTTTCATTTTTTTAAATGGGGTGAATTCCCCTCTTAGGTGACTCTTGTGGGAGGGAGGATTTCTTTTTTTATTTGAGTGGTGGAGGGGGGAATATTTTGACTTTTCCCCGCCAAAAAATATGCAATTAAATGTTTGATCATGCTGTGTATTTTTGTTTTTACAATGGGGCAATTGTTGAGAGTGCAAACTGGAGAGCTCACGAGTGCTGAATAGTTTAAATACTGGCTAGTACAACAGGAAGAAAAACGTATTGAGCTTGTATGACGTGTCATCGCAGCTCTACCATGACAGGGTTAAAAGGAAGCGTCTTGGAGAGATAGGATGTTTAAACTCGAATGTAGAACTGGAAGTCCATAAAGTCTTCTTTTGCCCAGCCATGACTTGCTCCACACACGTCGTCTTCGTTTTTCTTTTTATTATCAAGGCATGTAATTAATAAAACTAACGCTACACGCTGTTGGCTAGCTACCATTATAGCGAGAGGGGTCACGGATTGATGACGTAAAACTCGGACAAGTCTTTCTTGAGCGTCCGTTTTTTGTCGCGTTTTACTGTCATTACAGTCTGACATTAAGACAACTGAGATCCTACAGTTTGACATGGGGATCATGTTCAGTAGTGTGACAAGCAACAATGCGACTATTAAAAATCGCACAGTGTGAGCCCGGCTTAACTCGCCATTAACACAGAAGTACAGAGATAAAACAACGCACGTATCGATAACAGTATTGTTTGTCCTCAAGCTAATCGGTAGTCCGGTATTGACCCAATTGCGCACGTCCAAAAAAATGCCAGTTCTCAATTCCCATCTGTAAAAATCTACCAGTGAGATAGGACCCAGTTTCTCCCTTGTCTAATTGTGTTCATGTCATCCAGGTGTGTCTCGTAATTAAGCTTGTTACCCCATGTATTTAAGTCAAGGTCTGTGCTGTCAAACGTATGCTATGTGTGTGTCTCCTGCCAGCTCTGTGTTAACCTGTTGGATTATTAAAGATTCTTGTTTTATGTTATCTCCTTGTCTCCTCGTTCTTTGCTCCTGACAGTAGCGGATCGTGACAGCAATACAATTGCGTGTTTAATTTAAGTCAAGTTGGTTGCCTGATTTGTGCGTGCTTGTAGTGGTAAGGCATATGAGATCAAATTAAGTAAGGAGTGAATGGAAGTCTGTAGCACAAGGCTTGTCCAGATACATGTTGAAGTCGCCAAAGATTAAAATTGGACTTTCATCCTCCGGGAATGAGGACAGGATCCAATGGTCAATGGTCATCATGCCTTAACTTTTCAATTTCTGTAGTGCATTAGTTTTTAATATTTCTGTGGCATTTAATAATTGTTGAGTTAAATCTCTTTTTTTTGCCTCATTTTATTGGTAAAATAATACCTACTTAATAATTATGCAAACCTGAATATATTAAGTTTTTACCTTCCAGCCTTCACGGACAATTACAATCTCTCACGGAAGTGAGTACACCCCTCACATTTTTGTAAATATATTATTATATCTTTTAATGTGACAACACTGGAAAATGACACTTTGTACAATGTAAAGTAGTGAGTGTAAAGCTTGTATAACAGTGTAAATTTGCTGTCCTTCAAAATAACTCAACACACAACCATTAATGTCTAAACACTTTACAAAAGTAAGTACACCCCTAAGTGAAAATGTCAAAATTGGGCCCAAAGTGTCAATATTTTGGGTGGCCACCATTATTTTCCAGCACTGCCTTAACCCTCTTGGGCATGGAGTTCACCAGAGCTTCACAGGTTGCCACTGGAGTCCTCTTTCACTGGTGGATGTTATACCCCTTTTCCACCAAGGCAGTTCCAGTGCTTATTCGGAGCCAGAGCCTAGTTTCAAACCAGTTGTTTGTCTTTCGACACCCAAAGCACCAGCTCCGAACCAGGAAAAGCGGTTTGTAAGTAGCACCAAAACATTGCTGGGCTAGAAGGAAGAACCGCTTGCGTCAGGGGCTGGGTTACCGTGACCAACACGACGACAGAAACTTTGGACCGCCATATTTGAAATAGCAGCTAAACACGAACACGTTGGATTCGCCGTGTTTGGATGCCGATTTAGGTTCGCAAATCCATGAATATCAATAGCAGCGTCCGCCATTGTTGATAGTTTGTTTAGGCTTGTTCGGGATGGATCGGCGCTGCGCCGACCGGGTGCGAGGCATCGGGGTGCTGCGGGAGCGACTGAAGAACAGACGGATCTTTATGCTTTTGGATCGCTCTCACGGTGCTTTAGTGTGTTGTGTGCCGATCGATCTGCGTGGCGCGATGCACCTTGAACAAGTCTGTTGTGTTTGGTGCTGCCGCGGCCGCACTAGTGAAATGAAATGTATTCAGTGATGTAAGACCTGGCTCTGTATTGGCTCTCTAGCCTGTGGAAAAGCAACCGGCTCTTAAAGGGCTCGCCAGTCGAACCAACTAAGATCTGGCAATAGCACTGGCTCTGAACTAGCACCTGGTTCCTGCTGGTGGAAAGGGGGTATTAGAGACCCTGTACTCCTCCATCTTCCATTTGAAGATGCCCAAAATGGGTTTATTCACCTTCCCAACAGATGCTCAATAGGGGTTTAGGTCTGACATTCTCACCAGGCATTAACCTTGCAAGCAAAGTACCATTAACGTATGTCATCTGCCGCTTTCAAGATAACGTTTAATTTAAAGCTGGTGCAGGTTTTAATCAACTAATGCAAGCAACTCTTTGATGCAAGTACATTTAGTATTAACTTTGCTTACGTTACCTAAAAAAAATTCCTGCCAAAAGTTAGCCTTGTTATCACTATTTCATCCATGTTACGTGTATCTGTGTGACATTTATATTCTAAGTCCATAGGTGACGTTGTGGGGATTCCCATTCGACGATGACAACCCCTCAGAGGACCTCAGAGGAAGCCAACCATCAGTGATTATACTGACTTAACCAAATTTTGCCATAAATGGTGGATCAGCACCTAGAGACAACCTCTACAGCCCTGACCGACAGCGGAGTCTAGGACACATAGATGAGCCCCAGAGACAGATCTCCAGTGAGGAACTCGTCACCTAGACATCCATCGGGAAAGACCTGGAACCAGTGGACCACTTACACTCTGACTTTGCTGCAGTTGGAACAAACTACTGGTTGTCTGGCGGAGGAACTGGCCCCGACTGAGCCTGTTTCTCCCAAGGTTTTTCTCCATTCTGTCACCGATGGAGTTTTCGTTTTAATGTAAGCCTCTGGCTTTGTAGTTAGGGACACTTCATTTCCAGCAAAATCATCAACTTGATCGCACAGATACTATTTAAACTGAACTGAGCTGGACAATGCCATTACTAAATTCAATAATGAAATGCATTTAGCTTGAAAATTAAGTGTTAAATCTGTCATTTTACATTATTGACACAATTTACCTATTTTGATATTGTGCAGTGCTTTGTTACAATTTGTATTTTTAAAAGCGCTATATAAATAAAGGTGACTTGACTTGACTTGACTTAGCTTTCCTACCCATAAGCTGACCATTCTTTGTTTTTATCTATTAGACTATGTTCATAAATGTTTTTTGTGAAGTGGTGTGCATAATTTTTTTGAATGTTTGAGTGACATCCGTAAATAAATTAAAATAGAGGAGTCTTGAAATTCACATCAGGTGTGATTGTGATTGTTTTAATATGTTCGGCCTGTGTCCTTTTATTTAATTGTTTGAATTAACGAGCCTTAAAATAGTTATGGGACGTAACAATCCGCCACACTAAATCCACAAATTTTATTATAAAATAGCATGCCTATGGAAATAAATGTGATCTAATATTGTTGCAATCGTTTGTTTCTAAAGCTAACTTGGACAGAGAGATGCACTAGCCTAACATTTATTGCAGTCCTGCAAGTGCTAACAATGGACTGTCATATGTTAAATCACTTCATAGTTAAAATATTTCCACTTATTATTATTATTATTACCTTTGTGGGTCCCCTGTAAACCGGTGAAATGCTAGCGGTTTAGACATTAATGGCTGTGTGTTGAGTTATTTTGAGGTGACAGAAGATGTACACTGTTATACAAGCTGTACACTCACTACTTTACATTGTAGCAAAGTGTCATTTCTTCAGTGTTGTCACATTAAAAGATATAATAAAATAATTTGATATGATAAATAAATGTGAGGGGTGTACTCACTTCTGTGAGATACTGTATATACCTGCATCACTTATAAATTATTAAATACAAAATCAATAGTAGTTATTTAGATTGATGTGGTTTGGAATTGGTAAAATGTGCTTGGTAAGAAGATAAGAAGATCAACTTGCCTAATAATTATGCATGCACTGTACATACGCATGAATGCGAACGCGCACACACACACACACACACACACACACACACACACACACACACATACATACATAGAGAAATACATAAATATAAACAATCTGCTGTAGAATCCAAGGCCACTAGGAGCGTACTACAACCTAGAATATGAAAAAACTTTTGGTGAATTAGTTTTATTAGATTTATACTAATATAACTTTTGGTGAATTAGTTTTTATACTGTTCTTTTTTTACTGAGAGGTAAATTAGCAGACGGTCCCTAAAGCAGCGAATATCAAACCTAATATCCATCGAATATTCAAACCTAAAACTAACTTTACCGTGCTAGTTTTTAACCGCTTTAAAGTGCTAGTTTTTAACCTCCGTTTTCAAGTCGGTTTTAGAGTCCAGCCCCCAACTTCAACCCAGTATGTTTTGTTCTGTTTCCTGTTTACATACCCAGTCTTAGTGTAAACACCGGGAGCTGATGTCTGTGTTCTCAGGTGCTGAACCGCAGCAGTTGACCGCTTCAGTAATGGGGAGTACAGAAGAACCGGCGGTTGTCACAGCGCAGCGTTCACCGGTTTCACCGCGGAGCGACCATATCTCCTTTCTGGAGGGACACAAGTTGTTCGTCTGGGGGGGTTGCCAGGTGAGCTCTATTAAAATAAAATTACATCGCGAATATTTTCATGCACTTAACACATAAAACGAGTAGAACTATCAAAACTATCAAAATAGTTGAGGGTTGCTCTGTGTGTTTTAGTTTAGTATGTTTACTGGACCTAGTTTGTCTGGTTGGGATTAGAGAACTTTGTTTTGCGCTTGTTTGGATTACAGTGAAAATGTGAAAAATATGAAACGATTTTTGAAATTATTATTTGTATTATTATTTAGTGTGTGGATGGACAAGAAACGTTTTTGCCCAGTGATGAGATCTGGATTTATGACACGGAGAGTGGAGTTTGGTAAGATACCATGTTTTATGTAAGAACAACTTAACTGGCTAATTTGTTTTGCCAATAATTTGCATTTCCTGAATAGCTGGACATAGCAAAAGGTGTTCCTTCAGCGAGTTTTGTTGCATATATCAAGAATGTTGTTTACTGTATTCTGCCTGCTGTGCTTGATTAAATTAATACAGGGTAGTTCCAGAGTTACCAGAGACTACCATGCCAACCCCAAACAACATTTTCCCCTGAGTTTCAATTGCATGTTTGTGTGCGGCAGGTCTCAGAGGCATATGGGCGGAGAGGTTCCTCCTGTTCTATCACAAGCTTGTGGTGCATATCTTCATGGCACACTTTACATTTTTGGGGGATGTGACATCAATAGCCACACCAACACGGTGAGCTGCTTTAGGAATGATATCGTCATAAAGCATCACATCTCAAAGGCAGAGTAACAAGTTTGTCCAGCATATGTTGTCTGTAACCTGATGTGGGAATGTGATACTGTCATAATGTGCTCTGAATGTACCAACATTTCCCTCAGACTGAGAAAAGATTGTGGGAAAATGTGTATAGTACATCTCAGTGAGATTTTGTTTAGCAAATGTAGATGTCCACCACAAATAGGTTTTGCTCTGTGCACACTATAGGAAGTTGGATGTACTGTAGTGCAATTCAAGGTTTATTACTCTAAGCAAATATGACTGAACAAAGCCTCAGTTGAAGGAAACTACGCCCCAAAATTTCTGGAGAATGTTTTTCTTGCTGCTCTGCCATGGACTTGGAGAGAGAACAAAGACATAATGTCATTGCACTTCCCTCCATACAAATTTTATTTTATTCCAGCTTTTTGATCATTCAATATCCTAGTATTTTAGACACATCCACCTAAAATGCAATCTAAATACCCTGCTCAAGATTTAAGAAATTGTGGTAAAAAAAAAGCTTTTTGGGCTTCGTTTTAAAGCTGCTGGTGGCATTTCTGTGGTGCATACATTCTCATTGCTTCCATTTAAGACTATGTTGCTGGTGTTATGACAGATGTATTGTGTTGACCTGTTGGGCATGGAATATAGCTGGAGAAAAGTGACCGACACAGTGGGAGGGACACCCTCTCCCAGGATCAGACATTCCTGCTGGGTCTACAGAAACAGGTAAGGAAAAACATGCTAACTGCACTGTCTATACAGATATACAATACAGTGATTGCATAATCAGATTTTTATAGTATGACTATTCTAGTTACTAAAGTCAGTCACTAAATTAAATTTAGTCACTAAAGTTAAAGGACCATGCTTTGAAATAGGTGTATTGCAACGGCAAATTGGGTAATGCAATTACAGTAATGAAAATGCTAATGATGCTTATAATTGCTACATAATAGGAAGCTGTTGCTATGGAGTCACAGATTTATAACAGCTGGTGTCATTCATAGGCCTAGCTGGGTGAGCAGAAAGATCTTGAAAAAATATACAATACAGTGATTGCATAATCATCTGGACTATTCAACAGTCGGTCAGATTAACAAAGTTAAAGGACCATAACGAGTAATGAATGAATAATGATGCAAGGATAAATAAAGCAAGCTGTTGCTATAGTAATAGGAATTTTATAACAGCTGGTGTCATTCATAGGCTCATCTACTTTGGTGGATATGGGTGCAAAACAGTCAGAGAGGTCAACAACTCCAAGAGCTTTATGGTTGACGAGACTAGCTGGGTGAGCAGAAAGATCTTGAAAAAAATGTACGGATACAGTTGTTGTACAGAAGTAGAGTTAAATCATCTGGACTTTTTACAGGCAACAGTCGGGTCAGATTTGTTACAATTTTGGGGTTGGAATAATGAAGTGCATATGTTTGAACCAGAGTCAGCCACATGGACCGAACCACAAACCCAGGTAAAAGAACAAGGATAAACAAAGCAATTTTTTATATTAATAGGGACATTTTATATATATATATATTTATTTATTTTACTTCATCTCAGCCATAAAAATTGCTTAATGACAGTATACATTGTCTTGTTTTCCCTGCTGTATGGTTCCACTTCTTGCAGGGCCAGCCTCCAGAGCCCCGGGCCTCACATGCCAGTACTACTTTAGGTCATAAGGGCTATATCTGTGGAGGCCTGGTAAGACATTTAAACCTTGATCTTCCCAAACTTATATTTTCAGCTTTATTAGGTAGACCCTGGTGCAGATGTGATATCAGGCTCTGTATATAAACTGCTGCTCCATTTGAAAACAGGTGATGGAGATTTAGTGCCAATCACGGAACCGGCTTTAGGGGCTATTTACGCCTGGTCATTTCATGCGTTTTTTCTGATCGGATAGCTATCCAATCCTGAAAAGACCAGGTGTAAATGCCCTCCGAAACGCATTCGAGATGGATATATATCTGATCACTCAAACCGCTTCAGGAGGTGGTCTGGGCCGCATTCCAGACGAAACTGGACAAGTGCAAATGCATCTGGTTGTTGAAATCACATATGCTAATTTTACTCCTCCCAAAATATTAAAATAATAGACGTTTTATAGGCTATATGGCATGTTATAGTCAGATACGACAGCGCTAATGCAACAAACATCACTCATAATCGGATGAGTAACTGAGTATCTCTTCAGCAAGCCGACACGCAAACTGCCGCGAATGAAACTGTTCATTATTTTTAAGGCACTCTTAAGTTTTTTTTATAAATACTGTAATAATAATAGTTCAAAGTATGAATAGCTTTTAGTCAGATAACATAGAGACAAGACACCTCGGCCCGCTTTACATTTTTCCCAATTAAACAGCACCTTTGTTTTTATTGCTGTGTAGAACTACATTAGATGCATTTTTTTATATACATTTTATAAACAATTTATTTGTTCCCCGCACTTCATTTGAGCTCGAGCATGTGTTTTCACATAGAGGTTTCAAGATTTAAATCTAGATTTAAATGAAAAAAGACATGACCTGAAGTTTTATTCGTATCCAAAATGAGGAGATATGAATATCAGGAGAGCTGAACACTCTGTGCAGTGCATATTTCATTCATACTCGAAGCCAGAGGGTGCTTTCGCGCAGAAGCTTATGACATGCAGGACATGCTATAGCTGCTGCTGAGCTGAATAAAAAGCAGAAACGTTTGTACTGATGAAACGTGAAGACAATAAACACACGATTGCACAAATATATGGTTTATGTGTGCTTTTCAAGTTATCTTCAGGTAATAAATACATAAATAAACCATATGGAAAAACGCAGTACTGATTGACATATAATTTATTATAGAAACTTTAAAATATATTTCCTGAATTATTCTGTGATTAAAAATGGGAAAAAGGGCACTTTGGGCATCACGGAGAAAAGGCACCCCCTCTGCACGTGCCTGAAATAGGCTGAATCATGTATTAGAGAGTAAGGGAGGGTTAGCACCTTATCTATATGGTTTTAGACAAGGTCGTTCAACATTGGATGCATTAATAAAGACAGATGTCAAGAAAGCTATAATAATGAAAGAGGGTTTAGTAGCAGTTTATTTTGATATTGAAAAGGCATACGGCATGATGTGGAAAGAAGGTTTACTAATAAAATTGGGAAAAATTGGAATTGAAGCAAGAATATATAACTGGGTTTTAAGTTTTGGGTGGGAAATAAATTGTCACAGATAGTAAGTGTGGAGAAGAGTGTACGCATTTTGCATCCAGGATATAATCTCCAAAATGACTCTAACTCAGAGGAGACGTTACGGTGCCTAAATGTTGAATAAAGTCATTATTTTTGTTTTATTTCCATACTAAAAGTATTCTCGTCACTTCATAACGTTACGATTGAACCACTGATGGCAGATGGAGTATCCTGGCGATGCTTTTCATACTTTTCTGGACCTTGACAGTGTTATTTATTTAGCAGTCAATGGGACAGTCACAAGCCTCCCAGTTCTCATTCAAAATATCTTAAATTGTGTTCCGAAGACGAATGAAGCTTTTACGGGTTTGGAAAGTGAAAAATGACAAAATTATAATTTTGGGGTGGAGTATACCTTTAAGTATGTGAATTGGGACACACCTAGAGTGTGCCTTTAAGCTCTGGTTGTTATACAATAAATATAATACTATATTGTTCCGGCATACATTTAAGGATGTCACAGAATTCACATAGAGTGTTTGTTATGTTTTTCCTTTAATAATGTTTCGTTGCCTGTGGTTGGGTTTTCCCCTTTAAGAGTTACGATGTTTTGTGAGTTCAGTAAAAACTATTGCCTGTTCACAGCTTTTCACCCAATTTTGGTGTCGTCTGTGTTCATTTAATCACACGAACACCTACAATATCATGTTACTTTCCTCATGGAATACTGAAAATTCTGTCATTTCAGGAAATGCAGATGATAGACATTCATTGTTTAGATCTGGTAACATGGACATGGACACAAATGTAAGTAATGCTTTTCTCTGAGTAACTGACCTGATTACATTGTTCAACTTTGATATTGTGCTCTTTTTTTAATGAATAATCTACAAAAAGTGCTTCTGACCGTTAAACAGTTTTTCCTGCACAGATAAAGGAGCATGCTTGCTATGGAAAAGTAAATGTTAGCAGAGCAGCACTCTCACAACCTCATTTTATTAAACAAATATGTATATTTGCTAAAGAAAATGGGAATACCACAATGTTCTCATATTTCTATTCAGTTGTTTTGAGTAGTTTAGCACACATATTCTCAACAAGCTGCAGATTGCATTATCTGTAGTACAGTGCAATATGAGTTAAATACAGAAGTTCAATACTTATGTTCATGTTTTTCAAAATGTTTGGTATATGATATTTATGGAAAGGCCTTTTAGTGCTGTCTTAACCACAGTTCGCATATCAGCATAGATGTTAACAGGTAGACATTTACATTTAGTAATTTAGCAGACACTTTTATCCAAAGCGACTTACAATTGAGGAATACAATAAGCGATACATTATAAAGAGGCAAACAGTGACAGGAAGTGCTTGTAATACAACATTTCAGGCATTGTTCAGAGCAAAAACTAGCTAGACAGGGAGAGGTTAAGGAAAGAGAGCAAAGGTGTTTTTTTTTTTTTTTTTTTTTTAAGAAGTAGTCAAGTGATGACGGAAGAGATGAGTTTTCAGGTGTTGCTTGAAAATTGTCAGGGACTCAGCATTCCGGATGAGGGTTCATTCCACCAGCCAGGAACGGTGAATGAAAATGTTCTGGAGAGTGATTTTGTGCCTCTCTATGATGGCACCACGAGGCGTTGCTCACTTGCAGATCTCAGACTTCTGGAGGGGATATAGATTGTCATAAGGGAGTGGAAGTAGGCGGGTGCTGAGCCTGTGGTTGTTCTATATGCAAGCATCAGTGTCTTGAACTTGATGCGAGCTGCAACCGGGAGCCAGTGCAGGGAGACAAAGAGAGGTGTAACATGGGCTCTTTGAAGACCAGTCGTGCCGCTGCATTCTGAATCATCTGTGAAGGTTTGATTGTGCATGATGGATGTCCAGCTAGAAGAGCATTGCAGTAGTCCAGTCTAGAAATGACAAGGGCCTGGAAAAGAAGTTGTGCTGCATGCTGTGTAAGAAAGGGCCTGATCTTTCTGATGTTGTGCAATACAAACCTGCAGGATCGAGCAGTTTTTGCAATGTGGTCTGTTTACACAGCAGTGACAACCACAACTATAAGTGTGTCTAAAAAAGTATATACTAAAATGAAGCTTACTTCTGTTGTTGTGCTTATATAGTGTATTATTTCATTGTAGATCCATCTATTGTTATTATGTGAACAATTTAAAGACATTGAGGAACAGTCAAACTGTTCATGATTCATAGAAGTCATGCAATTGCTACTCTTTTTGAACCTAGAGAACATCAGGCTGCTTATCTCCCAAGGGGCCGCACTCTTCACACACTAACTGCCGTCTCAGATGACACACTCTTCCTGTTTGGAGGCCTCAGTACTTCTGGGGAGGTCCTCAGTATGTTTATGTCGAGATTTTAGAAACTACAGTATGGAAGAAAAATAATGACAAGGGCTTGCATTTTTAGGGGCTGAAATAGTTGTTTAAGTTGAATTTCAATTTAAAACATTTCACACACATTTTCATAATTTAAAAATTCAATAATCCGTATTCACCTTCCAGAGTTAAGTTCCGAAATAATCAGTCTGTTTAATAATGTATAATATTCAACAGGCAATTTTCAGTCCATTTTATTTCACTTTACAAATTCGCTTCCACAAATTCAGTGGTTCCAATTTGGCAGGAAATTCAGCATTTCAAATTGTGAAATTTTGCACAAAACGAACTACTCTGAGAAGTTGAAAAAATTGCTTTCAGCAAATGATCCGGTGTCAGTATGGACTGGTCTGAGGAACATCACCATGTACAAGACACCTCCCCCACAATCTGTGGAGAATTAACAACTGACTGATGATCTCAATGTGTTTTACTGCTGATTTGAAAAGGCCAGACTGACACCCAGCACCCTCTCTGATCTGCACTCAACACATTCACCTACCCTACCCTCCCTCCGTCCCCCACCACTCAACCTGTGCTTAAGGTCTGTGTAGAGAATGTGAACCGGGTCTTCAAAAAAACTGATATCTAGGAAAGCTTCAGGACCAGACGGTATTTCACCTGCCTGTCTAAAAGTCTGTGCAGACCAACTGGCCCCCATCTTTACACAGATCTTCAACAGATCTCTGGAGCTACCACCAGGCGCGGACTGGCCATTGGCAGCAGCCTGGTGGCTGATTTGGCCCGCTGCCCTGTTTTTTGTTTAATTATTATTATATATTTTTTTGCCTTCCCAATGTGCCAAAGTGATCATTTCCGATTGTGGCATTCCCTAATAAATCGATAATAAATCATAAATATGTTAGTTTTTGCTGGCAGCGCCGTGCTTCACGTCTGTTCCTTGCCTCCATCAAACGGCGATGCGCGGGACTTGAGGAAGTAGGGCCTAGATGAAAAGGCAAGAAGAAACCATGGCCATGGGAACTAGGGGTGTTGAGGGTGCTGCAGCATATTCCTTGGCCTGAGATATTCCTTGTGCCCCTCGATCATCCCCAATATAGCCTACTTGATTTTTGTGATAGTTTTGTGGTTAATTATAGACCTATATTAAACTAACCAGAAATATACAGCTGTATTTTTCTTGTGCGCCTTGCGGCGTGCGTTCCACATCCTGCGCCCACATCTTCCCCTCACTGAATATCATGTGAAATAAGATTCAGACTTGTAAAAACCATTTATGTCTTTGTGCTTTTTATGAGCTGTCTTCCGAAGCTTTCTCGCTTCTCAAGACGGCCACCGACAATCACATAAACACAGCTCTTTAACTGCGCGAGTCTCTGGTCAAACGCGCTCATTGTAGCCGAATGTAATCTATTAGCCTACCATATTATGTCACAATAAGACTGAATTTGTATTTAACCTGATCACGTTTAATAAAATAAAAAACATGTCTGCATGTCCACGATTATTCTACTATCAAAGAAAATCACTGAATTCAGTCCAGCATGAGTCTTTTTAGAGCACTCTAAAAAAGCTCCAGTTAGCCTATAATAAGTGAAGCTGTCTGCAGTGTAGGATGAATGAATCTCTTATTTTAGTACATTTGATTTTTGACGATGTTAATATTTAGTAAATTCCCCTTACATAAAATAAATATTAAATAAACGATTGAACTAAAATCCCAAAAGCACAAATATATATTGGTTCACATATAACTCTGTCTTCATTCATTTGCATGTTAATCTATAAGAGTTTGGGCTGATTAATATTAGGATTTTGTCTAAAATCCCCCAATGTGGCCCTGCCCCAACATCAAGCCCCGCCCACCAGCACCCCCCAGATAAAATATGTTCCCGCGGCTATGGAGGAAACAGTTAAATGTTGTGATATTACTAACATGTTCAGGGCTTCAAGTGCAGGTCAGTTTAATCTGTAATACGCTACTGTAGTTTTGTCTTTATTAAATAAACAACTATGTAAAATTTCAGCCCCTAAAAACGCAAGCCCTAAAAAAAGGCATCAAAATGCAAGCACTGTTAATGCAATTAATAATTTTTTCAGTTAGTGCAATTCAACATGCTTTTTTTTCAAAGACATTTCTCATTATTTTTCTTCCATAGAAACAGTCATATCTATAATTATAACCATCACATTTTTTGCAAACATTCCATATTTCTTTTGTTTAGGTGATGGGTGGGAATTTGACACTAAAACAAGGGAATGGAGAGAGAAAGACCACGCACATAAAGACAAGCCCAGGTATTTAGTATTTTTGGATTTTGTATGAGCCATTTGTGTAGAAACAAAATGTATATACAATTTTTTTTTTTATTGTTTTATGCTATTTTCCATAAACCAAATTCTCAGCTTTCAATTTATTTTATCTTTATTACAAAGGTAAATGTCATTTTGATGTTTTTAATGTGGCGTTACAGATTGTAATAGCTGCATTTCAAACATCGGCACAAAGCGTGCATTACCTGTAGATATCTTCCACTTTACTACTGGTTATACTTGCACAAACAATATTGGTTTAATATACTATATATGCTGAAGAAGACACACTGCAGCTTACTGAAATGTATTGTCTGTCATGTTTAGGAAAATAGCTTGTAAACAACATGTCTTTGCAAAGTACTTTGCGTATTTGTACGGAGCCCCTTAAGGGACATGGATAATTCGGGGTGAGTGGAAAAAATTTGCGGTTGGAGGAACAAATATTTTTCAAATGTTTGGGATCCCTTGCAAAACTTTTGCATGCGAAGATATTTGCATTCTCTCACAAAACCAGTTGAGTTCAGACAAACTCTTCCTGTTTACTTGACAGCTTGCAGTGGCTACAGCTCCGTGTGTTCACATGGACAAATATGTTTGTCGGTGCTTAGTTCAAGGCATGGTTTTGGGACATTCTAAAACGCTTAATGTGGCTTAATGTTTTAAAACTGTGACATTGGAGGACCAAATTCAATACTAATAAATGCTGATCAAATTATTAGGCTATTATTAATGTATTTATTAATAATATTAGCCTACTATTAATAAAGCAGAATAGCCCAGAATATGAACGCAACCCCCTGCACATTAAGCTTTTTCTCCCCCATAAAACGATTAAGGTAGCTAATGAATTAAGACGGTGATTTAAAAATATCAAATCTATTTACAGATTTTTCTCCCCGGCAGACAAAATATTATAAAAAATGCGTATCGTGCAATTCAGCTCATATTTTGAGCTTGCATGTACACAGTAGCCTACATATTGTTAATACATATATAATATAGCATTTTTGGTCTTTTTTATCATCTTTATTTGGCCGCGTTCAGCATTTTATGAACCACTGCAAGCTGTTACGTTCTTGAACTCAAGTATAATTTCTAAATAAAGTTCAAAATAAAAACTTTATGAACTGCTCCATTGTGAACATACACATGAACCTTTCATTAGCTTAAAAGCGTTTTCTATGGGGGAGAAAAGGCTTAAAGTGCAGGGGATTGCGTTCTGAACATGCCTTCATATTCTGCTTTATTAATAGTAATATTATTAATAAGGTTATCAATATTTGGCAATGGCTATTTGCACTAAGTGAAAATAACAATGGGTTCTATTTACACTGTTAAAATAGTAGGATTTTCTGCTACTTATAATACTTATTGCAAATAGATACAATTATCTGCACCTCAGTATTGTAGTACATTAAAACAGTATGCAGTAATTACATATTGAGTGTAAATTATAGTTTTAATTCAATTTATTAAATATATGCTGCCTTATTGGGACAATAAGCCCTCCCTACACCTAACCCTAACCGATACTTTTTTAAACGTTTCAATTATTTACTTAATTTCTATTGAAAATAAATGCCTTTCCGATATGATATGATATGATATGTTATGATATGATATTTGAAAAGGGAGGAAAAAAAAGTTTGCCAGAAGGCAGATTCGAACCAGGGTTGATCGTGTTGAAAATCGTAGAAGACACGCTGTGTTCTCTGCGCCACTGGAGCTGATGATCAATAGCTGTCTATTTTGACTATACCAATCACACATTGGTAGGTGGAGCTAGTGTAAATAGCCTCTGCCAACAAGGTGGGCTGTTTGCACTTTGTGAAAATAGACACTCCATTAATATTTACCTAATATTTTTCATCAGTATTTATTACGATCGAATTTGGTCCTCCAATGTCACTGTTTTAAAACATTAAGCCACATTAAGCATTTAGGCCACATTAAGCATTAAGCACATTAAGCTGTTCCTGTGGCTCAGTGGTAGAGCATTGCGTTAGCAGTGCAAAAGGTTGTGGGTTCAATTCCCAGGAACACATACTGACAAAAAATGTATAACCTGAATGCACTGAAGTCGCTTTGGATAAAAGCGTCTGCTAAATGCATAAATATAAATGTGAGAATTTTAGAATGTTCCAACAGCGTGCCTTGAACTAAGTACTGACAGTATTTCTTTATATATGAATCCAAATTCAAAATATAATCTATGAACCGCTCCATGTGAACACACGGAGCTGTAGCCACTGCAAGCTGTCAAGTAAACAGGAAGAGTTTGTCCGAACTCAACTGGTTTTGTGAGAGAATGCAAATATCTTCACACGCAAAAGTTTTTAGTTGGAATGCGAAGTTTCTCAAGGGAATGCAAAAGTTTCTCGAGGGAATGCAAAAGTTTTACAAGAGAACACAAAAAAATGAATAAAAATAATATTCTCACCACCATGTCCCTTAAGGGGCTCCTTAGTATATGTGCTTTTGTTTGATCTTGTGGATTATTAGTTTGCCCTTTTTAGTTTCCTCATTGTTTCCAGCTGTTTTGTGTATATTCTAATGCCTGTGTTTCTAAAGTTCTTTGCCAGATCTTGTCCATGTATGGCTGTAGTGGTAGTGTTCCTGAGTTAATTAGTTTATCCATGCGTCCGCACTTACATATAATCAGATTAAGCAGATATTAAGCATATTTGGCATTCCGTCCTGAGGGAGGGCTCCGAGCTCAGAATATAGCCCGAACCCAGAGAACAAATGAGCCAGAAAATACATTTGGCCATTAATCCCCCAAAATTGCGTGCCATTAAGAGAAACAGGTTGGAGTTTGTGAGGAGGAGGTAGGGCGACTGGGAGAGCCCATGCCCATTACAAAACATTAGAGGGAGGGCTCACGCTGCATCCGATGGGAGCAGAATCTCACTGCATCGGACAGGAGAGCCCTAACTGTTGTTGAATAAAGGAGCATGATGCAAAACATCAGATGGAGGGCTCTCACTACATTGGACAAAAGCAGCAGCTCGCAGCTTCACCTGTCATTGAGTAGGGAGCATCGGATGGGAGAGTCCTACCTGCCTTTGAATAAGAAACATGATTCGAAACCTTAGACAAGGGATCTAGTGCTGTCTAATGATTAATCGCATCCAAAATAAAATGTTTAGTTTACATAATATAAAAGTGTGTACTGTGTATATTTGTTATGTATAGGCTATAAAATACACATATGCATGCATATATATATATATATAAGAAAAAAATGTTTTGTATAAAAATATATGTATATTTAATATAAATATATACATGTAAATATTTTTTTATATATACTGTGTATGTGTGTATTATAGATATACAGTACACACACTTATATATACAATGTAAACAAAAAATTATTTTGGATGTGATTAATCGCAATTAATCATTTTACAGCACTAGCTCACACAGCATCGGACAGGTCAACACTTTCGGAAGTCCGACAGATGCACGATTGCAGATTTGGTCTCCTTGATTGAGTTGGAAGACCCGCGCAGCATCCAATGGGAACGGGGAAGCTTGGGTAGGCCCCACCTGTAAACTGTTGGGAGAGCTCAACCAGCATTTCGAAGGGGCAGGGGGAAGATTTTGGTAAAAATTGGCCCTATTGATGCCACCGAACGGGGACCCCACACTACAACGTGAACAGGGGCCCCCTGTAAATAAAAAGGGGCAAGCTCTCACTGCATTCGAACGGGTATACTATGAAAATTATAAATTAAAAGTACAAGAGTAAATGAGAAAGTGCTCGTTGCCGCTGCAGTGAGAAATGTAAAGATGCAAAGAAAGAAGAAAGAGTGATCCTGCTGGAGTGAAAGTAGAGATCACTAGTGCAGTAGTGATGAAAGGCAGATGAGAAAAAGAAAAGGCACTTCTGTGGGAGCTGAGATCTTTTAAAAATTTAAGTAAAGGTTCTTTAAAAAAACTTTGTTTTCTCACATTTCACAATATTAGGTGGGTAGGCTTTTGTATTTATGTACATTTAAGTTGCAGTAAAATTATTTACTTTTTTAAATCTAGTGGTCAAATCTACTGGCTGATGATTTGGGTGCATTGTTTAGGCAATAATATGAAATACAAATACATATCAGTTAGTACTAGTAGCAACACAATTAGAAAGCAGAGACCTGCATCAAAATAATGGTCCAAGTCATAGGATGATGGTGATATAGATTAGGCTTGCATTAGTGATTTGTACCCATTTCCTCCCTCAGGTTATGGCATTCTGCTGATAAAGGGAGAGACGGTGATGTAGTCATTTTTGGAGGAAGCCAGACCTACCTCTTTGAAATGGATTCGGTATGTACAGCTTAATCTACAACAGAAGGCTTGTATTCATAAATAGATGAGCTGCAGATTCATAAATACATTTACATATTCATCGCTGAAATATTCAGAGACTCTGATTCTACTTTAAAAGATAAATGGGCTCTGTTAGTTTGAACCGTAATCCTTGGCCTCTGAGCAGTACACCCATGTTCATTGCAAAAATAAATGCCTGCAGATTAAGCAGGGCAAAGAGCATTGAACATACTGTACCAGACATGAGTTTACTAGTGAGCATTAACTCAGCAATTGTGTGACACATTAGCTCAGAGCTCTCTGCAGACTTTAATTAGCTGTGTTGCGGGAAGAACAAAATGACAGATACATTGAGTGTGGCGTCAGATCTCGGAAAGGCTTTTATTGAACAAAAATTATTTATCCCAAAGGGGATAAAGTGTCCAAAATAAACAGGGGATCTGGTGTCCTCGTCATGCTGCGGGGTTTGTGAGGGAGGGGCAGTGTTCTGAAAGGAGGGGTCCAGGTAAGGGGCGGAGACTGGCGGCCAGGTAAGGGGCGTTGGCTTCTCCTGTGGCTTCGTCTAACTCTTGGCCTACGGTGCTTGACGGGACTGGTCGGCCCGGCATCCTGGCCTGACGGCCGTATCATGGCTGCGGAAGTCCGCTCCCTTCCCGGAGCCATGAGGACAGCAGCGTGTATGCATGTGGAAGAGACCGGACTCTCGTGGACAGTGTTGGGGAGTAACTAGTTACATGTAACGGAATTACATAATTTAATTACAAAATAAAAGTAATTGTAATCAGTGTAATTAAATTACAGTTACTTATGAAAATGTTAAGGATTACAAAAGGGGTTACATCTGATTTTTTTTAAACACACTCCCACAGATTTAATTGATGTCTTTCATAAATTGCAGTGACTGCTCTAAAATATGTAACACCAATGTTTCAGAAGTTTATAACATGCTTCTCCGATAACTCTTTTCTATATCGGTTTATATATATGCTTTATTTTTTAAGATTAACAGTTTTTTTCGAAGACATTGTTAGATCCAGTGTTTCCTGTCATAGCTATGCAAAGATTTGATTAAAAAACAGTATCATAGCTATTATTAATTAATAAATATTATTATTATTGTTATGATTTAAAATCTGTATTTAACCTCAACATGATTTTAAAGTAAGTCTGATTTTGTGGTGGCTATGCCACAAAGGGGACATCGGATGGCCATTTTCCACAAGGTGGTAGGATTCTTTAGGGTCTTCTTGAAATGGTCTCAGTGGTCGTGTAAAGCGACACCCTTTTTACCTTGTCAAAAACAGCTCTGTTCACAGCAACTTGTTTCACTGCATATCTATTTATATGCTAATGAGCTCTGCTCTCCCCGCCCCTCTCTTCTGTGGAAGTGATCCAACCTTGAGTTTGAACTTTTTAACAAAACCTGCCTTGAATTGTCCCTCATTCAGAAAACAGTCTGGAGTAAAATGATTTGCACAGCCAGACATAAATAAATTTAAAGAAAGTGAAGTGACGTGTGGCCAAGTATGGTAACCCATACTCAGAAATTGTGCTCTGCATTTAATCTATCCAAGTGCACACACACAGCAGTGAACACACACACACACACACATGCGCGCACACACACCGAGAACACACACCCAGAGCAGTGGGCAGCCATATTATTTTGGTGCCCGGGGAACAGTTTGGGGTTTGGTGCCTTGCTCAAGGCTCTCAGCTCAGTCGTGGTATTGAAGGTGGAAGAGAGCGCTGGTTATTCACTCCAAAATCAAAATGGCTTGATAACAAAACAATTTAGGTTTTGGGAGATTAAAAAAATGAGTGAATTTCTATCATTGTAGGGTGGTTGTGTCCACAAACTGCTTAGACACATTTATATGATATTTTTAATCCAATGTCTCCTTTAAATTTAAAATATTATAATCTTAATTCAAGTGATGAAAGATTTTGAAAGCAATCAGTGTTGAGTGCATTTACATTTTACATTTATGCATTTAGCAGATGCTTTAATCCAAAATGACTTACAGTGCATTCAGGCTATACAATTTTTGTCAGTATGTGTGTTTCCTGGGAATTGAACCCACAACCTTTTGTGCTGCTAACACAATGATCTACCACTGAGCCACAGGAACACACTTGTTTGAACATGTTTGAAAATGATTAACTGTTGAAAACATTAGACATTTAGAAAAGTAATCAAAAAGTAATCAAATGTAATCAGTTACATTACTTTAATAAAGTAATTGAAAAGTTATTACATTTTAAGTAGGGTAACTTGTAAACTGTAACCTATTACATTTACAAAGTAACCTTCCCAACACTGCTTGTGGAGAGGCACGCTCGGCATTTAAACAGCGGTGATGAGGCTCTATTCGGTTCACGTGTGCCTCGTCACATGCCGCCAGCCCTGGCTGTTTCAGCGCCCCTCCTCTCTCACACACCCACTCCCTTCGGGAGCATGTTGAAAGACGGCGAATAAGGGACGGGGTGGTGATGATAGTAAGGGGGAGGCAGCCAACTCGTCACAGCTGGTATATATATATCCAAGATCATGGATTGGTTTAACCCTTGTTTTTATGAGTCACAGTCAAAGCAGATGAACTTTATCTGGTAATTGAGAACAATATTTGTACTTACATTGTTTTTTTCTCTGTAGGTTGTAGTTCTCAGGTCTCCCTCTCAGAATCACTGTGCAGATGTACTGGTGTTTCAGACTCAACCGTACTCCCTGTCAAGGTAAAAAAAACACATCCTACTTACACACTACAAAAAAAACAGCTCATAAAATAATTAAGTTTAGGAATGACTGTATTTATGTCTATAGTTGTTTGATAAAGGAATATACTGGACCTCACAGAAGTGAGTATACCCCTCACATTTTTGTAAGTATTTTATTATATATTTCATATGACAACACTGAATAAATTACACTTTGCTACAATGTAAAGTATTGAGTGCACAGCTTGTATAAGAAGTGTAAATTTGCTGTCCCCTCAAAATAACTCAACACACAGCCATTAATGTCTAAACCACTAGACACAAAAGTGAGTACACCCCTAAGTTAAAATGTCCAAATTGGGCCCAATAAGCCATTTTCTCTCCTCGGTGTCATGTGACTCAGTGTTACAAGGTCTCAGGTAGGGCTGTGACGGTGGCAGATTTTTACCACCACGGTGGTAATGGACCAACTACCGCCGGTGGTGTGGTGTTATATATGATATTTGTCATCCCAGAAGGAAGTCTCTCTTCTAAAGATGATGCACAAGAAAGCCCGCAAACAGTTTGCTGAAGACAAGCAGACTAAGGACATGGATTACTGGAACCATGTCCTGTGGTCTGATGAGACCAATATAAACTTATTTGATTCAGATGGTATCAAGCGTGTGTGGCGGCAACCAGGTGAGTAGTACAAAGACAAGTGTGTCTTGCCTACAGTCAAGCATGCTGGTGTGTCATGGTCTGGGGCTGCATGGGTGCTGCTGGCACTGGGGAGCTACAGTTCATTGAGGGAACCATGAATGCCAACATATACTGAAGCAGAGCATGATCCCCTCCCTTCGGAGACTGGGCCGCAGGGCAGTATTCCAATGTGATAACGACCCCAAACACACCTCCAAGACGATCACTGCCTTACTAAAGAAGCTGATAAAGGTGATGGACTGACCAAGCATGTCACCAGACCCTATTGAGCATCTGTGGGGCATCCTCAAACAGAAGGTGGAGGAGCGCAAGGTCTTTAACATCCACCAGCTCCGTGATGTCGTCATGGAAGAGGAAGAGGACTCCAGTGGCAACCTGTGAAGCTCTGGTGAACTCCATGCCCAAGAGGGTTAAGTCAGTGCTGGAAAATAAAGGTGGCCAACCAAAATATTAACTCTTTGGCCCAAATTGGACATTTTCACTTAGGGGTGTACTCACTTTTGTGGCCAGCGGTTTAGACAGTAATGGCTGTGCGTTGAGTTATTTTGAGGGGACAGCAAATTTACACTGGTATGGCACTTTTCCATTGCATGGTATGGCACGGCACGTTACGGTTCATTACGGATCACTTTAGGGTGGTTTTCCACTGGGTACCGTACCAGATACCTGGTACTTTTTTAGTACCACCTCGGCCGAGGTTCCAAGCGATCCGTACCGTTACCAAAACGTGACGTGTGAACTCTACTGATCACTGATTGGCCGGAGAAAATCGTTATTACTGCGTCACTGAACTTGCGACAAGAGACCCAACATATACCCGCTCGATTTACATCAGCACAGCCAGCGAAGGATCGAACACAACTTTTGTTTGAACAAACTCACCTTTTTGTATCAACCAAAATATAGTTTCGTTGTGTGTTGAGGAAGTACAGACGTTCCTCTCGTTGATAGCCGAGGAGCGGATCCAGCGAGAGCTTGATGGGCGCGATGCCGAAGGAAAAAGCCTTATGTATATACTTTTGCACTTTGTATATAAAAAAAAAAATGTTTTCTGTTTATATTTTTACCTTTGTATCTGTTTTGCTTCAATTAAAAATAATCTGATCGAGTAAGTGTACCTCCAGACTATATTAAACATGTATTATTGTATGAGCACGTAATGAACCTCTTGAAAAAGACTAATGATTAATGCCATGATGATACAAACCAACACATAAATAAAAAAACAAGGGATACATTGTAAGTTTTGAAATATTCAAAAGTTTATTGATAATTCACACAACATTCTACATGAATAGTTAACTATTCAAGTAACGCAGCACACCAGCCCTCCTCCTCTACAGCCCGTGGCACTGCCACCAGTCTCTGCTGCTGGGGGTAAATCTCAAGCATTTTCATAGCCTTCTCCATTGCTGTTAAAAACATCCACATTCCGTCGATATGCTCCTTTATTGTGTGTTTGTTTGTGGCAAACAGTAGAGGCGGCGCAACTATAACGACACGTGAATTATCCCGCCCACTCTAAAGTGGTACTAAACTGCCGTGGAAACGCGAACCGAACTGAGCCGTGCCGTGCCGTAACGAGCCGTGCCGAACCGAGTCGTACCACGCAGTGGAAAAGCGCCATTATACAAGCTATACACTCACTACTTTACATTGTAACAAAGTTTAATTTCTTCAGTGTTGTCACATGAAAATATATAATAAAATACAGGTGCATCTCAATAAATTAGAATGTCGTGGAAAAGTTCATTTATTTCAGTAATTCAACTCAAATTGTGAAACTCGTGTATTAAATAAATTCAATGCACACAGACTGACGTAGTTGAACTCTTTGGTTCTTTTAATTGTGATGATTTTGCCTCACATTTAACAAAAACCCACCAATTCACTATCTCAACAAATTAGAATATGGGGACATGCCAATCAGCTAATCAACTCAAAACACATACAAAGGTTTCCTGAGCCTTCAAAATGGTCTCTCAGTGTGGTTCACTAGGCTACACAATCATGGGGAAGACTGCTGATCTGACAGTTGTCCAGAAGACAATCATTGACACCCTTCACAAGGAGGGAAAGCCACAAACATTCATTGCCAAAGAAGCTGGCTGTTCACAGAGTGCTGTATCCAAGCATGTTAACAGAAAGTTGAGTGTAAGGAAAAAGTGTGGAAGAAAAAGATGCACAACCAACCGAGAGAACCGCAGCCTTATGAGGATTGTCAAGCAAAATCTATTCAAGAACTTGGGTGAACTTCACAAGGAATGGATTGAGGCTGGGGTCAAGGTATCAAGAGCCACCCCACACAGACGTGTCCAGGAATTTGGCTACAGTTGTCGCCAAAGGCGTCTTACCTGGGCTAAAGAGAAGAACTGGACTGTTGCCCAGCGGTCCAAAGTTCTCTTATCAGATGAGAGCAAGTTTTGTATTTCATTTGGTAATCAAGGTCCTAGAGTCTGGAGGAAGCACAATTTCTGAAACCTGACACTCAAACACCAGAAACACCCACCAAATCAGCAAGACCATACACTTACAAACAATCAAAATGCCACACTAATTTATTAGTGCCTCACATTAACTCCTCACATTTGCAAACACAATACCCAACTGATCATGGCTTTAGAATAGGCCTATAAATACACAGCTACACACGGTTGATGTATTTATTTTATTTTGTACTGTATAATACTGTATTCACAACCATAAATGCTTACAGTAAAAAATAAAAAGTTTAGTTTCACTCTTGCGTTTGTGTTTACCGTGAATTTTTCAACATCTCTCAGCCAATTACTTCCAATCTTGAACAGAAATGTACGTAGGAGCGCATGAAAAAGAGCTTTAAGTGTATAATGAATAACTGTGTGCATATATATATTCAAAAATATAATATTATGGCAAAGGTGTTTGCAACTTAAGACAAAGGTTTGCTTTTGAGGTGTTTGTGATATTTTGAATGCAGTGCTTTATTTTGCAAGTGATGTGAGGCATTTAGTATTTTTTGCATGCAATTTTTCAGATTTGTGTGTACAGTTTTGAAAAAAAGGCAAAGTTTTGAAAATGTAAGCAGTTGAAAAAACAAACAATCAACAACAACAAAAAAAACTGTTCAGTCTATTGAACACATTTACTTCTATCCCTTACAGCCTCATTTTCATCCCTGTCAAAACTTAAACGTGCCACTATCCTGACTATTATTCACCACTTATTTGATCTTTTCTTTGTAGACTATGCGAAGACTGCATCGGAAAACACATATTTTCTGTCCAAGAGCAGGCGTCGTGGTTACCGGCCAAGCTTCAGAAGACAATTGGCAAGAGGGTATCCTATTTCAGGGCAAATGCTCAAAATATAGATGCAGGTTCATAGGTTCATAAGGATGGTCCTTGATTGTTTTACACATATGTTTGTTCAATAAGAACAATTAAATATAATTAGTCATTTTATTTTATTAAATTAAATATGATTATTATTATTATTATAAATTAAGTGATTGTTCTAAAAAAACATTTGATGTGATGCCAAAAATGCTTTCTTTTTTGACTGTACAGAATGTGTAATATAATGTATATTTTTGAGCATATATGCAGGGTAGAAGCAACTCATTTGTAATAATTTAGCATGAATTTTAGTTATAGCCCAATTGCAGCCATTTTTGCCCACTTTTGAACAAGTAGATTTTAATACTGAAAACATGTTTGTTGACAAAATAAAACAAATAAATAAAATTGGTAACTTTGCGCACCCATGAAACAGATTATGTATTAAAATGATATACTTACAATTGTATCAATTTATTATTCAGTATAATGGACTGAAATGCTTTAAAAAAACAATGAAATAATATTCTATATATTTATTTTCTATCTTTGTTGTTATTGTTGTTGTACTGCATTAACAGTGCTTTTATTTTAGTGTTTTGTATTTATATACTGTTACGAGACGAGAGTCCACTGGAGGCCAGTTTAAGAACCCTTGTGCAGTTTTATTCCAAAACTGATCCAAAATACAAACATAATCCAAACAGAGACTTGACTTGGCATGAACAGACTTGACTCACCGACAGTAGGTTACTACATCAATACACGACAGGAAACATTGTCTGCTTCCGAATGGCATATTTCCATACTTTATAGTAGGGGTTGAATGACTTCTGATTTGTTTTTAAGTCGACTTTTATTTGATGAAAGTCGAGTCAAAGTCAACTAGTCGCTGATGATTCATCAATGAGCAAATAAGTTGTGACTCAAACACCTTGTGCAAAGCTGGCATATGACACAGCGCTGCCCACATGTCTATTTTGCTCCTATAGCAGCTCATTTTGATCAGTTCTTTCATCTTTGTGTCGTTATATTTCTCACAGATTTCTGCTCGTTCTAAATCAGATACAGATAAACTTGCACAGTAACGATTACATTCATATGAACCTTACCAAAAAGTAGTATACTTCAAGTTTATTTTATGAAGTATACTTAAGTAAAGTTCAGGTATATTTTTAAGAATACTTTATGTAGTAAGTATACAAATATCAGTGTACTTGTAGTATACTTGTAAGTGTACTATTTCAACACTCCTTGGGACTAAATTGGCCCAATTTCTATTCAATAAAAGTATACTTTTAAGTATACTTTAAATATAACAGTAGTAAACTTTGAGTACACAACTAGTTTACATCAAATTGTTTAGCTTGTACTGCAACTATACTAAAGGTGAACGTATAGGTATACTGATTGTTTAGTAATTAAATACTTGTAGTAGCATTTTTGTACACTTTAAAGTATAGTCTCAGTAAACTATTAGCTTAGTAGTTGTATACTGAAAGTATAAAGTATATTTGAAAGTATAGTTATAGTAATATACTGAAAGTATATTTTGGAGCTCCTACCCCGTTTTGTAGTTCCCTCCACCATTTGAAGATCTCCAGGCTTCAGTTATACCCATACGGCAACATCCCGCTCCCTTTCTTGAAACTAAAACTAAAACTGCAATTCATCGACTGGCTCCAAAAGGGAGTCAGTCCCATAGACTAAGAGCTGTATCAATCACAAAATCCTTCCAGTGCACTGGAACGTTCGCTCCCTGAAAAATCCCACAATGCATCACAAATTCTAGGGAGCATCGATGCTCACTATGCTCCCTTACCGGAAATAACGTCAGATTTCTGCAAAACATAAACCACACAAGCCACTTTGACAAATATAAGTACACGCGATAGAAGGTTTGAAAAGACAAACTGTTTTTTTTGATATGTTTTAACATAAACACACATCGCTAGACAGATAATGAACACATCTAATGAACATTTATAATTCATATTCAGCTGAAATATTGTATGGACATGTAACAGAACAATTGTCTTTAAAGAGAATAAAAAATATTATCAAAATGAGATTTGTTTTTTATTAATTCTAGCGATGACGTTCTACAATGTTGTCCTTTGACGCTGTACGTAATCATGTCACTGGACTTCGAGTGATCACTGTCCCAATGTGTAGTGAGTCAGGGAACTTACCAGTGACCGAATTCATGTACACGATCTACTGCTTCACGAGCTCGGGAGCTGATTGAGATGCACCCTATGGTTCTAGAGTGGGGGAACTATGACGTCACTCTGTATGAGGATCGGCTGTTAGCATCGCACTGGTTCCCTCGACAAAAATCCAATAGGATTTTTCCATAGGCTTTTGGATTATTGCAAAAATAAGCTCTGTGTTCAATCATAGTTCATGAAACTTACACGTTTTGTCCATCAAGATAATCTTCACAAAATAATATAACTTGGACAAATTTTGAAGCCTAAATAAAAGCGCCAGAACTGAAAAGCTAAACTTATGCTATAAACAAACTACTGTAGTATATCAGAGACTGAATCAGACAAATTTAAGATGCGATCAGAACATTGAAACCTGAGGAGCCAAAATTCCACAGAGGCCCAAGAAAACGTCAGGAAGTCGTAAATCAGATCCCTAGCCACAGCCCTTCTGAATACAGCCTAACCAGCACGCCTCTTTCAGAGAAAGCTTGCAACATGAAAACAAAAGGAACACTTACTGATAATTCCAAATCACGAAGGAGATTATCAAGTTTGGGGCAAGTAATCAAGACTGATCACATGTGTTCCAAGGTAGAAACTTCTCCCAACCAATCCCTTGGTTCAAAAAGACTGTCTGATTCCATAAGCTCCTAAAATCGTCTTAAAATACTTTCATTTTCATTTTAATGAAACTAATAATTGATATGCATAACTGCATATTTGACTATCTTTGTGTAATCACTCATTGTGTATGTCTTGATTTTAATAAGTATTGAATAGCTTAAGCCTTAAGGGTTAATGTTCATGTTTGGTATGTATGAGTTTGACAATTCTAGCTTGAAACGTTTCTTCCAATTGATTCTCTGTCAAATGTATCATATTCTGGTTATAGAAATCACATCCAAAAGTATACTTTGCAAGAGTAAGTAAAATTCGGGCAATGTGACTGACCATGACATGTTGATTTATTGATTGGGTGGAGAAACAAACAGCACCCAGAACCAGGATAGGATCTAATTGGTCAAGACAACCATTGGGACTCTTCTAACCTTTAGCCATGCTTTTTCTCATCACTTTCTGTACTTTGTGAGCACCATGTGCTCTGGCCTACACGCCAGCTGCTACCATGATGAGAAGAAAGGCCACCTAGTCTCTTTACATCCTTTTATTCTTTTAATTTAGTTTATTTTCTTTCCATTCCATTGAGTTTTGTGAGCTAAGTTAAGTTTGCCAACGACCTCGAGCACCCGTCTAAACTTCAACCAGCCCACAACTCTGCAACTTCAGCCAAGAGCCAACGCCCACTTCAACGACTACTGAACTCTAAGCCAATCAGCGACTTCGGAGAAACCCTTTTCTGCAAAGACGGACGAAAAAGGGAATCCCTTCAACACAAAAGCTACGCAAGTACAAACCCCCAGATTCAGCTGGTGTATTTTTAATATAAATTTTAGCCTCATTGAGAAACTCAATGCGAGTGTTAAATAAGTAATTAATGGTTGTTCAGGTTTATGCAATTGCACATATTGGTGTTCTCATTCTCTTAATCTAATACTTTCCTCGCTTTCTCTCTTTCTGCAATGTGTGAATACTTGTGTTCATGTGTAGATTAGTTTACATGTCTTAGAGCTAAATTGAACGGTTTCCCTTATAAATATATATACAGTATATATATTATATTATATGTTACCCTTACACTACTGCACCACGGTCGCTTGCCTTCAACGTCATTAGCACCGCGATACCGACAAATTTCTCAGACTTATTTTTAACATTCACTATATGTATATGAATTTTAATCCACGCTACATGAACCGTTTCATATAAACTGGAATAAATACAAAATTAGAGCCAAACTAAAACTGACATGAGACAGTAGTAATAAATAGTATAGTGAATAAATGCAATAATCCTAACTAAAGGACATTTAAAGCACGTATTTCTGTACATTTCGAAATAATATATGAAACATGTCCCACAGCACAACAACCTGAACCCAACTTCATTACTCATCACTTTAATTTTAACTGTGTTTGTAGCCACTAACCAGACCGATAAGTTCGAACTTCGACCGAAGAAGTTAACTTCGGGCCGGTGTTCTGTCGATTTGTCCTACCCTTCAGTCAGATTTTGCTACCTCCAATTAAAACAGTGGGTAGTGCAATTCGACAACGAAAAATTAGAAGGGATACAGCTACCGGAAACCAACAATAAATATTTGTTCTACCTATTAGATTGTGTTTTATTAACGTCTACACTAACCCCAACCCTAAACCTACCCTTACAGTAATGCAGATGCATTAAATATTGTTGTTCAGCGACAATATGCTATATTGATGCGCGCATGCGCAGTAAGCCGAGGTAGGATAAAATGTCAGGACACCGGGGGTGTGCGCCCGATGAAACAGTCTATACTAGGGCTGAGGGCCGGTGTCCTGCAGAGTTTAGTTCCAACTTGCCTCAACACATGGAAGTTTCTAGTATGCCTAGTAAGACCTTGATTAGCTGCTTCAGGTGTGTTTAATTAGGGTTGGAGCTAAACCCTCCAGGACCGAGTTTGGACACCTCTGGTCTATACCAGGGATCCTCAAATTTGGACCATTCCTGCAGAGTTTAGTTCTAACCCTAATCAAACACATGAGCATGCTAATCAGAGTCTTCAAAATCATTAGAAAATTACAGGTAGGTGAGTTTGATCAGGGTTGGAGCTAAACTCTGCAGCAGATTGGACCTCCAGGGAAAGATTTGAGGAACTCTGGTCTATACCTTTCTCATTTCAAAAACTATTCGGCTGTTTAAGCAAATGACGTCTTTGTTCCTCGGACGCTTCCGGTTAGTGTTCGAACACATTCAAAACAATGGTGGCAGGTGCTTGATGCACAGTGGGATTGTGATCATTTATTTAATTCTGCTGTTTAAATAGTCAACATTAAAATTGAGATCCTTGTTGCTCGATAGTTAATCGTATACAGCGCACATTTCAACTCAGGTAAGGAATTGTTGTTGTTGTTTTTTTATTGGATTATTTGTATTTCTTTACGTTAACTCTTCAAGTATGATGCAACATTGTGTCATTGTTTACATATGCGCCTAGCGTTTTGATTCTTTTTTAGAGAAATAAAAGCTTTTATTTCAGTTTTTTTTGCAAGCGTTATGTGGGCTATAGTTAAATATGAGTTCACATTAGTAGTCTAGATATCTTGTAAGCAGATAAATGCAGTAACACATAGAAATGTATACTGTAAACTTGAATGTTGCATAGTGTAACAGTTTAACTGCAGTAGTTTAGAAAAGGTAAGGGTAAACATTTTTTCATCAATTTTTTAAGCTTTTCTAATGTTAATTCCAACATGTACTGATGTATTAAACAATAATGGTATTATTTTTAAACAGTGTGCATTAAATTAAATAATTGTTTCTACTTTAGTAAAGCCATTATCTGTAATATAAGACACCTAAGACAGTGAATGCTACAGGGAGACAGGACAGTGCCAAACCACATGCGACCATACGAACACCCAGATGTGTTTGAGAACTTGAGGATGAAATGCAATGTAGTACTCAAAGCTGCTCATGGCCAGGCCAGATACTGACTGCTGCTTTTGATATTGATCACATTTTAATACATTTGGTGGAAACAGTTGAAAGTGAGAGGATGTCTTTTGTTTATATACAGTACTGGTCAAAAGTCACACTATACATTACTATTACTATTAGATTTATTACATTAGATGCATTACTGTTTTTTAACGTTTTTAAAAGACGTCTCATATGTTCGTGAATTCTTTTATGCTCATCAAGCCTCCACTTTGATAAAAATACAGACAAAAACAGTAATATTGTAAAATTGCATTATATTTTAAAATAATTGTTTTGTTTTAATATTCTGTATATTTATTTCTGTGATGCAAAGCTGAATTTTCATCAGCCTTTACTCATCTTGTGTCACATGAACCTTCAGAGATCATTCTTTTGTGCAAATTTGATATTTGGTTATTGTCAGTGTTGGAAACAATTGTGCTGCTTAATATTTTTCTGGAACCTGTGATGCTTTATACAGGATTGATTGATTAAATCCTGGCAGGGATTTAAAACATAGAAATCTTTCCTAACAGCATGTCTTTACTATCACTTTTTTTATCAATTTAAAATCTTTTCTGAATACCTTTATTAATATTCTTTCAAAAAAATTATAAATAAATAAATACAAATACTGACCCCAAAACTTTTGAACAGTAGTGCATGTTACAAAATATTTCTGTTTTAAATAAATGTTGTTCTTGTATTCTTCAAATGATCCTAAAGTTATCACAGCTTATAAAAATATTAAGCAGCACAATTGTTTCCAACACTGATAATAAATCTGCATATTAGGATGATTTCTGAAGGATCATGTGACACTGATAACTGGCGTAATTACGCTGTAAATAAATTATATTTTAAAGCACATAAAAATAGAAAACCATTATTTATATTATTATTATATATATTATTCCAGATCAAACATCTGTGGGGAGAGAAATTGTATTTGTACACCATGTATGTCAGGAACGAGACCGGAATCCAACAGCAGGTGAAAAATAAAATTGATTTATACAACGAAAACCAAAAACTCAGTCCCAAAAATCAACCAGCTAGCATTCACCGAAGGCGAGAATTTCACTTCCACGGCGTGCCGAACAGAGACCGGCTTCAGCCGAGCCGGCGGGGCAGAGAGGCGGCGAGAAGGCAATAAACAGCCGCCGCTGAGATCCAGGAGAAGCGCTGGATGCGAGCAGAGATGAGCGGGAGGATGCCGTGAAGAGACGAGCACACGAACAGTGAAAAACCAGGGCAGAGAGCCGACCAGGGTCCTATAGAGGCAGGTGAGTGTATAAAAGAAAGGATGCAAAAATAGTAACGCCAGACCGACAGGACTAGAAAAATAAAGCAAAACGAAGTCAGCTAACACAACAGCAGAAAGATAATCGGAGCTGCAGAACAAATGCTTACGGACTGACAAAAAAACGTCGGTTACTATCGTAACCTCGGTTCCCTGAGATACGGAACGAGTACTGCGTCTTGTAAAGACGCATATGGGAAAATGCCTTTTTCTCCTGAACTGAAGTCTTATTTAATCACGCGGTGAAACTGCACGACTATTGGTTCGTGCAGGTGTGAAAAACGAACCAATGGGTCGGCAGCGGGCTACTGCGAACCTATGGCGACGATCTGGCGCCAATATTCCCGCCGAAGCAGGCGGGGCATCTGGCTATATAAGCGGTCGTTTAGCCATAGGATCCTCAGGTTTACTTCGACTGAGCGGCGACTGAGTCGTGCAGCTACCTGACGGCAAAGTCGCGGTACTCGTTCCGTATCTCAGGGAACCGAGGTTACGATAGTAACGATGCGTTCTCGATCGATACTCCACTCGTACTGCGTCTTGTAAGGCATATGAACTGAATTTAATCACGCCGTGCTAGGGTAGATGAGCGACTGTATATACTTCCATAAACATAAATGCCCATAGGGAAGTAAGTAGTATACTTCAGGCTAAAGCGAGCTAAACTCATAGAGGTCGTGCTCGGCCTGGATAATCGTTCCACTTCTGTATACTCAGTTAACGGAGTATGCAGGGTGCCAATTAGAGAGCCTGGCGCATTGCGGTCAAGAAATCTCTGACAGGATTGTTCCCACAGCGTATGTGTACAAGCTCATCTAAGCAGAGAGGACTCTGGCCTGTAAGGCCGGTATGTCAGGTTATAAAACCTAGCAAATGTGGACGGAGTGGCCCAGCCAGCCGCCGTACAAATCTCTGTAATGGATACACCGCTAGACCACGCCCATGACGAGGCGATGCCTCTGGTCGAATGGGCTCGTACTCAATGGGGCATTGCAGGCCCAAGAAGAGTATGCCAGCATGACAGCATCCACTATCCACTTAGAGAGTCTCTGCTTCGTGACCGGATGTCCTTTGGTGCGGTTACCGAAGCTAACAAAGAGCTGTTCCGTATGCCTAAAAGGCGGAACGCTCAGTAGATTCTCAGAGCTCTGACAGGGCATAACAAAGATAACTCCCGGTCCTCCTCAGGCGGAGGAAGCGCGGAGGCGTGATGACCTGAGCTCTGAACGGGGTTGAAAGTAGGTACATAACCATGCCTTGGTTTCAGGGACGACCTTGGAGTCGTTAGGCCCGAATTCCAGGCAGGCAGGGCTAGTAGAGGCGCCTGCAGGTCTCCAACTCGCTTAACCGGCGCTAGTGCTAGTAGCAGAGCAGTTTTCAGCGAAAGTGACCGGAGGTCCGTGACTATGGCGGCTCAAAGGAGGGCCTTTCAAGGCCCTCAGTACAGTGGGCAGATCCCATGTAGGGACAGTAAGGGGCCGAGGTGGATTCAACCTCCTGGCTCCCTTCAGAAAACGGACAACTGAGTTGTCTCTGCCTACCGACTGGCCCGCTATAGGGGCATGAAAGGCCGCTATAGCTGCTACGAACACCTTGAGTGTAGAGTGAGAACGTCCTTTATCTAGCAGTTCCTGCAGAAAGGACAGAACCACCGCTAACTCAGAGGTAGAGGGGTTTCACCACGGTTGAGGCACCAAGTGGAAAACAGACCACTTAAGGGCATAGAGGCGTCTCGTGAGCGGGGCTCTAGCCTCAGAAATGGTGTTTAACACTCGCTCTGGGAAGCCAGTAGGCTCCCATTGGTGACCAAATGTAGAGAGCCCACAGCTCGGGTCGAGGTGCCATATTGTTCCGTTCACCTGAGAGAGGAGATCCCGTCTCAGGGGCACGGGCCAGGGGCTGCTGTCAGTAGCTGAGTCAGCTCTGACAACCAAGGTTGGTTCCTCCACAAGGGGCCACCAATAGCACCTTGTGACCCTGTTCCTGATCGCCTGACGACCTGTGGAAGCAGGGCGATCGGGGAATGCATAAAGGAGGAGGTTGGGCCAATCGTGGGCCAACGCATCCCTGTCCTTGAATAATAAGTTGGGCAGTGAGAGTTGTCTTTGGAGGCGAAAAGGTCTACTTCTGCCTTGCCAAAGGTCTTCCAGATCTTCTGAACCACCTGCGGATGGAGCATCCACTCCTCTGAGGGGACATTGCTCCGAGATAACATATCTGCTCCTTGGTTCAGTCTGCCCGGCAGGTGTGCTGCCCTCAGCGGCGCAGGTTGAGCTGAGCCCATTCCAGAAGGCGCTCTGCCAGAATAAAGAGGCGCTTCGAGGAGACACCTCCCTGGTGATTTATATAGGACACCACGGACATGTTGTCTGAGCGAATCAGCACATGGCGTCCTATTAGGTCCGGCAGGAAAAACTGGCAGGCTCGACAAACTAGCATTTCCAAGCAGTTGATGTGGAAGCCGCTCTCCGTCTTCGACCAATGGCGAAGGTCGGTTTGCCTTCGCTGGCGCCCCCAACCTGTGTTGGGCGTCTGTCGTGACAACTTTCCTGGTGTGGACCAACCCCATGGCCACGCCCTTCTCCATCCACCGTGGGTTCTTCCAGGGGTCAGGGCTGTTACACAGGCCTGATTCACCCTGATATGCAAGCGTCCGTGGCGCCATGCGTTGTGTGGAACCCGTGGTTTCAACCAGCGTTGAAGGGGCGCATGCGGAGCAGGCCCAGCTGTAACACTGGCGATGCTGCGCCATAAGGCCCAGCATTCTCTGAAACACTTTGAGTGGGCGGCGGTGTCGCTCTTGAAGGTGGCAGCGAGTTTCTGAATGGCCAGGCGCGTTCTGGCGCTATCACCGCTCTCATGTGAGCTGAGTCCAGAACTGTACCCAGGAGCGATATTCGTTGGCTGGGAGACAGTGCGCTTTTGGCGAAATTGACCCTGAGCCCCAGGCGCTCTAAGTGGCTGAGGATGAGGGTTCTGTGTGAAAGTAGTTCCACCTCTGACTGGGCCAGAATGAGCCAGTCGTCGAGGTAGTTGAGAATGCGGATTCCCATCTGTCTCAGAGGGGAAAGAGCCGCGTCCATGCACTTCGTAAAAGTACGGGGGGCCAGAGACAGCCCAAAGGGTAGGACCGTGTACTGGTAAGCCACTCCCTCGGCGATCTCAAGAATCGTCTGTGATGGGGGCTATCTGGATGTGAAAGTATGCATCTTTCAGGTCCAGAGAACAGAACCAGTCCTCTGTGCAAATCTGCGAGAGGATCTGCTTCAGTGTGATCATCCTGAACGGCCGTCTCATGAGGCGTGATTCAGGCGTCTGAGATCGAGGATGGGCGGAGGCCGCCATCCTTTGGGGACGAGGAAGTAACGGCTGTAAAAGCCTGACTCGCTCAAAGCTGGAGAAACCATTTCTATGGCTCCTTTTTCCAGCAGCGTCATCACCTCTGAGCGCAGAACGCGAGCGTTCTCGCCCTGCACGGTGGAGACCACGCCGCTGAAGCGGGGGTCTTGAGCGGGTGGAGTGAATAACCTCGTTTTATTATCCCCATAACCCACTCTGACACTCCGGGATGGCCTGCCAGGCCTCGGCCCGCGTGGCAAGGGTTGGATAAACTCGAGTGGCGGCTGCACGGAGGCAGGGCACTCGTGAGGGACGGAAGAAGAAAATTGCTCTCTTTTGAGAATGTTTGTGTTTTATTTTTCCGCTATCACAGCGGACAGTTGCATGGTCGCTTATGCGGACCCTGTAGCAACAGACACATTCCCTCTGCACCCGGAAAAGAACGGGTGCCAAGAGGTTTCCATGAGAGGCCTTTTGGTGGGCGGTCCGGCCGTGGCGGGACTCGACCTCTCCTCTTCCTGTCCTGCAGATCAGGAGGACGCCGGGCGCACAGGGTCCAACGCTATCTTGAGTCGGGGCCCTGGCGTGTCGGAGGGGTGGCGTCTGGCTGAGCGTGAGCGCCCTCGCGGCTGCTGAGTTCTAGCAGGCTGAGGCGTGGCGGCAGGTGCAGGTTTCGCAGACTGCTGAGTCGGCGCAGTCCTGGGGCGACTCTGAGCAGCTGCTGGGCTGGGCGCTTGGGCAGGAAGTGTCGCATAGCCTGTGGCGCCTTCTGTGCTTCTGTGAAGCGCTCAGCGAATCCTTTCACCGCAGGTCCAAAGAGGCCGCTGGGGGAAATTGGAGCATCAAGGAAGGAGACCCTGTCCGCATCCTTGATCTCCGTCAGCGTGAGCCACAGGTGGCGCTCGAGCACTACCAGGCTGGCCATAGACCTTCCTATGGCTTGGGCGGTAGTCTTGGTGGCTCGCAAAGCTAGGTCTGTTGCGCTTCTCAGCTCCTGAGAGTCGCAGGATCAGGCTCAGACTCGTCTATGGCAGAGAGGAGCTTGGCCTGATAGACCTGTAAAACCGCCATAGAGTGGGCGCGAAGCCGCCTGTCCAGCTGAAGCGTGAGGCGTCCAGCAGCGCTGAAGTGGTCCTGCATGGCTTGGACGGGTGACTGGCTTTCGCCTTCCAGCCGATGGCAGTGGGTGGGCAGAGATGTGCAGCCACTGACTCATCCAGTTGAGGCATCCTCTCATATCCCTTTTCTTCAGCGCCATCAACCGTAGTGAGGGCAGATGAAGCGAAGCACGGAGGCGGGCAGAGTAAGGAGAGCGCCAAGATCTCGTGAGCTCGTCATGTACTTCAGGGAAGAACGGCGATGGTCGTTGTTGAGGGGCCTGACGGCGCCCCGGCAGAAACCACTCATCCAGACGGCTGCGAGAGGGCTCCTCTGGTGGAGACCACTCCAAACCCAGCTCTTCAACCGCTTTGGAGAGGACACGGAAAAGTTCGGCATCCATCCCGGCTTTGGCGGCGCTGGGCGCGGGCAAACCTGAGGGGGCAGGGTCAGTCACTGAGCCACACAGCTCCTCAGCATCTGAAGCTACCAGTGACATGCTGTCATCGGCCAGCTCATCGTCACTTCCCCCAAACGAGACCAGATCGCTCACGCTTGCGGAGGGACGCTGGTCAGGTTGGATAAAAAGGACGGGAGAAAGCTCTCTGTGTGGTGAAAACGAGGCACGCGGGATCTGAGCCGGCGTGAGCTCGCTTTCAACCAGGCGCTGAAAACCTCTGCCCCGCTGTTTTTTCCTCACAGGTCCCTGAGAGGAAGAAAACGGGAGGGCGCGAGCGGATCGCTCTCTGAAAAGAAAGCGTGCGCGCGTGCGCAGAGGCGAGACTGATGCTCTCGCAGTGAGAGCAATCAGAACCAGCGGCGGCATCCGCATGGGCTTTCCCCAGGCAGGAAACACACTCGCTGTGACAGTCATCGGCGCAGGTCTCCCCTGCACGAGCCGCAGTAACGGCGCGTGACATTAGAACGCCGATTTGCTCTTTTAGAAAAACTTACGTGATCGCCGGATAGCGGCAGCGAACGGGACCGGAACTGCTGCGATGCTGGGGGCGCGTTGAAGGCGGATCAGCCGAGCAGATCGAGGTCGCTGGGTCCTACTGCGAGGCGTGTCAACGGCGGTAGGCTTCTCTGGATCAGCGTGACGAAGTCGCCGCTGAAGGAGAAAAATCTGAGGATCCTATGGCGGAAACGACCGCTTATATAGCCAGATGCCCGCCGTTTCGCGGGAATATTGGCGAGATCGTCGCCATAGGTTCGCAGCTCGCTGCCGACCCATTGGTTCGTTTTCTACACCTGCACGAACCAATAGTCGCGTGCAGTTTCACCGCGTGATTAAATAAGACTTCAGTTCAGGAGAAAAAGGCATTTTCCCATATGCGTCTTTACAAGACGCAGTACGAAGTGGAGTATCGATAGGGAACAGCAGACACGAGGGCATTTTAAAAACTGGAGATAATGAGGATAGAATAGAGTGCAGGTGGGAAGGGAGAATTAGCAAATAGAATAACAAGGTGGGCGGAGCAAGACTGTGATGACAGCGGAGCACATGGCGAGCTGTCAAAACAAAAAGCCATGTGCTCCAGAACAACAAAAGCAAGACAGACCCCACCGAGATCGTGACAGTGTAACCAGGAAAACAGAGCTTGCCAATGAAAGTTACAATTGAAAAGAAATTTCAGCCTGCAGTAGCTGTGCCTTTTCACAAAAATTTTATTAATATTTCAAAATATGACTGTTTTGTCTGTATTTTTGATCAATTAAATGCAGGATTGATGAGCATAGGAGACTTCTTGCAAAAACATTCAAAAAAATAGTAAGTGCTCACACTTTTGACCAGTATGTGTGTTTACTGTAAATGTGCATAAAAACATACATACCCACATATACTGTATGTAGTGTGTTTGCATTTATCTGTATGTAAGCTATACTTTTATCGTAAAAAAATAATAAAGGTTTATGCAAAACACGGTAGACAGCATTGAATTGCATTTATCTTGTTTATTTGTTTATTTTATGCCGTGTGATGGCTCAGATAGAGCATTCAAATTCTTTCTAGCACGGTTCCACAGCAACAAACTTAACCAAACTAATTACACATTTTAAAACGAATGAAATCAGTAATAATGGTGTAATGATTAGTTCACTAGCATTCATATAGCATTGTAATATACATGCATGTTCTGTAAAGCTGCAGTGAAACTATATGTATTGTGAAAAGCGCTGTACAAATAAATATGAAAATTAATATTTGCATAGATATAGACTGACCCAGCAATGCAAGTGAAATGTCAACTAATCAGCTCCCCGGACATCTTAGCGACAAACCATGATAATTACCTAAGTAACACTGTTTTTCTAGCTTCAGTTTAACCAAACATAAGACTGAAGTCATCCATTGTACGAACAAATGATCCCAACCATTCCCGGTAAGGAGTTAATTGTAAGCATCCAGACTGTGATACATTTACCGCCATCTCTCCTGTACATGTACCAATGCTATCTCATGGCAATTTGTACATATTTTACGAGGTGGCTAATTCGTAAGACCTCACTCATACGATTTAGTAATGTGTCCCTAAATATTACAGTTATTACTAGTTTTGCTATTGTGTGTCAGCAGAACAATATGATTAATTTAATGAAGCCTAGATCTAAGTAGAGTACCACATTTTTACTGTATACACAACTTTGTCTGCCTGGGCTTCATTTATATCACCGTTACTTGACAGGGAATAAAATTCAACTTCCAAATTAAAATGAACTTCTCTTCTTAACCCAGTTACACTTATGCTTAAGACTTTTCATGCACTTGCATGCTCATTTACTATGCACATATAATGCATCTCTGTGCTTAAAGAGATTACTGTAGAATACTATATATAGCAGTGTGCTGTATGTTGTGATAAATCAATGATCTGTTTGAATTTTAGTATTTTATCAGGTTTTGGGTCATTGATGAAAATGAAACCAAGATGTCTGCAGTAAAATTCCTTCTGAATCTCTGTGCTGCTGCAGTAGAAAAATACACAAATACAGGAACAAGATTCTCGACTCTGCTGTCATCTGTGTGCAGTTATCAAACCTTCCCTTTTGCTGACTGGGATGATCCCGTTGATAAGAGTGATTTTTTTGCTGGATCTTTTCTCACATGTGAAGAAATATGAGATTCAAACAGGCAGGAGTTTCATTCCAGGATTAAAAGTCAGTTTTCCAGTCAGCACCTGCTGTCTGGCCCATTTTTCTCTCAGAGAGAAAGACCTCTGTCCTTCTGGAAGTGCTGAAACTCCAAACAGAGAAGAAACCAGTAGAGCTGTTATATAGCACAGAGGAGGAAAGTGATGTAATGAGTTTCCTTCCATGTCTGCCCTACATCTCTCGGCTGAGGTGAGAAGATCTACAGCTACAGGTACATCTAAAAAAATTGAATAGGGTGAAAAAGTTATTTTTTTCTTGTAACTTATTTCAAAAAGTGAAACTTTCATATATTTTAGATTCATTACATGTAAAGTTAAACACTTCAAAAGTCTTTTTGTTTTAATTTTGATAATTAGAGCTTACAGCTAATGAAAGTCAAAAATAAGTATCTCAAAATATTATAATATTTACATTTGAGTTTCAATAAATGACCATCCATACAGTATAAATTGTGGGTATCTCTTGTTCTTAGAAACCACAATAATGGGGAACACTGCTGACTTGGCTATGGTCCAGAAGACGATAATTGACACCTTCACAAAGAGGTAAGTCACAGAGGGTCATTACTGAAAGGAGTGCTGTTCAAGGAGTGCTGTATCAAAGCATATTAAATGCAAAGTTGACGAAGGAAGAAATTGAGTAGGAAAATGTGCACAAGCAACAGGGATGATCGCAAGCTTGAGAATAGAGTCAAGCAAAGCCGATTTAAACACTTGGGAGAGCTTCACAAGGAGTGAACTGAAGCTCGAATCAGTGCATCAAGAGTCACCATGCTCAGACATCTTCAGGAAAAGGGCTACCAAGCACTTCTGAAACAGAAACATCGTCAGAAGCATCTTACCTGGGCTGTGGAGAAGAAGAACTGGACTGCTGCTCAGTGGTCCAAATTCCTCTTTTCAGATGAAAGTACATTTTTTATTTAATTTGGAAATCAAGGTCCCAGAGTCTGGAGGAAGAGGCACAGAATCCATGTTGCTTGAAGTCCAGAGTGAAGTTTCCACAGTCAGTGATGATTTGGGCTGCCATGTCATCTTCTGGTGTTGTTGCACTGTGTTTTCTGAAGTCCACAGTCAACGCAGCCATCTTCCAGGAAATTTTAGAGCACTTCATGCTTTCTTCTGCTGACAAGCTTTATGGAGATGCTGATTTAATTTTCCGGCAGGACTTGACACCTGCCCACACTGCCAAAGGTACCAAAAGTTGGTTCAATGACCATGGTGTTACTGTGCTTGATTGGCCAGCAAACTTGCCTGACCTGAACCCCATAGACAATATATGGGATATTGTCAAGAGGAAGATGAGAGACACCAGACCCAACAATACAGATGACCTCAAGGCCGCTATCAAAGCAACCTGTGCTTTCATTACACCGGAGCAGTGCCACAGGCTGATTGACTCCATGCCACGCTGCATTGATCCAGTGATTCATGCAATAGGAGGCCCAACTAAGTATTGAGTGCATAGAAATGAACATACTTTTCAGAAGCCTGATATTTCTGTTTAAAATATCCTTTTTTATTGATCTTATTTAATATTCTAATTTCTGAGACAATTATTTTAGGTTTTCATTATCTATAAGCCATAATCATACAAATTTCAAGAAATAAAGGCTGGAAATATTTCACTCCGTGTAATTAATCTACATAATATATGGGTTTCACTTTCTGAAATGTGACAACAAATATTGACCTTTTTCATGATACTCTAACTTTTTGAGATGTACCTGTACTTTATTGAAACTTTTCCTTTTTATTAACACATGGGTTTACATACAAAATTAAATGTCTCAGAAATACATTCCCAATATGCCTACAAAGGTCCCCAATTCTATACATATTCAGGCAAGTTAACGTCCACATTTTATAATTCAGAAGACACTTTTATCCAAAGCGACTTAAATGAGGACCATAGCAATCAAACCAACAAAAGTGTAATAATATGTAAGTGCTATGACAAGTCTCTTTTAGCCTAACACAGTACATGTAGCATATAGCATATGTATATATATATACTGAACAAAATTATAAATGCAACACTTTTGTTTTTGCCCCCATTTTTCCTGAGCTGAACTCAAATATCTAAGACGTTTATTATGTAAACAAAAGGCCTATTTCTCACAAATATTGTTCACAAATCTGTCTAAATCTGTGTTAGTGAGCACTTCTCCTTTGCTGAGATAATCCTTCCACCTCACAGGTGTGGTATATCAAGATGCTGATTAGACAGCATGATTATTACACAGGTGTGCCTTAGGCTGGCCACAATAAAAGGCTACTATAAAATGTGCAGTTTTATCACACAGCACAATGCCACAGATGTCGCAAGTTTTGAGGGAGCGTGCAATTGGCATACTGACTGCAGGAATCTCCACCAGAGCTGTTGCCCATGAATTAAATGTTCATCTGGGGCTGCATGACTAGTCTGACATCACTAATATATATATATATATATATATATATATATGCTGCACTGCAGTTTCCCATAATCTACAGTGGACCTCCATGCCATGAGGATTCTCAATAGGAAGGCTATCGTCATAGTGAGGCTGCGTTCTTATACCTGCTTTTGAGGCTTTAAAATAGATTAATCCATAACATTCAATACTAGAGTCTAGTAAGTCAACTGATTACATCATAAAGATTTCCATCACCTGCAGTCAGTGTACTTTTCAAAATACAGTACAGTGAATTACAACCACATTGTATGTGGTCTATTTTTATTATTATTTTTTTATTGTTGTTTAAAATGTATTGAAGGCCACTTATTAGATTGCATATGTGGTGCCTCTAAAACACTGTCAAAAGTAATTAAAATGTCTGTATAAACAAAACCTTTTCAATTCATCATTGAAATTATCATAATTTGGCAATGGAATTGTTTCTTTTTCAAATATTTATTTCTTAAAAATACTGGGGGGATTAATGGAACCAGTAAGTAACCCTGAGTCATTAAGAGGAATCCGAATAATTAAATTCCACAAGATTCCATTAATACTTGGAGGTTAAAGACTGCTGATCATAGCAAAAATGAGCATAAGCTAAGCTGTAGTTTTTAAAGAAAGGAAGAAGAAGAACATCTGAGATGATGAGGATATGATCAGAATCTGCTCTGATCATATCCTCTGATCATATCCTCTGATCATATCCTCTGATCATATCCTCTGCTCTAGTTGTTGTCTCTGTTCAGTGTTGACAGGCTGCTATTACTGAAGATGCTTCACTGCTGCAGTGTCTCTGATGCCCAGCAGGAGGCAGCAGTAGTTCTGCTCTCAGCAGAGCCCTGCAAGGGCCCAAATTAGGACTATTCTGCTCTCCGTCCTGAAGCACAAGCTGGACTTCTGCCGTTCTGGTCTGGATCTGACAACAATCACAGACTCAGAGCCTCTACATCTGACGGCTGACGACTGCCGTGTGACGTCCACAGTCATTCACAGAGCTCATTCAGACACAAAGACACAGCTGGTTCAACAGGATTGTGAGATTAACACAGCTGGAAATGATCAGCTGTTCCCAGTGTTACAATCTGTTCAACTCTGGTGAGAAATATGAACAGATCACATTCATACACAGATCCGATATAAAAGCATTTAGTATATATAAAGCATCTCTTGCTCTCTGTCTTTCAGCTGTGCTAAATCTCTGCTGCTTCAGTTTCTAGCTCATGTGAGGCCAAAATACAGTAAACAGTACTGTGAGATATATAATGTTACAATTTAAAACAACTGTCTTCTATGCGACTATATCGTAAAATATAATTGATTGCTGTGATCAAAGCTGAGTTTTCAGCATCATTACTCCAGTCTTCAGCGTCACATGATCCTTCAGAAATTATTCTAATATGCTGATCAAGAAACATTTCTTATTATTATGAATGTTGAAAACTGTTGTGCTGCTTCATATTTTAGTGGAAAATGTGATACCATTCAGTCTTGGGTAAGATTAAAAATATAAATGTATATATTTTTTTCAACAATGTTGCATTAAATCAAAGATTACAGAATACAAAAAGGGACTTTAATTAAATTAATTTAAGTGACAGTGAAGATATTTACACTTATTAAAAAGTACATATATTTCAAATAAATGCTGTTCTTTAACTGAGAACCATTATACCAATAATAAAACCATTATTAATAATTGATTACAAATAATAACTGATAATTAAGCCGCAAATTAGGCAGCATTAGAATGATTTCTGAAGGGACACTGAAGACTGGAGTAATGATGCTGAAAATTCAGCTTTGATCACAGAAATAAATTACATTTTAAATATATTCAAATAGAAAAGCACTATTTTAAGTGTAATATTTCATAATATTAGGCTATTTTTTTTACTGTATTTCTAAGGAAAAACCTGCATTCTTCTTTCAAATAAAAAAAGCATTAATTATTTCAAACTTTTAACCACCACGCTGGTATATAAAATATTTTGCATGTGAATTAATATTATATTTTTATTAGGCCTATAGTATAAATCACTTTCCTGTGCACAGCACTTGAAAGCAAAAGTCTTCAGATTTCAAATATTCTAGAGTAAGATTGATAATTATTTTGATAGATTTTTAAACATTACATTGAGACGATTCCAATAACGGCATTCAAATCTGAGAAATTTGAAAAGGCCAGTAGTAGTTTGCATTCCTGAAAATTACTGTCTGCCGTTTAACTAAACGGTTAGTAAATATTGCTCAGTGGTGGACAAAGTACACAGATCAAGTACTTGAGTAAAAGTACAGATACGTATAATAAAATATTACTCCAGTAAAAGTAAAAGTACTGCTTTTTCAATTTTACTCGAGTGAAAGTACAAAAGTAATCAATTTTTTATGTACTTAAGTAAAAAAGTACTGATAGACAGATTTCTTTTGCAATTTTATATAGACTACTTTATTTAATTTTATATTAGCACATATTTGTATAATCCTACTGCCCAAAATACCTGGGTTTTTCCCCAAAATAACCACTATATAGAGTCAAGATATATATGTTGTTGATATGGACTACGTTGATGAGAGTGATGTTCGCTGTGAAGCTTACACTGCCATGTACCTGAGAGAAAACAGATTTCACCATCTAATCTTCACCAGGAAGAAAAAAGTGTTTTAGAACTTGTTGTTTTGCAGAACGTCAGTTAATATATGACATGAGAATTAGGCCTGAAATTAGGAAGAACATTTTAAGGAGAATCTAATTATATTTTCATAATGATTTTTTTTTCTTCTCAAACTTTGTCTGTGGTGTAAAACACCCTGGCCAAATGCCCCGGAGGGCATCACTTCCCACTCTGATAATTACTGTAGTTACTATGTTCTGAACATCACATCCTTTCTTTTTCCCTCAGATGGAATCTATCTAGGTGGCTGAATAAAGATATTTGGACTTTATATCTAAAAATTTCCTCAACTTAACACCAGCAAGCTTGTTAGCTAGACAGTTAGCATCAGCTAACAATATTTACTTATTTTCAGTATGGTTATGAATAAACATTCATATCTGTCTACTCGGCTAGTTGATCTGAACAATATAAAAATGTATACTGTTGATAAACAATATAAAAACAGACGTCACATAGGTCTAAATGCACAGCATTTTAATAAAACTGCTAACGTTACAGCAGCGGGGAATATGAACGTGCATGAGTTATTTTATTTAATCGGTGTTATTTTAATGTTTTGTTTTTTGACCTAAAACATAACGTTAGAGACACTGATGTTGATCTGTCTGCATTCAAGCATTTCAGTGGGCTTAAATAGATCACCCTTTACAGCAGATTTAGTTCACAAACAACTGACAGTTTTGACCTAAATATTATTTTCAGTTACAATAATTAATCCTAAAATTCGACATTAGTAACGTACTTTTCACAGCATCAGTAGCGCGCGCTCACAGGATCTCCCGGTTCTTTACTTGTGAGTTCAGTTCACTGAAGAAGACTCGCTCTAAACGGATCATTTGAATCAGTGAGTTTTCGACTCGAGAACAGCTGCAATCGGATCATTGCCATTCGTGAATGAATCGTTTGTGGCGATTTGCGAACCGATTGAACAGGTTCATTGAAAATAATCAGTTTGTTCATGAATCAGACACCGCTTCTGTGTCTCGGAGCACGTGATGTATTATAAGGAGTAACGATATGTTTTATGAAATGTAGTGAAGTAAAAAGTACGATCTTATGCTTTGGAATGTAGTGAAGTAAAAGTAAAAGTTACTCAAAATAAAACTACTCTGTACTAGTAAAGTACAGATACTTGAAAAATTTACTTAAGTACAGTAACGAAGTAGTTTTACTTCGTTACTGACCACCACTGATATTGCTGAATTGTCTCGTCATGTTTAGCTGCTTACATCTTACCTCAGCTCGCATTCAAATCGCGCGCAACTCAGTATCTGTGAATGGTAAATGCCGCCTTCTTCACTTTGATTGGCTATTTCAAACATTTTGACATTGACCAGCGCTTTTGAGCCGCTGCACTGAGCCGGAGCACGCTAAGTTAAATTAGAATAGTTTTTTCTAGATCCTGCATTAAATTTATATTTTGACCTCACTATTCGGGGAACAGACACAGTCTGTATAGATTGGACACTGCAAGTACTTCTATCATTTAAGTTGGTAGAACAAAAGTCATAGTTGTTATTTGAGAATTGGCTTACTAGTCAGATGGAGCGTAGCGTCCTGTAGATGTTGTCCGACTGGAGTTCCGCTCTGACTCTGCTGGGGTGCAGGCCATCAGCACGGAAAAGCCTACGATGCTCCCAGAAAAGATTCAAATTATTAACAAAGATAATTTTCTGCTCTTTACACCATGACAACAAAAATTCGTTTAAAGCAAACAGTCTACTGAACCTTTCGTGTCCTCGTCGATACGTGGGAAGAGGTCCTGACACGATGATTGTCGTCGCGGACGATGTGCTGCGCACCGTCTCGATCAGGCTCCTGAAGTCCCTCTTCAGTGTCTCCGTCTACCGCAGCTTGGTGTCGTTCACCCCCGCGTGCAGCAGAACTGATCCGACGCTCTCGTCGCCTTTCAGGATCACGGGTATCTGCGCAGAAACATCGAGAACACGAGCACCAGGGAAACAGTGAGTGTGCACTTTACCTTTAGCTAACGTAGCATGGACGTGCCGGGAGATGGGACGCGACGCTGTGATCGTCGGAGACTCCATTGTTTCACTGTTACTTGCTTTAATGGCGGATTTGTGTAACATGGAAACATCCGGCTGATGCCCACAAGTCCGGGGCAAGTATGCAACGCTTCTAACACTCTCACTACCTCTACTCCGTGTGTTTCTCTGCACAGGCCCCGTGCACCCAGGGTAGAGGTGGTGAGAGTGTTAGAAGCGTGCTGCATACTTACCCCGGACTTGTGGGCATCAGCCCGGGATGTTTCCATGTTACACAAATCCGCCATTAAAGCAAGTAACAGTGAAACAATGGTAAATGTGTGTAAATAGGGTATTAGCTGTGTTAGTGGGCCGGCAGCTGTGATGCTAACGGGCAACGTTAGCAGCAGCCGCGCTGGCGATGCTAACGGGCTATAAGATAATAGCAGACTTTTTTAAATAAAAATAAAACTCGTGATAGCAAGGTGCTCTGATTGTTTTTGTTGCAGAATGCAATTGGAGACGCGTTATAGAAACGAAAATGATGCTGTATAAAATTTATTTTAAGATAGAAAATAGACAATAAATAATTGACTTGATGGAGCTCAAACTCAAAACATCCACTGATCAGAACCATATTTCAAGCAGTTTCCCCTAGAACCCTGCAATCCTATTTAACAGCATGGAAATGCTTCAAAGCATTTCATTCTGCCTATATCCTGCCATTCTCCGATTTCTCCCTGCTCTCTATCACCTTATTCATCTCTCACCTCAACATTAACAAAAAAACCTCCAAGTCGGCTATCTAAGCGGAATCCAATTTTTTCACAAACTCATATTTGGTTCACCCTCACCTTAAGGGTGCTGGATGATGAAGCCATGTCCTTTTCTATAAAGAAAAGTAAGACAGATCAGACAAAGAAAGGCCACTTTATTTACATTTTCAACCTCCAATCACCTACACTCCCATACCAAGCCCTCCTGGCCTTCCTTCAGCTCAGGAAATCACAGTCTAAATCCCCCTCCAACCCTCTTTTTACAGATGACTCTAACCGCCCCGTCACTCGTTTCTGGTTCCAAAAACATCTCAAGTCCGTACTGTTCGTTTACGGTATCCCAGCAAATAATTTTTCCAACCATTCTTTCAGAATAGGTGCAGCCACCACAGCAGCTCAAAAAGTCCTTTCCCAACAGCAGTTCCAAACGCTCAGTCGCTGGTCGTCAGAAGCCTTTAAGAGCAACATCCGATCGGACCGCTCCCACATCATGGAAGCCCACCGAAACCTCATCAGCCGCCCCGTCTACCCCTTTTCATCTCCTCCTTACGGCAGCTTGCTCCTGCAGGAGTTTTTCAGTTTGCACTTTTGCCACAGCAATGACTACTCCTACAGAAGAATGCATCTGTATTTCCTTACCGCCGCAGCAGAGCCCACTTTCGCAAAAGCCATATTCTATTTCAGATGCCGCAGCAGAGCACGCGTCCTCAGAAGAACCATTCTATTTCAGATGCCGCAGCAGAGTCTGCTTCCGCAGAAGCCACTTTCTCTTTCAGATGCCGCAGCAGAGCACGCGTCCTCAGAAGCCCCATTCTATTTCAGATGCCGCAGAATTGCACGCTTCCGCAGAACCCTTTCCTGTATTTCCCTACTGCCACAGCAGTAGCCGCTCCCTCAAGGAGACTTTATCTCTCTCTTTCAGCAGTGAAGGCTTCCACAGAAGCCAACTTCTCTTTCCAGATACCACCACAACAAAACATACACCAATGACGTCCAGCACCCCTCTAACATTAAGCCTTGCTTTTTTGGGGGGTCATAAACGCTCGTATCTGGACGCTGTCCTGTTCAATTTTTGGGGGTCACTTTGAGGCCGGGTCAAACACAGAGCTCGGACCCCTCTCCCCGGACAGTGGGAGAGCCCCGGGCTCGGGAGTCTTGCAGAGCTCGGAGCCCTCTCCCTGGACAGCACGCCAAATACGCATAACCTCTACTCAGTTTGATTTATATGTGAGTGTGAACTCGTGAAGTATTTATTTGGAAATTTGAAACATAATGTTTTGCTTTTCCTAAAAGTTTGATAATTTTCAATGATAATCATGATCCTGCTTTATTTCATGCCTTATTTTTTCCTTAGCCACGATAGATATTGAATCATATTTAGTAACAGACTGTGAGCTTTTGTCTTTCTGAATTCATATCTACTAAAATTGAGATGTATTTATCTGATTTTAACAGTGTTTTTGAGCAGTATTCTAAAGTAGACATATAGAGGGTAATCTGATGGAGACGCACATTAGGGGATGATAAGGGTACTTGTATCTTCCTCTTCAGGGTTTATGAGCATAGCTGTTGCCATGACGATTCCATTTCCACAGACATGCTGGAACAATGGCTTCAATCACTGAAACAATCTCAGTGCTTTTTCAAGTGGACAATGAATATGTCTGTATGACAAGGGTATGTCAGAAGGACGACTCAGTGCTACAGAACATAAAAGCATATCTTTGTTTTCTAATACAAATATCTACATAAACCTTGATTCAAGATACATTTACTTGAGAAGCAAAATTACTTAAGGTTACAGTCATTTGTTTCCAGACATCATTATGGATAACATAATCGGAGTCTGGAGTAACCTGACATTTACACCAGGAGTGACTGGGAAAGCCTGTTGGGAGTCATTCGTTGCTGTGGAACGTGATGTCGTAAGAAAAAACTTGCATTTTCATGCAAATAGTCAGTCTCTAGGTGATAATCAATTGCAGGAATGAAATAATGATTAAGGGCAGTCAGAAGCTGAAGGTTAACATGCTTTGTGTGTCATTTATGTGTGATTTATTAGGCGTACACTTACAAAATTATAGTCTGTAGCTATAGAAACAAACCACTGACTACTATATGCAGCTGATGCACTATATGCCTCTTGATAACTTTTAAAGATCATAAAGAGCTGGTTTGGTTAGAATCTGACTATAGCACAGATGTTTTTCATCTCCAAAATGCTGTGAAAGCTTGTTTTTATAGGGAAATGTGTGTCCTAAATTGCATGCTATGCACTTATACTATGCGCTATGTAGTCAACTGTCTAGTTAGTGTGTAGTTAGACAGAGTCTGTAAGCTGCGACAGTTGAGTGCTTGAAGTTAATTAAGTGCATCATCCAGGTGTTTAAAGTTCACTTTGTTATTTTTGTAATTTTCAGTCTAAACACACTGTTATGCTCTCACTATTTATGCTAAAAATAATTGCGTAGAGGAGTGCATAAGAATGCACATACAACAGTTTTCAAATATTTAGCAGTATTCTTACTTGATTAATGAATGAAAATGAAATAATGAAAATAAAAATAAATCCATATCGATACTTAGTCACACACACATCCTAACATACCAGATTCGGACACACACACACACACACACACACACACACACACACACACACACACACACACATAGATTATCGGTCTAAAATGGCAGCGTTTCTCTTATATATACAGGTACATCTAAAAAAACTACAGCATATTCAGTGATCAGACACAACTGGAACTTCAAATGGGACTGGTTTCTATTGTCAGATAAAACTAAAAACTGAGCTTTTTAGCAGCAAACACTCAAGATGGGTTTGGTGAACACAGGGATAAAAAGTACCCCATGTGTACAATTAAATATACTGCTGTATTTTTGATGTTGTGGGCCTATATTTCTGCTGGAGGTCCTGGGCATCTTGTGTAACCACATGGCATCATGGATTCTATCAAATGCCAACAGATAAAAAATCAATAAGTGACTGACTCTGTTAGAAATCTTATAATGGGCCATGTTTGGATCTACCAACCGTACAATAATCCAAACGCAAACCTCAAAAACAACACAAAAATGGGTTACTGAGCACAAAACCAAGCTTCTGCTATGGCCATTCCAGTCCTCTGACCTGAACCCTGTAGAAAATGATTGAGGTGAACTGAAGAAAAGAAGCACCGTCATGGAGCTGTGAATCTAAAGGGTCTGGAGTAATTCTGGATGAAGGAATGGTCTCTGATCTCTTGTCAGGTGTTCTCTAACCTCATCAGGCATCATAGGAGGAAATTTAGAGCTGTTAAACTGGCAAGTGGAGGTTTCAAAAAGTATTGAAGTGCCGTTAATTGTGGCCAATGTGTATTAGAGAAAAACATAAATTTCATAATGATATTTCCCCCCATTTTAACGTCGTATTATCCAATGAAAGGTTAGATTTTTGCAACAAAAAAAAATAAAATAAAGGATTAACAATGCAGATTAATTTTTACAGCCTTATTTGGTCATATTTACCAAGGGTGTCGATATTTTTTGGAGTCACTGTGAATCAAACTTGTCGGTCCAGCACATCCCACAGTTGGATTAAGATCTTGTGAATTTGGAGGCTAGAGCAACATCTACAAATCTTCATCATGCTCTCAAACATTCCTGCACAATGC